>CP139507.1:99602496-99911140 GCA_021014915.2 Artemisia tridentata subsp. tridentata | reverse complement strand
CTACTTAGAAAGTTGAATTAAGTTTATGTTGGCCTACGGATTTCAATGTGAGCAAATGCAAGCTACTTTCAATGATAAGCACATAGTGGCTGCCATACTAAGATGAAAACAGGTCATGAACCCCTTAGCTAAAAGATAAAATAAGGTGCTGAGATGGAATGAGTGCGAACAGAAGCACAAGAAGGCGATGGGAGAAGAATGCTAACTTTGTTTGAAAGACTTTGTTATAAATGTGTTAAATATGAAGGAACATGATTAAGCAAATTATAACACTCAGTTAATTACAAATTCTCTTTTGTATCTTATTTCTGTAACCAGACATCCATTTCTTCAGCTCAATATGTACCTGAGATAGCTGTGAGGCTATATATATGAAAAGGATCATTTCATCTTTTTTGATAATTAATTGTGCTACGAGGAGTGATAGATTAAACCCCGAAGTCAATTTTTATAAAGACATTTGTGTTAATTATAATTTACACTTTATTCTTTCAAATATTCAGATTGTTTAATTAAAAATGAGTTCTTATAAAAGGGCATATGTCCTAATGTTATCCTATGTTGTGTGAGAAACTTCCCAACCAAATGAGCGTGAGTTTCAAGTCATGCTTAAGACGTGTGAAATATATTATGATGTATATTGTGTGAGATAAATAGTTGTCATTTTAAAAAAAGTTCTTGCGCATTGAGTAAGTTGGCATCACCATTCACCAACATGCACTTTTGGCTTACCGACATAAAGTTGTACTTTTAGTACATCTTTTATATAATAAAACAAAATCCCTAGTGGGGACTTTTACATTTTAAAAAAATCAAATCATACCTTATTAAGTAATAATCAAATTATTATTATTATTATTTTCTTAAATATTAAATAAGAAAAGCCTAAATACTTCTAAATTTATCCATATTCTAAAAAAAAAAGAATGTGATTTGTAATCATTCAATAAAAACTTACAAAAGTATATGTGTCAAAATATAAAAAATTAAAACTTGAAAACGGTGGAGCAAGTTTTTCAAAGATTTGGGCTGAAACTTAAAATTCAGTATCATTTCCACTAAATATTTGAAGTCCCAACATTCCCAAATTCCTCCTCCATCAATCAAACTCGATCTCTTATCATTCATTCACGCACAATCATTGACGCAAGAACATCTCCTCCAAATCTAATTAATATTAAAACCCACTACATTCGTAAATAACTCTAATTCAATACCTCAATCAAAGTACAATGGTTTTGAAGTTCCTGTTATAATAATTAAAACCCGAAATTAAAAATAATAATTTATTTAAATGATTAGAAAAAACCCCGCGCGTGCGCGGGCATTATATCTAGTGAATCTAACAGCAAAAACTTAAAATGGATCATGAGTAGGGTACATCACAATATCACATACGACATACAATGGACTCTGTTTAAGTATTTTTATGCAGGTGAGGTGATTCTTCAAAATATCATTCGGTCTTGAGTCCGTCAAGTCCTTCGGATAGCTGCTAAGAAAGTAGACGCGTTAGTCTCGCCCAGGGTGTGACCCCAGGACCAAACTCCGGCGTGAGAGTAAGTATATGAAGGTGAGATAATAAGTATGTTTTGTAGATTAAGTACTGTGTGTAAAAGTGAGTTACCATTACTGTAGAAACTGCCTCTTTATATAGTAGTCCCTTTTTTGTCTCCATCGGATGCGTCCAAATGTACCGACGACCGTTTCGGGCGTCACCTGGAACTTACTCTGTTTGGGTCTTTTTCCTGTCCTGACATGGTTACTGCAATTCTGTCACACACTATTAATATCAAAGTTGACTTCCTGATCTGGAGATGACCGTTGGTCCGAACGGCTCAAACGGGTCGTTCGGACATGGAGTCCGTTCGGACACGGGAGTCCGTTCGGACAGATCCTTTCGGAATCACACGTTCTGAGTTTTGACTTGTTCTGGAATTATTCATTAATCCGAACGGCCTGTATGGTCGTTCGGCTAGGGCCAGTCGGCCATATACGCCGACATGTCCCCCCCAGTATCATAGTATCGTGTAGCGATAGTGTGATACTTTAGTTTTTCGTCTTCCGGATTGCCGACGTGTTCAGCCGGACGGGGCTTCTTTACCGCTGCTCATGTACAAAACGCCAAAAGCCATTATTGTGTTCGTTTAATTAAGCGCCGCCGTTTTTACCGTATTTTTTAGATCATGACACGTGGGATACGTGTCATCGTGTGGATGAGATGGTGCCACATCAGCGTCTGACACGACGCGACGTTTCGCGCCCTCTCTTTGTTGCCTATAAATAGCCGCATTTACTTTATTTCAACCGCCGTAATTTATTTCTTACCTCTGACACATTACTCATTCGTCTTTTCCCAATATTTTTCATTTGTTCGTTTCGCCGTTCGTCCGAATCAAAGGTACGTTTCCCACTATTCTTGTCTTATTATCGTTTGTTGTTCGGCTATACTCTACATATCCTTCGGTTAAGTGATGTCCCGCCGGTCCGTTTCCTCCCGGGAAGATGACTTTCCGGAAGCTGAGAGTTTCATTCCGAAGTTTGATATGCGAAAGTATACTAGCAAAATGGATGAGACGGATCTGACCATGTTGTTAATGGAATATCATATTCCGGAGGATCTTAATCCGAGACTTCCACCAGCTGACATGACGATAGACCAACTACCTCCGGACGTCATAGGATTATATTTAGAGGATTTCGCCGAAGGTGGCATCACCGTGCCTTTCTCGAAATTTTTGCTGGACGTCATCAAGCATTGGCAAGTCCATATTTCCCAAATGGTTCCGCTGGGTTTACACCGGGCCACTTTATTTGAAGTATACTGTAGGAGTTTGCACATTGTCCCAACGACTCCCCTTTTCCGAGCGTTTTACAAGCTGAGTAAACAGGGTGAGTGGTTCTCGTTCGAGAAGAGGGGAGGGAAGGAAAAAAGAGTTTGTTTCAATGAGATTTTAACTGGATTAAAAGGATGGAAGAAAAAGTTCTTTTTGATAGACAGAAGAGCTATTCCCTTCGCCATGACTTGGCGACATCATCATTCGGATATTTCAGACCCCTTTCCGAAGGGGGAGTTTTCAGTGGAGGATGCCGACAGGCTCGCTGAGCATGTGATTGACCTCATCCAAATTCCTAGGGGTTTTCATTACGCACTTGGATTATCATCTCATTGGGAGTATCCCGGTTTCCGGGCGGCGCTTAGGGATGCCGAAGGAGAGGGTATAGCCCTCCTCTTTTTGTTTTTCTATGTTACTGTATTTATTATTATTATTATTATTTTTTCGAGTGATGTATATATTCTTGACTTGTTTACTTGTAGCTTTAACGATGTCCGAGTACTTACGCAAGCCGGAGCGTCGAAAGGGAGCTGGTATGGTTAAGGGGGATCAGCTCCGGGAGGGACAGGTTCTACCGTTGCATGTGGTGGAGCCCGCTCGGTCCAATGCGGAGATTCCGGAGAAGACCCCTGTGATGAAGGCCGTAAAGGTACCTAATGAAAAGGTTTTGGAAGCAAAGAGAAGGAAAGATGAAGCTGCAGCCCGTTTGGCGGAGAAGGCGAAAGGCAAAGGAGCCGGGGGAAGTAAAGGGGTTCAGGGTACTGGTAAACGTCCTTCCGGTGAAGGCCTTTCTTCTCGCCCAGTTAAGAAGAACAAACCCGCTGCTGACGTATCCTTCATTGACTTGGATTCTTCCGGTCATGTTCCGGCACCCCATCCACTCCGCTCCTTCCCTCCGGACCCGTCCGCTAAAGATCCTGAGAGGGAGGAAGGGGCGAGTAGCCAATTTGCGTCCGGCCAAGATGGTGAGTTGTACACCATTCTTCTTACTCTCTTGTTTTTCCTTTTTATTATTACACATATACATAATATATATTTTTTACGTGTTTTTGGTCTCTGTTTCTTTTTGCAGGGAGTCCTTTTGCCTCTCACGGACGAGGAAAAAGGATAGAGAACTTGGAAGGTCTGGATGAAATGGGTGAGATGGGTGAGATGGGTGACGATGAGTCTAGTTCCGGGGAGATTTTCGTGCCCAACTGGTCCGTTAAGACAGATGCCCGTCTGACTGGGTCCTCCATCTGCCGGGAGATGATGGCGCACTTGGCGACTCCCCGTGAGGAACAATACTTGATGAATTTGAGTGATGATGATGCTTGCAGTTGCGCATGGATGCTGCTCGGGAAGGGCGCCGTTGCGCAAGCAGACATCCTTCTTCGGTTTGAGACTCTACTCGATCAGTTTAACACTCTTACTGCTGTCCACGAAAAGTGTGCCGAACAGGATCCGGCGGAGTTAGGGAAGTTGAAGGCTGAGAATGCTGACTGTCAGGCAACCATCCAGAGTCTAACCGGACGGGTTTCTGAGCTGGTAAAAGAGAAAGAGGGGCAGGGCGAAATGCTTAAGTCTTTGGAAGTTGAGTTGAATAGAATCAAGGAACAGTTGGCCGAAGAGCGGAGAGATAACCAAGAACTGAGGAAAGAGAGAGAGGACTTGACAGTCCGGGTGGGTACCACTGATATGGAACGCATCCGAGTGATTAAAGAATTTCTGCCGAAAATGGTCCGCCGTCTTCTTGGCAGCCATGAGTACAAGCAATCCTTGGCTATCCCGTTCAATCTTTCGTCCGATGCTGGGTTTATAGGTGGGATATCTGTTGACCGCACTCCGGAACAAGCCGCCGAGATTCTAGCTGACTTTGAGGGTCTAGATTTGGATGCTGAGACAAAATATAAGGCTTTGTTCGACCAACTTTTCGCCACTGAGTACCCGTATATCCGAAAGGTTAGTGGTGCTTGCTACAGGCCGATGGCTGAGATCTTGGAGCTCTATCCGGATCCTGCTCCTACCGAATCAACCAACCCTTCAACTGCCGACGAATCTGCCAATAAGAACGTTACATCCGAGAATGCAAAGGTTGGTGCTGGTGGTGGGAGTGGTGTGGCCGAAGGGTCTGTGGCCGGAGGGTCTGTGCTAGTTCAGGGTCGCTTGGTTAACATTTCTGAGCATGCTGAAAAGAATATTGGGCATACCGAAGAGAATGCCGAAAAGAATGCTGATGGAAGTGTTGAGGGGAATGTTGTATCTTGAGTTTGTTTTTTATGGGTCCGGAATGCCTCCATTTTGACCATGGATATAGGCTGTTCCGAACGCCTTGTGAAGCTTTGATCTGTTCTTGTACTGCTTAGAAACAATGTTTGTTGATGCACCGCCTGTGGCCGCTTTTTATATTACTTTGTAATGAACATCTTTTATTAAGACTTTCTAGCTGTAGTACGCCTTGGCCGGAAGGCTATAACTCCGGTCTTTTTGCTAATGCGAAATGTGTTATGTGATTCTTGCTGTTTGCCGTATTGTTTACTGAATATGTTCAATTCTTTTTTATTATTTCTAGATTCTAACGTTACCGTTAGGAGCGTTTACGCCTCGGTATACTCCTTCTTTATTTCGACTTTATGTTGCCGTTAGGGGCGGATACGCCTCGGCATATGCCTTTTTACTTTAAGTACTTTATATTTCCGTTAGGGGCGGATACGCCTCGGCATGTGCCTTTCTATGTTAAGGACTTTATATTGCCGTTAGGGGCGGATACGCCTAGGCCTGTGCCTTTTTATGTTAAGGACTTTAGATTGCCGTTAGGGGCGGATACGCCTTGGCATGTTCTTTATCGTTTTCATTTTTGCCGTTAGGGGCGGATACGCCTCGGCATGTTCTTTATCGTTTTCATTTTGCCGTTAGGGGCGGATACGCCTCGGCATGTTCTTTATCGTTTTCATTTTGCCGTTAGGGGCGGATACGCCTCGGCTAAGTTTTGGCTGCGCGGGCCGAGTGAGAGTAGCTAATCCTCGCCGGAGCCGCGCGATTGCCTTGTCTTTGCTTGCAACAATATGTGGAAAATTTTCTCCTCTTCAACCCGGAGGAGAATATATAGTATTTCATAATGAATTTGTTTACAATGGCTCATAGCCTTACATATTTGTTCCTAAAGAAAGCATTTCCTTAGATTGATTGCGTGCCATTTCCTGGGCACTTCTTCCTCTTCCATAGTTTCCAACTTGTAGGAACCACATTGATATGCTTCGGTTACCCGGTAGGGTCCTTCCCACTTTGGGCCTAGCTTGCCTTGGTCTTCTGCTCGGCTTGCTTCATTTTTCCAGTAGACGAAATCTCCCGGTCTGAAAGATACCGGCCGGACTTTCTTATTGTAGTACAGCTCCATCTTTTTTTTGTATCGTGCTTCCCTTATTGCTGCTTCTTCTCTTCTCTCTTGCAGTAGGTCTAAATTTAAACGCATCTCCCTTTCGTTCAGTTCTTCAATCCGGCGCGTATCATCTTCGTCTATTCCCTCTCGTATGACCATTGTTCGGTGAGTTGGCATGCCAATCTCAGCCGGTATCACTGCCTCGCTACCGTACGTCAAGCTGAAAGGCGTTTCTCCATTGCTTTGTTTTAGCGATGTCCGGCAGGCCCACAAAACGTTTGGCAGCTCTGTAAAACCTCAAAATTACCACAATCCGAAATGACTAAAATACCCTCTAAATTTGAACTTTTAAGAACTTATAAAGTTATATAAGTAACATCATTTGTACTTAACCTAAAATGATTTATGTCCTAAGTTATCTAATGAATGGAGCTACCAAATAAAACCTTACATTATAAATAAAATGTAAAAAATAAAAAAATAAAAAATCCCTACATATAAACCACACTAGTCGACTTTTAATGTGTTATGTATCTCTAATATTTTTGCCATGTATCAAGGGAAGATAAGCACACATTTAATGTGAAAGATTGTTCACTCCAAAAATTCTGCCATTTCCTTGATTGTTTCAAATCACTCCACAAGTTTTCCTCAAATCCTTTAATACCGAAATTCCCAAACCCTAATTCCCTCTCTCTCTAAAACAAATTTCCGGCTGCCTCTCTTTTGTTCATACCATTCGATCTAAAGGAAGAAGATGAAACAAGATTTTGATCACTATTTTCTTGCTCTAATTCGTATCATCATAAGAAGAAGGAAGGAGAATAGACGTGGTTGTGATTCGATCTTGCGGTGACCTTGTTCTTTGATCACGCATCAAGGGTAAATTTGTACCATCCCTTTTGTTATTGTTTTCATCTTGTCTTGCTCACATGAGACTCATAATATTATGATCTAAACGGAACTCGCGAATGGACCCAAAATATTAGCGAATAAAGAGTGTTATGGAACACATTAAATAATAAAAGTGAATACATGAAATCATAGATTCAGGTCTGTACGTAAACTGTTAACGTCTACTCTTGAATTTAGTTCTGGGAGGCTCATGAACTGATGCTAAAGGAGATAAAGCCTGGTCACTTTTAGGTGTCGAATAGAGGGTTTTGTGGTAGAGTAAAATCAGTTTATTTACATGAGTTTTGAGTCTTTAACGTATGTAAAATATGATCAGAATAAAATATGAAAAGAGAACTTATAACCTGAATTTAAATCATGGAATCTGGGGCTGTGGGATTGTGATTTTAGGTCAACAAATTCATTGTGTATCAAAGGCTAAAAGTAGGGTTATAAAGTGTGAGTTCATGTCGAGTGGGGGGGGCTGGTAAAACAAGGTCTGGTCTGATTATACAAAGGTCGAATAATGAGGCGTGTGGGCTGTGTTAAACTGCATAAATAGGTGTCGTTAGAACAAGTCAAAACATGAGTTCTTGCGATTGTATGTGAGTCGACATGGGGTAGTATGCTGGGGTAAATAGAGTGTCCTGGTGTGTGTCGAATGATGAGCAAAGAAAAGAGTCAAAAAGGGGTCGTGTGGGTTACTGATCTGGGATCTAAAAACAAATAATGAAGAGTGCGAAATTGGTTTCGATTATGCTACGAACTATGACATACGAAGAAGAAGGATTGCATGCAGTCTTTAGTATAGTTAGTTCTTAATTGTGATTAATATAATGAATGATACAACAGTACTACAAAGTTGGTCCTGTATGGAATTTAAATTATTATTGTGAACAAAGAAGCATTTTAATTATAAACAAGAAGTATTAAGAAAATTCATATTTGGCTTTTTACTTCAGACCGATCATTTACGTAATATGAAGAAAATAATAAATAATCTATTGTATTTAACCATTATATAATATGTATGAACCGAGAAGTGTTTGTTTATTGTGTGATCCGAATATGTCTCATTAATCCAAATTCGTTAAGAGTATAAATATGATTCGAGTTTCGTATGATTCACTAATACGGCTAAATAAGTTCTAAAACTAACATTTACACTTTAAACCTTAAACTTTGATAATGGTCATGATTAAACCCTAGACCTTGCTAAATTTACCTAAACTATGGTATTTGTCATAATAAGCCTTCAACCGAAATTATTATCATTGGTAAACCCTGAAATGGATTAAGTATGAATGTAACCGAAAGTTACTAAAAATGGTTAAACTACTTAAAGCGGAAACTTACTATCTTTGGAAAGTTTCTATTTTTGGAAAGCCACTATAAAGAGGAAAGCTACTAAAAATGGAAAGCCGACTAAAATAAGTAATCTGATTTAAAATAAGTTATTAATAAGACGATCATGAATTCGTGTAGATTCGCTGAAGAAGGAGTTTGTTTCCGATCCTTATGTTTCTAGTTGTGTGTTCGCTTGCGGTCTAAGGTACAGATATTCTGACCTTTCTTATAATGTTTCTCATGATCTCTTTCATTTCTGATCCGTTAGTTTCTGAACTGATGCCATTGCTATGATTCCCTTTGCTTGAACCTTCTCTGTTGATTCCATTTGATATGACCTCTGTTATGAACCTATTTTATGAAAACCTTTTTAATTATACCATGGAAATGTTTTGAGAAAAACCAATTTAAAAAGATGTTTATAAATGATGCGAAACTACTTTTATATGAAAGGTTACTAACTTTTGTGAACACTATATTTTGAAGACTAGCTTTATGAAAAACCGTTTTGAAAGACTATTTTTATGAAAACTACTTTAAAGGATCGTTTTATGAAAATCATGAATAAAGGATTGTTTAAAATGGACTTTTGATAGAAACTTTTGAAATGAACTTTTGATCTGAACCTTGACTTGATGACTTAATATGAACCTTGATCTGGTAAACTCTGATTTGGACCTTTGGCTTTACATCTGATATATCTGTTATGAACCATCTGTTATGACACTCTGATTTGATATAATATCTGACTCTTAGTTTGATACCCGAGCCAAACTCTGTGACACTAGGCATGGGGGTTCCATGTCCATGTCTGTGATGCACCACTGGCATGACTCATGTGTGGGTGAGTGATTCCTCACACCGTCCCCATTTGATTATGCACGCTTTATTATGATTGGTATATGGTTCGGGGGGCGTATGGATTGCAATCCTAGATCTGTTCTGTTTAGTGGATTATCTATATATGATTTATTATTGTCTGGTGACTGGTGCTTGTGTGCAATACACGCCTTTCACATATATCTGGGAGCTAGCTACTCCATTTGAAGAATGAGGACACCCCTCATATTATCTGATTATCTGAGAGGTCTCCCCTCTATATGATTTGAAGATTTAGGGTTACGATATGATATGATCTGTTTTTGGGCTCGTGGTGGATTACTATCCCTTTTCTCTTTCCTTTATACTTATTCATTGACTTATCCCTTGGACCATATTATATTCTGTTTGACCTTTGTTTCTGTTACTCTGTACTATTTTCTACTACTGTTGTTATCGTTATATCTGTTCACTGAGCTCTCGTAGCTCAGCCGCATTTCTTTTCCTGCGGCAGGTTTTAGTAGGAAGCTGGGAATGAGTGGAGAGTACCTTTGGACTTAGAAGACTTGATAGCTATTCTGGATTAGAATTGACTAGAAGTTATATTGTTTTAGAATTAGTATTTATCGGAAGTTTCATTTGTAACCTTGTAATTTCAGTATTTCAATTGTAACCTTTGAAATTTCTTGTATTACTATATATGTATGCTTTGTTTGATCTGATATGAAACCATTATTGTGATAACTTAACCCTTGCCGGGTTGGGGTGTTACAATTTATGGTATCAGAGAGACAGGCTGCGACTCGTAATACATTTACCCTTGACCTGTGATGTTTGGACCATTAAGTTTCCACTGTAGGCGCTCATAAGACAACCTTTAAGATTTGCTTTAGGATTTCCCTATAGGAACTTAAGTTCTGACCAGTAAGGAATGGGTAAACTATAAAGCTTATGTTTAAGTATCATTGCTTCCGCATCACTCTGATTTATACCCTGTTTGTTGAAATCACTTTTGGAGATTGAAAGCTCACGCTTTGCACCACCTAAGATTCCGACTCCGACCTCTGATTCGTTTGTTAATCATTTTGATGTCTTTTCGGGTATTCTGAGAATCTCCTTGACGATGACCTACTGGGTGCATTCTTTTATTTGCTTTTGATAATCTATGAACCTTCTGATCCTATTTGAGTTCGTCTTAATCATCTCTGTTTCCATGAGAAGTCTGGTGGTGTTTTAACCGCGAGTATAAGAATGCTTTCCTCTCATTTTAAACGATAAGACTCGCGTTGTCAATCTGTTTTTCCATTGAATAGTTAACTTTGATTTTAGTCTGATAAAGGATAGGTTGATTGATCATTGACGACTACCCTCTGATGTTTCACCTTCGGTGTTTGAAACCATTTTGAACTCCCTACCATGATTTCCGATTGTTAAACTTTTGCTATCTCTACCTGATTTTGTTCTTCACTTCCGACCTATTTGATAAGCAGTTTGATACTCCTCTGACCATTCCGAAGGTCATTTAACCTTAAGGTGCTTGACAGATTCTGTGAATTAATTACCCATGCTGGATATAAATGTATCATCTGATATTACTCTGTCCTTGCAAAGTCCGTTACTACTCCTATGAGAACTCTGGTGATTATTAGCCATGGACTGCGACGATAAATTTTGTCTTGATGTGAATTTGTTAACTGAGCATGATGATGCTGATTTCTGATATTCTATACGCCTCACTTTTGACAGTTATACGATGTTCGTATTACCGATGACTCACAACCTACCTGCCACTTATGCTAAATAGCTAATCAAGACTCCAACACCTTGAACTGTTCACTCATCTGCCTCGACACTTTGATGAACCATGTACTTAACCTGGATATATGAACTATCCGTCTGGCTTGGCTACTGTAATTATCCTACGAATCCGTTTACTTTTGATATATTCGACCTTGAGGACCTTAGGTTATGTATTGGCTGGCCCTCATAACCTGCCAGGGACTACCTTATCTGTTTTGTAACCTTTAGTAATATGTTTTACCCCACTTTCGTTATGATAACCGGTAACCGCTCGAATCTGTTAACGCTGCTATGGAAACTTCTACCTCGATCTCATTTGATTGTCGATTGTCTCCTATTATCCACTCTTAGAAAACTTTGGCATTGGAAGTTTTGTTGTGCAAAATTTTCTGGTGTTCTCCGATGTAACTCTTGGGTTTCCCTCCTGGTTGAGAAGTAGAATGAAATTTGAACCGACCTCAGTTGACGAACCAAAATGCTATCGAAGTTGAGAGATTGAAGAAGCTGATGGAATATGATTTTGTTCACCTCAGTGTTCCCTTTGAATACCCCTATTAGTTTATGAAGAAGAAAGAGAAAATTCTGCGTCAGCGTATCAACTATCGTAAACCTAATCGTATCACTACCATTACCACCTTTCAATTCAGCGTATCAATGATCGATTCTATCTTTGTAAACTCCGTACCAGACGGCCTCTTTTAATGATCGAAGGATTGAAGAAGCAACCCCAAGGACTTCTAAGAAAAGAGATGACTATTTGAGAGTAACCTCCGAGAAGTATTTCAGTTTTATGCACGAAGAGGAACATGTAGACCATCTTGTAGAATGACCCTTTATTTTGAAAGAAGTAGATTTGATTGGCGTCCAGAGATGGTAGCAGACAACACTACCATGCATCTGGCGATGACGGCAGTTGAGTGGGCGAATTTCGAACTATGCTGAAGACATGTCTTAAACCGCAGTCTTGCTTCTCTATCCATTTTAGTTGTACTAAGATGAATTGAGAGCAGAAGCAGACTCGCGGATGGAAGAATGCACAAGTGACCATACTGGAGATTCACGTTACTACACCACAGTTCCAAGAGGAGGTGCCGAAGGCTTGAGGGACCAGACTCGAGTTATATTTTCCTTTCCACCCTATGATCATACGATAGACTGCATGGACTTGGAAGAAGTTTAAGATCATGTATTTGAATGGACGATAATTCTGAAGCGATCGTTTGTGTTTGGAAGAGTTGATTTTGTGAAGAATGAAGCTTTGGATGACGTTATTCATTTCTTCTTGACCTACTCAAATTTCCGTTAACTGATGATAGGACCCCTTGAATGAGTTATGTTCCCTGTTAGTAATTCCGCTCGGTGTTCATTCTGCGTATGCTGGACGATGGTTTTGTTATGAGAAATTTGACGAATGATGGACGATTTGATGCTTTTAACGATGTACCAAATTCTGATAGACATTCTGGGACTTCCGTTAACTCTTTCGAGTAGTTCGTTTTCCTCTTAGTTATGGTGTTTGATTTTGATGACCTCTGAGAATGTAGAAGTACTAGGTGGATTAAGATAGGTTGTTTTGATTATGACTTGAGATAAAGTATGATCATCATGAAGGCATATTTATGTGGTGCTAGTATTATGACGCCTGATCAACGTGATAATACTTACACCATATAACGTGCACTCATTGTGGCCATAGGATATCTTGGGGAGTACCTAAGAAGTATAGAAATTGAATCTCCACTGGATTATCCATGATTAGTGAGACGTTAGGTTCATTCTACCTATGCGTATACTCTGTTTCCATTCACTAGATATCTGGATGAGTTTGGACTCTCGTCTGCATTCTGTTGACCTCAGTTATGAATCTTGAAAACCCTTTGAAGAGCTCTATACTGTTGACACAGTCAATTTGATTTGAAATCTTGTTCGTATTCCATGTGAGCTTTCTGGAGATTCACCTATCGTCCATTTTATGTTGCATGGACCTTTTGTTCTGAATCAACCTAATTTGTCTCCTTCTGAGGAATTTGAACCCATCTTGTTTTGATCGAGTCATGAGAAACCATTTGTTTTGAAGATCCTTCTGGAAGAACCTCCCCAGGCGTGATAATTGTTCGCGACGACCTCTTACGATTTGCTATGACGTTGTCTAACCTTGCGACTTCAATTTTCGAGGACGAAAATTTTCTTTTAGAGGGGAGGAATTGTAAAACCTCAAAATTACCACAATCCGAAATGACTAAAATACCCTCTAAATTTGAACTTTTAAGAACTTATAAAGTTATATAAGTAACATCATTTGTACTTAACCTAAAATGATTTATGTCCTAAGTTATCTAATGAATGGAGCTACCAAATAAAACCTTACATTATAAATAAAATGTACAAAATAAAAATAAAAATCCCTACATATAAACCACACTAGTCGACTTTTAATGTGTTATGTATCTCCAATATTTTTGCCATGTATCAAGGGAAGATAAGCACACATTTAATGTGAAAGATTGTTCACTCCAAAAATTCTGCCATTTCCTTGATTGTTTCAAATCACTCCACACGTTTTCCTCAAATCCTTTAATACCGAAATTCCCAAACCCTAATTCCCTCTCTCTCTAAAACAAATTTCCGGCTGCCTCTCTTTTGTTCATACCATTCGATCTAAAGGAAGAAGATGAAACAAGATTTTGATCACTATTTTCTTGCTCTAATTCGTATCATCATAAGAAGAAGGAAGGAGAAGAGACGTGGTTGTGATTCGATCTTGCGGTGACCTTGTTCTTTGATCACGCATCAAGGGTAAATTTGTACCATCCCTTTTTGTTATTGTTTTCATCTTGTCTTGCTCACATGAGACTCATAATATTATGATCTAAAAGGAACTCGCGAATGGACCCAAAATATTAGTGAATAAAGAGTGTTATGGAACACATAAAATAATAAAAGTGAATACATGAAATCATAGATTCAGGTCTGTACGTAAACTGTTAACGTCTACTCTTGAATTTAGTTCTGGGAGGCTCATGAACTGATGCTAAAGGAGATAAAGCCTGGTCACTTTTGGGTGTCGAATAGAGGGTTTTATGGTAGAGTAAAATCAGTTTATTTACATGAGTTTTGAGTCTTTAACGTATGTAAAATATGATCAGAATAAAATATGAAAAGAGAACTTATAACCTGAATTTAAATCATGGAATCTGGGGCTGTGGGATTGTGATTTTAGGTCAACAAATTCATTGTGTATCAAAGGCTAAAAGTAGGGTTATAAAGTGTGAGTTCATGTCGAGTGGGGGGGCTGGTAAAACAAGGTCTGGTCTGATTATACAAAGGTCGAATAATGAGGCGTGTAGGCTGTGTTAAACTGCATAAATAGGTGTCGTTAGAACAAGTCAAAACATGAGTTCTTGCGATTGTATGTGAGTCGACATGGGGTAGTATGCTGGGGTAAATAGAGTGTCCTGGTGTGTCGAATGATGAGCAAAGAAAAGAGTCAAAAAGGGGTCGTGTAGGTTACTGATCTGGGATCTAAAAACAAATAATGAAGAGTGCGAAATCGGTTTCGATTATGCTACGAACTATGACATACGAAGAAGAAGGATTGCATGCAGTCTTTAGTATAGTTAGTTCTTAATTGTGATTAATATAATGAATGATACAACAGTACTACAAAGTTGGTCCTGTATGGAATTTAAATTATTATTGTGAACAAAGAAGCATTTTAATTATAAACAAGAAGTATTAAGAAAATTCATATTTGGCTTTTTACTTCAGACCGATCATTTACGTAATATGAAGAAAATAATAAATAATCTATTGTATTTAACCATTATATAATATGTATGAACCGAGAAGTGTTTGTTTATTGTGTGATCCGAATATGTCTCATTAATCCAAATTCGTTAAGAGTATAAATATGATTCGAGTTTCGTATGATTCACTAATACAGCTAAATAAGTTCTAAAACTAACATTTACACTTTAAACCTTAAACTTTGATAATGGTCATGATTAAACCCTAGACCTTGCTAAATTTACCTAAACTATGGTATTTGTCATAATAAGCCTTCAACCGAAATTATTATCATTGGTAAACCCTGAAATTGATTAAGTATGAATGTAACCGAAAGTTACTAAAAATGGTTAAACTACTTAAAGCGGAAACTTACTATCTTTGGAAGTTTCTATTTTTGGAAAGCCGCTATAAAGAGGAAATCTACTAAAAATGGAAAGCCGACTAAAATAAGTAATCTGATTTAAAATAAGTTATTAATAAGACGATCATGAATTCGTGTAGATTCGCTGAAGAAGGAGTTTGTTTCCGATCCTTATGTTTCTAGTTGTGTGTTCGCTTGCGGTCTAAGGTACAGATACTCTGACCTTTCTTATAAGGTTTCTCATGATCTCTTTCATTTCTGATCCGTTAGTTTCTGAACTGATGCCATTGCTATGATTTCCTTTGCTTGAACCTTCTCTGTTGATTCCATTTGATATGACCTCTGTTATGAACCTATGTTATGAAAACCTTTTTAATTATACCATGGAAATGTTTTGAGAAAAACCAATTTAAAAAGATGTTTATAAATGATGCGAAACTACTTTTATATGAAAGGTTACTAACTTTTATGAACACTATATTTTGAAGACTATCTTTATGAAAAACCGTTTTGAAAGACTATTTTTATGAAAACTACTTTAAAGGATCGTTTTATGAAAATCATGAATAAAGGATTGTTTACAATGGACTTTTGATAGAAACTTTTGAAATGAACTTTTGATCTGAACCTTGACTTGATTACTTAATATGAACCTTGATCTGGTAAACTCTGATTTGGACCTTTGGCTTTACATCTGATATATCTGTTATGACACTCTGATTTGATATGATATCTGACTCTTAGTTTGATACCCGAGCCAAACTCTGTGACACTAGGCATGGGGGTTCCATGTCCATGTCTGTGATGCACCACTGGCATGACTCATGTGTGGGTGAGTGATTCCTCACACCGTCCCCATTTGATTATGCGCGCTTTATTATGATTGGTATATGGTTCGGGGGGCGTATGGATTGCAATCCTAGATCTGTTCTGTTTAGTGGATTATCTATATATGATTTATTGTTGTCTGGTGACTGGTGCTTGTGTGCAATACACGCCTTTCACATATATCTGGGAGCTAGCTACTCCATTTGAAGAATGAGGACACCCCTCATATTATCTGATTATCTGAGAGGTCTCCCCTCTATATGATTTGAAGATTTAGGGTTACGATATGATATGATCTGTTTCTGGGCTCGTGGTGGATTACTATCCCTTTTCTCTTTCCTTTATACTTATTCATTGACTTATCCCTTGGACCATATTATATTCTGTTTGACCTTTGTTTCTATTACTCTGTACTATTTTCTACTACTGTTGTTATCGTTATATCTGTTCACTTAGCTCTCGTAGCTCAGCCGCATTTCTTTTCCTGCGGCAGGTTTTAATAGGAAGCTGGGAATGAGTGGAGAGTACCTTTGGACTTAGAAGACTTGATAGCTATTCTGGATTAGAATTGACTAGAAGTTATATTGTTTTAGAATTAGTATTTATCGGAAGTTTCATTTGTAACCTTGTAATTTCAGTATTTCAATTGTAACCTTTGAAATTTCTTGTATTACTATAGATGTATGCTTTGTTTGATCTGATATGAAACCATTATTGTGATATCTTAACCCTTGCCGAGTTGGGGTGTTACAAGCTCATCTACCCATCCAGCTCTCGTTCGACCCAACCTCGTCTTAATTCCCTCCAGTAAACTTTTGTTTGCTCTTTCCACGAGACCGTTCGCCTGTGGATGCGCCACGGCGGTGTTTATTTGTCGGATGTTTAACTTCTCACACCATTGTTTGAAAGGGTTATCGACCAGCTGCTTTCCATTATCCGTTACGATTAAGCTCTTTAGGCCGAAGTGGCACAATACATTGTCCCATATAAACTTTATCACATCCTTTCCTGTCACCCTTGCCAGCGGTTTGGCTTCTATCCACTTGGTGAAGTAGTCGATAGCAACTATGATGAACTTTATCCTACCGGCTGACTCTGGTAACGGACCTAAGATGTCCATACCCCATTGATAGAATGGCCAAGGAGCCATGATTGGTGTGAGTGTTGTCTTTGGGAGTTTCGGAATTGGGGCATGAATTTGACATGATTCGCACTTCTGAATCTCATTACGAGCATCCCGGTGCATAGTTGGCCAGTAGTACCCTTGCCGCATTGCCTTTGCCACAACGGATCTTGGTTTCAGATGCATTCCGCATGCCCCCATGTGTATCTCCCGGATCACATAATTTGCCTGTAACGGACCAACACATCGCAACATGGGAACCAAGTAGCCCTTCTTGTATAGTATTCCATCCTCCATTACATATTGGCTGATCTTCATTCTCAACGCTCGAGCGTCGTTTGGATCTTCCGGCCATACTCCCTCTTCCAGGCATCGAATGATGGGAGTCATCCAATTGTCTCCCTCCTCGGCCACTATGTTGTTAACTTCTTTCCCTTCGGTGGATCTTTCTCTTAACACTTCTACCAATACTTCCTTCGTCAGGTGGTCAAATGCTACTGTAGCCAGCTTGCTTAGTATATCGGCCTTTTGATTCTGCCCTCTGGGAATGTTCCGGATGGAAAAGTGCTGGAACTTTTTTATACATTCTTTTGCCTTGGCCAAATATCTGATCATGCTTTCGTTGCTTGCTACGTAATCCCCATTTATCTGATTCGACACCAGCTTGGAGTCTACCCGCACGTCAATACTCTTTACGCACATCCCTTCGGCTATCCGGAGCCCCGCCAGCAATGCCTCGTATTCTGCCTCATTGTTTGTGCTTTCAAAATCTAGCCGAAGGGCGTAAGTATATTCTACGCCGTCCGGACTTACCAAAACAAGTCCTGCACCGGAACCCTTACTATTGGACGCTCTATCGGTATATAGTATCCATTTTCCTACTTTGTCTTTTTCAAGCTTCACGGCCGGCTGGCTGAAATATCGCTCCGGACTTTCTCCAATGGGGGTTTCCGAGAGAAAGTCTGCTAAAACCTGACCCTTGATTGCACTCCGAGGCTCGTAGGTGATGTTGTATGCTCCCAGCTCTAAGGAATACTTAGCCAGCTTTCCGGAAGCTTCGGCCTTGTTAAGTATCTGTTTGATAGGTTGATCGGTGATAACCTTGATCGGGTGTGCCTCGAAATACCTTCTTAACCTTCTTGACATGTGCAATAGGGATAATGCTAGCTTCTCCATTGGAGCATAGTTCCTTTCGGCTTCACTGAGTGTCCGACTCACGTAATGCACCGGATGTTGTTTTCACTTTCTTTCGGTTAAAAGAACTGCACTAACAGCCTCCTGAGCCGCCGCCAGGTATACGTAGAGCGTTTCCTTGGGCATGGGTGTTATTAGAGATGGGAGATCCGCTAGCAGCTTCTTCATTTCTTGAAAAGCGTTCTCCGCGTCTTCTGTCCATCGGTACTGCTCCTTGTTTTCTTTGGTTATGTTCTTTAAAGTTTCAAAAAATGGTAACGATCTTTCGGCTGACCGGGCTAAGAACCGATTCAAAGCTGCCAGCTTGCCACTTAGACTCTGCGTTTCTTTCAACGTTCGGGGAGACTGCATGTCCATCAAAGCTTTCGTTTTCTTCGGATTAGCTCTGACTCCTTCGGACGTTACCATATATCCTAAGAATTTCCCTTCCTCCATTCTGAACGAGCACTTTTTGGGATTCAGTTTCATGTTAATTCTTCTCAGGTTATCAAATGTCTCGGTGATGTCGGACAGCATTTCGTTCTCCTCCTTGCTCTTGATAACCATATCGTCTACATATGCCTCTAAGTTTCGTCCTATCTGCGATCGGAAGGCCGTGTCTACCATGCACTGATATGTTGCCCCGGCATTCTTTAATCCGAAGGGCATTTTGGTGTAGCAATACGTCCCCTGATCCGTGTAAAAGGTTGTTTTCTCCTCATCTTCTTCTGACATTTGGACTTGATGGTATCCCTTGTACGCATCCATAAAGCATTTATATTTGAATCCCATAACCGATTCTATCTTCAGATCAATTTCCGGTAGAGGATAGTAGTCCTTTGGGCAGGCTGAGTTGATGTTCTTGAAATCGATGCACATGCGCCAGCTTCCGTCACATTTTTTGACAAGAACAGGATTAGAGATCCATGTGGGATATTTGACCGGTCGGACAATTCCTGCTTTTACCCACTCTTCTACTTCCTTCGTTACGACCAAACTTCGATCGGGAGCTAGCACCCTGCGTTTCTGGCATACCGGTTCCACCGAGGGGTTAGCATTTAGTGTGTGCTCAACAATGCGCCTTGGCACTCCGGTCATGTCTGCCGGTGTCCAGGCGAAAACGTCCATGTTTTTCTTGCAGTCGGACGACAAGCTGCCTCCGATGGTTACTAACTGTTCGGGGTAAGCGGGATTTACCATGACTTCCTCTGGATCGTTCGTTTCAACCTCCTTCTCTGTTGGCCCCTCGCTTTGTTCATAAGAAACCTTCTGAGACTCCTCTAACCTTCGGCATTCCGAAATAACTATCTGCCAAGCTTTCAGAGTAGCTATTCCCCTTGGGGTTGGAAACTTCATCATGGCATGTATGGTGGATGGAATGGCTCTCAGCAATCTTAGCCCAGTCCTTCTCAGGATCACGTTATACGGCGAAGGTGCACGTATGACGGTGAACTTCATGGTTGTTCTTCTATATAATCCCCCTTCTCCGAATGACTTGTCACGTCCAGCGAAACCCAGCAGATCCGTCTGAGTCTGCTTTAGTCGAGACTTTATTTCCGGGCTCAAATTATCAAAGCAATGTTCAAACATGACTTCCACCGAAGCCCCTTCGTCCACGAACACTCTTCTTACCAAGTATCCTTCCATCATGGCTTCGACGATAAGCGGCTCATCGGACACGTCTCCGGCCGGTATGGGGGGAAAGGTGATGGGGACATTCATCCATTTTTCCTCATGTTCTCTCGACTTGCGCTTCTTCTGCTGTGTTCTTGCACTGACCATGTTGATTATCTTGTCCTTGGCCGGGAGATCCTTCTTTGGCGTGCCTTTCCCTTTTTGACGAACATCTTTGACTAGGTGGTTCAACTTTCCCGACTCTAAAGCTAACTCTAGCTGCCTTTTCAATTGAAAACAGTCGTTCGTGTAATGTCCCCTTTCCCCATGGTAGTCACAGTATCTGTCCTGATGTTCTCTCTTGGGTGGATCCCTCATCGGCCTCGGAGGAGGCAACCGTAACTGCTGCTCGGTGGCTAGGATTTCCTTCGGCCGTTTTATGAGCGAGTCAAGCGTCAAACGGGGAGCATCACGATTCTGGTAATCATTACGTGCCGGAAGGTATGGTGCCAAACGGTCTCTGTACCGATACTGGTTTTGTCGATCCTTGGGGTGGTATCCGGATCGTCCTTCGTTCCTACTATCACTCCCCGACCCTCTATATCCTCTATCATCCTTCCGAAAAGGTCCAGCCGGCCTCTTCCGGTATTGGTCATGGCTTTCTCCTCGCGGTAGCTCGGTATTAGCGAATGCGGCCTCTGCTCTCACAAAGTCATCCACACGGATCATCATTTCCTCAACGGTTCTGGGGATTTTATCAGCGAATCTTTTAGCCAGTTCTGGACATTTACATCCGTCCATAAAAGAAGAAATCCTCATAATCTCCGGGGCTCCTTGTATGAACCCTGTTTCTGTAGTCCATCTTTCCTTGAACTCTGGTAAGGTCTCATTGGCTTTCCTCACGATCTTCGTTATCTTCGTAGGGTCTTTGGTACATGCTTTGTGCAGAGAGAAACGAGTTTCGAACTGAGCCCTCAGGTCTGCCTATTCGTCTATGCTGCCCGGAGGAAGGTGATCGAACCACCCTCTCGCCCTTCCGTCAAGGGTTTGTTGAAACATCCTACACCAGACGGGCATGGGCCACTCCCCGTGACCTGCCGCCCCGGTAAACCGATTGAGGTGATCCTGGGGGTCTGTTGACCCGTCGTATAACTTGATGTGTGAAGGCATTTTGTGTACTGGTGAAGAGAATTCGATAATCCTCCGAGTGAAGGGTGATTTCCTAACTTCCTTGAAAGGTTTGCTCAAATCTGCATCTGGTACCTTGTCTCCGGTAACGATTCCTTTCTTTTCCTTTGGCACCTCGGTCCCCTTCGGAGCTTCCTCTTCACCCCAGTCTAGACGTATCGGCTGCATAGCACTTTGTCTATTGTGTTCCTGGACCATGGACTTGAGAGCAGAGATGTATCCTTGCAGCTGTTCTCGGGTGATTGCGGGAGACTCGGCGTCCCCGTTTCCAAAGGACGGGAGGCGGACGGGAGGGGTTTCGGCACCCTTTCCGCCCGACCCTTCCGGACGTTCGGAACCTGACATCCTAAAGCTTTGGTAGATTGAATGTCTGTCCCACGGATGGCGCCAATGTTTAAGTATTTTTCTGCAGGTGAGGTGATTCTTCAAAATATCCTTCGGCCTTGAGTCCGTCAAGTCCTTCGGATAGCTGCTAAGAAAATAGACGCGTTAGTCTCGCCCCGGGTGTGACCCCAGGACCAAACTCCGGCGTGAGAGTAAGTATATGAAGGTGAGATAATAAGTATGTTTTGTAGATTAAGTACTGTGTGTAAAAGTGAGTTACCATTACTGTAGAAACTGCCTCTTTATATAGTAGTCCCTTTTTTGTCTCCATCGGATGCGTCCAAATGTACTGACGACCGTTTCGGGCGTCACCTGGAACTTACTCTGTTTGGGTCTTTTTCCTGTCCTGACATGGTTACTGCAATTCTGTCACACACTATTAATATCAAAGTTTACTTCCTGATCTGGAGATGACCGTTGGTCCGAACGGCTCAAACGGGTCGTTCGGACACGGGAGTCCGTTCGGACAGATCCTTTTGGAATCACACGTTCTGAGTTTTGACTTGTTCTGGAATTATTCATTAATCCGAACGGCCTGTATGGTCGTTCGGCTAGGGCCAGTCGGCCATATACGCCGACAGACTCCTATTAGGAGGTGTTTGGTTTTGTGCTTTGAGTAGATTTGTCTAAATTATTACATTTGCATAACGTATACAATCTATCCATTTATTGTTTCATTGTTTCGTAAGCCATTTAAAAGAGTGATAAAAGCTATAGAATACCATCCTACTTACAAAAAAGTACCATCTTGAATCATTTACTTTTTTATTGCAGACTTTACCAACGAACTTTCAAATTTTTTTTCGACTTGAACCATTTCGTTAGACCGTTAGAATTCATGTGGCAACGTTAGTCCTATTAGTCAACGAACGTTTGCAAAGTTAGTCCTTTTATACTAACGATGTCAACGAACGTTTGCAAAGTTAGTCCTTTTATACTAACGATTGTTTTTAATTAACTAAAAATTTGGAAAAAAATTTAAAAAAATTCAAAAAATTTATAAAAATTCGAAAAAAGTTATAAAATTTCGAAAAAAATTTAAAAAAATTCGAAAAATTTTTAAAAATTCAAAAAATCTATATAAGTTCGAAAAACTTATAAAATTTCGAAAAAAATTAAAAAAATTCGAAAAATTTATAAAAATTCAAAAAAAATTTAAAAAAATTCGAAAAATTTATAAAAATTCAAAAAAATTTTAAAAATTCGAAAAATTTATAAAAATTCGAAAAATTTATAAAAATTCAAAAAACTTATAAAATTTCGAAAAATTTTTAAAAATTCAAAAAAAAAATAAAAATTCGAAAAATTTTATAAAATTTTATAAAAATTCGAAATTTTTTTTTGGAAAAATTTTATAAAAATTTCAAAAATTTTTTATAAAATTTTATAAAATTTCGAAATTCGAAAAATTTTATAAAAAATTTCGAAAATTTTTATAAAATTTTATAAAAATTTAATAAAATTTTATAAAATTTTTGAATTTTTAAAATTTTATAAAAATTTCGAAATTTTTTATAAAATTTTATAAAATTTTAAAAATTCGAAAATTTTATAAAATTTTATTAAATTTTTATAAAATTTTATAAAATTTTTCGAAATATTTATAAAATTTTATAAAAATTTTCGAAATTTTTTATAAAATTTTTCGAATTTCGAAATTTTATAAAATTTTATAAAAATTTTTCGAAATTTTTATAAAATTTTTCCAAAAAAAAATTTCGAATTTTTATAAAATTTCGAAAATTTTCGAAAATTTTATAAAATTTTTCGAATTTTTAAATTTTTTTTGAATTTTTAAAAATTTTTCGAAATTTTATAAGTTTTTTGAATTTTTATAAATTTTTCGAATTTTTAAAATTTTTTTGAATTTTTATAAATTTTTTGAATTTTTTTAAATTTTTTTTGAATTTTTATAAATTTTTCGAATTTTTTTAATTTTTTTCCAAATTTTATAAGTTTTTCGAACTTATATAGATTTTTTGAATTTTTAAAAATTTTTCGAATTTTTTTAAATTTTTTTCGAAATTTTATAACTTTTTTCGAATTTTTATAAATTTTTTGAATTTTTTTAAATTTTTTTCCAAATTTTTAGTTAATTAAAAACAATCGTTAGTATAAAAGGACTAATTTTGCAAACGTTCGTTGACATCGTTAGTATAAAAGGACTAACTTTGCAAACGTTCGTTGACTAATAGGACTAACGTTGCCACATGAATTCTAACGGTCTAACGAAATGGTTCAAGTCGAAAAAAAATTTGAAAGTTCGTTGGTAAAGTCTGCAATAAAAAAGTAAATGGTTCAAGATGGTACTTTTTTGTAAGTAGAATTGTATTCTATTGCTTTTACCATTTAAAAGAGTGATAAAATCGTTAAATCGATTTTCTCAAAACGCAGTTTTGACAAAACTTGACAAGAAACATGCTGAAACATGACTTTTAAAAACGCATAATTTGTTTTTTAGCCGTAATCCCAAACCAAGTAAAGCGGTAAAAGCCTTACTATGTTAGATTGTTTGTATGGGTTAGCCCAGTTTGACCTGATGATTACTAGTGGTGGGCCTATCTTATTGGATCCTGTAGAGTATAATTTGCGAAACACTGATCTATAGCCCAATCTAAACATTGTTTTGGTTCCGGTCTTCCAGATTTTCCGCATATGTTAAATTTCTTAAACATTTCATAAATTGTGTTTGAGTTGAGGTCTATAAGGCTATCGGTCACCTTTCACCTAAGTCTCACATCATCATTCACTTTCTATTATTTTCTTTCACTTTTCACTTACAATGGATATTATTCCTTTCACTTTTCTTAAAAATACTCACTTTGTACAAACATATTCTACAAAATATCCCGCGCACACTTATAAATCAAATAATTAATAATAATAATAATTAAAAAAAAAAAAAAAACATTCCATGAGGCCCACAAATGCACATGGTCCTAGTAGCCATGGTCTTCACATTTCCACTCGAGTGTTGATTGACACACTCTTACTTTTGATCCGCACACTCTAATGTACAATCTTTAAAAGTTGCATATGATAAATGTACAACTGATTAAGGCACAGTTTAAAGTGTGCAAATCAAAAATGAAAGCGTTCAAATCATTAGCCGTTCATCTCTCTTTTTTTTCCACTCACGCGTGACTATGAGGTTGTTTAGTGGGCCTCACTCATGAGCTATCACCGCCGCTAAGAGTAGTCTAAAATTCTAAACGACATCTTTATAAAGTAACACTTTTTCTTTTTTTAATTTTTATATTGTCTTCAATTTCATATTGATTGATTTACAAGATATATCATCACATTTTATAAAAATTTCACCGTCCATAGATGAAATACACCGTTAAGCTTACACATATTAGACAACGCATGCGATATTGGTTGAAGTCCGACCTTGTATACGCAACAGGCCACTTGCCTCATACAAGAATGAGACATTATGTAAAGAAGATACTCCTACAACTAAAGGTTTGGTCCAACGCCTAAACTACTTATAAACGAACGGGCCTAATTATCTACTCGTTATCATTATGATATCATGTCAAAAGAAAATTATGTCAGTTCTCTCGCTACAACAAATAGTCAAATTCTACACGTTTTCAGTTAAAAAATACGTGCTTTTAAATATTTAAAATATCAAAGTTCACGCTTTCCTAGTCTGTGAACAAATGTTGCGTAAATAATATCTCAACATTTGCAAATATGGACAAAATAGTTAAATGTTCATATGAAGTGTGTGGACAAAAAAAATATAAGTACACATGTATAGTGGTAGAATAATATAAATATATTCTCACCAACAAACGTGTACAAATCATATTGCCAAATAAATCACTTAAAATACTCCTAACACTTATAAGAGCATGGGGTGCAGCTCGTTCTCACCTCGCCGTGTCCGACGTGGAAGCTGACCTGGAGCTCGCCTTCCTTCGTTGCTGCAGCATCGCCATTCGCCGTCCCTCGCCGAACTCCAACTCCTCGTCTGCACGACGAGCTATTTTGTCTGACACAACGTTTTTTTTTTCTTCGTTTTATTGCTTTTTTTTTCTTTTCGATCTAAAATCAAATTGTGTGTGTGTGTGATTGACTGTGTGTGGTAGCAGCTCAAGAAGAAGGCAATGACCTTTTTTTTTTTAGTTTAATTTTGTTAAACATTTGGGCTTCGATTTTGGGCTTTGATTTTGGGCCAATGCATTTTCTTTTTCTTTATGGTATGATTTTGGGCTTTAATTTTGTTAAATAGTTAGACAAAAAAAAAAAAAAAAAAAAAAAAAAAAAAAAATTGGAACTTTTTTTTTTTTTTTTAAATGTTATTTTTATTATTTAAATTTTATGTATTGTATTTTTATTTGAATAAAATTAGTTTTAGTTTATTTGTATATTTGATAAAAAAAAAAAAAAAAAAAAAAAAAAAAAAAAAAAAAAGATAGTGGTGGGGCCCTAATGAGTAAGTTGTGGTTAGTTGTATTGGGGAGGGGGTTGTAAGTTGTGGTGTGTTGTGCTGATGTGGCATGTTGTGGGGCCCGAACGAAGAGCATGGGTTGCTCACTGCACCTCTTGCTCTAAGCATGTAGAAATCATATGGTCCGCTCTTTATTTGTCTTTTACCTTTTTCTTATAAACATTTTTTACACGCTTGGAAGCGTGGCCCATTTTAGATAGTGTGATTATTTGTTACTACACATTAATAGGTGTGTAAGTTTTTCACACGCCTATAACCGTGTATAAAATCATATTTATACATGTTTGTAATTGTGTTCATTTTTAACACATTTTATAGTGTGTAAATGTATATATAAAAGTACATGTTTTTAAAGACGTGTAAAAATAACCGTGTAAACTTTGATATATATTTTAGTAAATAATAATTTTAGTAAATTATTCATAAATAGTATATAAGTGTGACACGCTAATTCTGTTGGGTTCTGTGTGTGTTGTAGTGCACCCAAACAGGGTAAAGATAATCAATCAAGGGTACCGGATATTCACTTGAAGTCGTGGTATCACTTTCCAATAGAAACTATTCGACCCTATGCCTGGGTTGCACGAATATCTCTATGGGATAAAACCAAGTGAAGCTCTTGTTCTAGGCACAGATCAAGAACCGATCGTATTTAGTGTTTAGGGTTTTTTATGTCATATCTTTCATGCCATGTGATGATCTCTATTTATAATAGAGTTTACTCAAAACCCTAGCCCATGGAATTATGTATAATTAACGGCCCATTAATTATCCATAATAGTTTCCATAAATGTAGGAGTCGGTGGTTATAACCATCAGCAGAGTCTGATGCCTGATCAGCAGAGTCCATCAGTTCAACAGCAGAGTTATTGTACCATCAGCAGGAACAATAACACTATCAGCAGAATTGATACACTATCAGCAGAGTTGTTCTGCATCAGTAGCAATAAAGCTATCAGCAGAAACAGATAATGCTATCAGCAGGAATGACAATGCTATCGGCAGGAACAGATAATGCTATCAGCAGAATCAACTGCATCAGCAGCATTGTCATTTATACTTAGCAGTACCTTGACTAAACTAACAGTACCTTGAACAAGCAGTACTTTGAACAAGCAGTACTTTGAACAAGCAGTACTTAGAACATAACCACAATTGAGTCAAGGGATTCAGTGACTAAATGGGTGTACACTCCGTACCTCCAAACCCATTAACAAGTATGAATTAATCCTTCAAGTGCACTAAATTTTCCAACAATCCTCCCCAAATTTAGTTCACTTCCTTTGCATGAAAATTAAACACAAAACAAAATATATGCATAAATGAAAATATCTTGAAGATTGAATTCTCATCTTAGTACCTTACAAGTTCAAATATTCGAGAATCAGGGTGTTCTAAGAATTGAACCCTTCAACCCATTTGAATACCTGAATATAAAATACACATACATTTTCAAACACTAAAATACTCCTGACACTATACAAGCCATGTGTCCATATCCAATTAATAAATGTTGTAAAAGCTAAAAGTCTTAAAGCTTCCTGAAGCGGCAAAACTTCAACATTTACATAGGTGGTTCATCTTTTAATCATGCCCCTGCAAAGCACTTTTTCAAAGAAAATTAACCATTAAGAAGTGAAGACTTCATCCTCCTTTTCCAGCAGGTTCCGAGCACAACCTTGGGATGTAAATAAAACTGTGCTCCAGTCCACTAAATGATCAGCTTTCCACATTGAACTCAACTCCAAAGTTTCCTCAGGAGGGAGTTGGGTGTCTTTGCATTCAGTGACTAAGGTGGACTTAAACCCATCCCTTTAGCAGACTTAAAAACCAAGTCTCTAGCCAAACCCTTCGTCAAGTGATCAGCTAAGTTTTGTTGAGATCTAACAAACTCTATAGATACCACCCCATTCATGATAAGCTCACGAATCATGCTATGCCTGACACCTAAGTGTCTAGACTTCCCATTGTACATTTGGCTATAAGCCTTTGCCAATGTAGCAGCACTATCACACCGGATAGATATAGGTGCTATAGGTTTAGGCCACAATGGAATCTCAAGAAGCAAGTTTCTCAACCATTCAGCTTCTTTACCAGCAGCAGCTAAGGCCACAAATTCAGATTCCATGGTAGAACTGGTAATGCAAGTTTGCTTCTTGGATGCCCAAGAAATTGCACCTCCACCAAGTAGGAATACCCAGCCACTAGTAGACGAATTGTCCTCAGTGTTACTGATCCAACTTGCATCAGTATACCCTTCTAGTACAGAAGGATAACCAGTATATGAAAGACTATAATCCATAGTTCTCTTCAAATACTTCAGTACCCTCTGAATTGCTTGCCAATGATGAGCACTAGGTTTACTAGTATACCTGCTCAATTTTCCCACAGCAAATGCAATGTCAGGTCTAGTACAAGTCATGGCATACATCAAGCAGCCAATTACCCTTGAATACTCAAGTTGAGATATAGCCTTGCCTTTATTGGGCATTAGCTTCTCACTTGTATCCATAGGAGTACTCACTGGAGTACAGTCAAAGTAATTAAATTTCCTCAACACCTTCTCAATGTAATGAGACAGAGAGATAGAAATTTTGTTACCTTCATGTTTAATCCTAATACCAAGGATAACATCTGCCTCCCCCATATCCTTCATGGAGAATCTTGATGACAAAAATTCCTTTGTAAGGTCCACTTGATTTTGGTCAGTGCCAAAGATCAACATGTCATCAACATATAGACAAATGATGACTCCTTTACCAGATTCATCAAATTTGCTATATACACATTTGTCAGACTGGTTAAGTGAATAACCACTAGACAAAACCACTTCATCAAACTTTTGATGCCATTGCTTAGGTGCCTGTTTCAATCCATATAAGGACTTAATCAGTTTGCACACCTTCTTTTCATTGCCAGGCATGATGAAGCCCTGAGGTTGGTTCATATAAACCTCCTCATCCAATTCACCATTCAAGAATGCTGTCTTCACATCCATCTGATGTATAATCAGATTGTGAATTGACGCCAAAGCAATCAGCAATCTTATGGTACTGATACGAGCCACAGGGGCATAAGTATCAAAGTAGTCAATTCCTTCCTTTTGTTTAAAGCCTTGAATGACTAACCTTGCCTTGAACTTTTCAATAGTTCCATCTACCTTCATTTTCTTCTTGAAAATCCATTTGCAACCCAAAGGCCTGCAACCAGGTGGTAGATCAGCCAACACCCAAGTGTTGTTGCCCATGATGGAGTCCATCTCATCATTTATTGCTTCTTTCCAGAAAGCAACATCCTGGGACTTCATAGCTTCATCAAATGTTTTGGGATCATCCTCAACATTAAAGCAATAGGAGTGTTGGTCAGAGACCTCATCCCTTGTTCCTTCAATCAAGTACAATTGAAACTCAGGTCCAAATGATTTTGGAGTCCTAACCCTTGTGCTTCTTCTGAGCTCAGGTTCAGGTAGTTGTTCCACAACCTCATCAGGAACCTCATCAGAGGTTTCTGATATACCAACATCATTGGTTCCATTAGGAATCCTTTGACTTGGTCTAGGGACTGATGAGAATCTATTCTCATCAAATATTGCATCCCTTGATTCTATTATTGAGTTAATAGAGACAGACTCATTAGGTTCAATAACATAGAACCTATAAGCCTTGGAATGCTCAGCATATCCAACAAAGATGCATTCAATGCCTCTTTCACCCAAAGTTTTAAGCTTCGGATCTGGGAGTCTTACAACAGCCCTACAACCCCATATCTTGAGGTAATTCAAGTTGGGTTTCCTTTTCGTCCAGAGTTCATAAGGGGTAGTCTTGTTCCTTTTGTTAGGAACCCTATTTAGTAAATAGCAAGCTGTTAACATAGCTTCACCCCAGAACCCTTGACTCAGTCCTGAATAGGACAACATGGAATTAACCATCTCCTTTAGCACTCGGTTTTTCCTTTCAGAAATTCCATTTTGCTGAGGAGTATAAGGGGCAGTCGTTTCATGGATAATTCCAACAGACTGGAAATACTGAGTATCCATGTACTCACCTCCCCTATCAGTCCTTAATCTTTTGATTAGTGACTCTTGTTGCAATTCAACTTCAGACTTAAATACTTTAAATTTATCTAATGCTTCATCCTTAGTATGTAATAAATAAATATAACAATACCTAGAAGCATCATCAATAAAAGTAACAAAGTATTTCTTATTCCCCAAAGAAGGAGTAGCATGCAAATCACATAAATCACTATGTATTAATTCCAACACATTAGTTTCACGTTTTACATCTTTAAATGGTTTCTTAGTTATCTTGTTCATCATACAAGTTTTACACTTTTCTGTGTCCATGTCAAATGCTGGGATTAACCCATCCTTAGACATATCTTGCATTCTTTTAAAGTGTACATGGCCAAGTCTAGCATGCCAAAGGGTTGAATCATATTGTTTAGATGACAACATACAAACAGAATCAATCACATCATGAACAATATTAAGTCTAAACATGTGATTACATAAATATCCAAATCCAGTAAATACACAATTTTTAGACAAAACAAACTTATCAGATTCAATAACTTGTTTGTAACCACAATTATTTAAAATACCACTAGAAACCAAGTTTTTCCTAATATCAGGAACATGTAAAACATTCAACAAAGTAATAATCTTTCCAGAACTAAACTTTAACTCAACACTTCCTCTTCCATGCACCAGGGCTGTTGACTCATTTCCCATATGAAGAATAGAACCATCATTCATTGACTCGTAGGTCTTGAACCATCTTCTATCTTTACACACATGGACTGTTGCTCCAGAGTCAACCCACCAAGCCACATCATCATCCTGCACAAAGAACAATTCAGATATATATGTAACATAATAAATCCAAAAAGACTTATTAAATATATTCTGACCTTTCAGGGAATTGGAGTTACCATTCCCAGATCCACTTGTGCCTGAACCATTGGCTTTATTGCCAATTTTACCACCTTTGCAATCCTTCCTGAAGTGTCCAGTTTTACCACACTTCCAACAAGTAGCCTTTGACTTCTTGTTAGGATCAGGTTTGGTATTATCCTGATGCTTACGCTTGCCCTTGTTGTCATTGTTCCTGGAGGAGTTGTTATACTCCACCATATTGACAACTGATGGACCAGCAGCAGTGCTGCTCTTTGGCTTGTCACTTTCATGCACCTTGAGTGATTCCTCAATACGCAAATGACTGCCCAACTCAGTAAGAGTTAACTCCTCCTTCTTATGCTTAAGCATGTGCTTGAAATCTTTCCAAGAAGGAGGTAGCTTATCGATGATACAAGAGACTTGAATAGCCTCATCCATGTTCATCTTGTGTTGAGTGAAACGACCAAGTATACAAAGAAGTTCATTGTATTGGTCCATGACCGGTCTAGAATCGACCATTTTGTAATTGTTAAAATTACTTACAAGAAACTTCTTACTTGATGCATCCTCAGCCATGTATTTGGCTTCCAGAGAATCCCATAGTTCTTGAGAAGATTCCACATTCTGATAAATATCAAATAAAGTATCAGACATACCATTGAGGATTAAACCTCTGCAGACATAGTCATCGTTCTCCCACTTGCTTCTGGCCCTCATCTGTTCCATCGTAGCATCATCCCCATAATCAGCAGGAATAGGAGTGGTCAGAACATCTGCCACGTTCATGCTAGTCAACAAAAACTTCATCTTCTTCTGCCATCGTCTGAAATCCACACCTTCAAACTTTTCTAGCTTAGAAAAGTTAGCAGCTATTTGTCTCATAGCAGCAGCCATTGATTATCTCAAGGATAGTTTCTATTGATTGTTGGGTTCTGTGTGTGTTGTAGTGCACCCAAACAGGGTAAAGATAATCAATCAAGGGTACCGGATATTCACTTGAAGTCGTGGTATCACTTTCCAATAGAAACTATTCGACCCTATGCCTGGGTTGCACGAATATCTCTATGGGATAAAACCAAGTGAAGCTCTTGTTCTAGGCACAGATCAAGAACCGATCGTATTTAGTGTTTAGGGTTTTTTATGTCATATCTTTCATGCCATGTGATGATCTCTATTTATAATAGAGTTTACTCAAAACCCTAGCCCATGGAATTATGTATAATTAACGGCCCATTAATTATCCATAATAGTTTCCATAAATGTAGGAGTCGGTGGTTATAACCATCAGCAGAGTCTGATGCCTGATCAGCAGAGTCCATCAGTTCAACAGCAGAGTTATTGTACCATCAGCAGGAACAATAACACTATCAGCAGAATTGATACACTATCAGCAGAGTTGTTCTACATCAGTAGCAATAAAGCTATCAGCAGAAACAAATAATGCTATCAGCAGGAATGACAATGCTATCGGCAGGAACAGATAATGCTATCAGCAGAATCAACTGCATCAGCAGCATTGTCATTTATACTTAGCAGTACCTTGACTAAACTAACAGTACCTTGAACAAGCAGTACTTTGAACAAGCAGTACTTTGAACAAGCAGTACTTAGAACATAACCACAATTGAGTCAAGGGATTCAGTGACTAAATGGGTGTACACTCCGTACCTCCAAACCCATTAACAAGTATGAATTAATTCTTCAAGTGCACTAAATTTTCCAACAAATTCAACCTCAGGTATACAAACATACACCTCCGTTTGAGCTATTGTTTTTCGGTTCAATCAAAAAAGACTTTAGTCGAATGATATTCCCGGAGTGACTATAGGGGTGTCTAGAATTGCTTATCGAAAATAAATTATTTGTTTTGAAAACGCATAATAAGATAAGCAGTTGTTATAAAACGTGATTTTTAAACATAGTGTTTGATTATGCTGAATGATAACGCAATAATTTGATAATCAGCTTTTTAAGTGTTTGGCAAATTAGATTATTTACTAAACTAATATGTTAAATGACAAAAATAGATATTATTGAAATTTAAAAAGATTAACATAGAAATAGTTATTTTTTTATGGCTTATAACAATATCTTTATTTCAAACTCTGAAAATTATAAATAATAATTTTAACATAAAACTTATGCTCGTTGTCATACAAATTACTAATCAAAGTTTTGATGCCATTGAATAATTTAATTTGACATAAAACTAACCGGTGGGCTTAAAAGTAAAAGGTAAAAAACATGTAAGTGTTGGGCTTAACTCATAAAAATTTTATAAAATTTTATGAAGTTAAAATAGGGTTTAGAGTTAGAGTTTTACACTTTGAAAACACACCACTCTTTCTTCCTTTCTAGGCCGCTCGCCTCGCATCTTCTTCATATATAAAGGATTCAATGGTAATTTTTACAGTAACACAAAACATTTAATATCAAAACCGCGTTTTCGAAAAGCAGCTAGCTACCTGCTTCTACAAAACTGCGTTTTCGTTTTCTCAAAACGCCAATAATCAATTATTTAAAAGTTTTTGCCAAACACTCTAATTTGATTATTTGCATTTTAAACACGTGATAATCAAGATAATCCATATAAACGTGCAACCCAAAACACCGTCTATATCTCCAATCAAAAAATTGTATATCTGGCTTAATCAAACGCAAAAAGTAAAACTGTTAGAGTCTGCCTTAAAAAAATTACAATAACTCGATCAACAAGTATTGATAACATAAAAAGTGAAATGCATTTACAATAAGAATCATCAAATGATACATCGATGACATATTATTATTTTGGGCAAATGCTAAAAAAATGCATCGAACTTGACACTTTTTATCATTGTATGTAGCCAACTTTTTTTCGTCTCATTGTATCACTAAACTTTTGATTTTTTGTCATTGTATGTACGATGTCCAGCTTGTCCTATGTCAGCGTGTCCCTTTGTGACACATAAGCTGCCAGCGTGTCAAGGCCATTTTTTTTATACTAGGACCACACGAATAAGTCAACCCACAAACACTTTGCACATATATCTGTCTCTTTCTCACCCTTTACTACACAAACCCTAATTTAATATACCACCAAAATCATTGTCGATTACAGTGTTTTTCTTAAATTGATGTGGGCAAAAGGTAACATACAGTATATTCTCTTGGTCCCCTACACTAATTTGTTGTTTTATTTATGTTTTCATATGCATGGTGTTTAGGGTTTCAATTATTGAATATATATATATATATATATATATATATATATATATATATATATATATATATATATATATATATATATATATATATATATATATAGGGTCCCTTTCTTGCGAGAACCACCTTATCTGCGAGATCTGTGAGAACTCCTCTAAACCAATGAGATTTTTTTGAATATTTAAAATTATTATTAATCCAAAAGGGTATTATAGTAAAATACAAAATTTATATTTTCTTTGAATTTTTTTTAATAAATTCCGTTTTTAAATAATGCTAAATTTTCGGATTTTTTTTTAGCTAGCATGGTTACAGAATATTACATGTGCATATGTGTTTTTTTTTTTTTTTTTAAATGAGGTGCATGTATGTTTTTACTTAAAATGAGTTTTACTTAAAAGTAATTGCACATATGTTTATACTTTACATTCTATGAAGTTCTAGAATAAAAACAAAATGCATAAAAGGTTATAGTCGTAACGATTAGATTTATAATAAACCAAGAACATAATATAATACACACATTTTGATATCAAATGAAATACAATTCATATACAAATGTATTATTTTGAATATACATATGCACGCCTTCCAAGAACATATATGCAGAAAACATATGTATTTGAAGTTTCTCACTAGATTCTTTCGAACATACATGCACGCCTTCCAAGAACATACATGCACGCCTAGTTTCTCATCAAATTCGTTAGAACATATACGCACACCTTCAAAGAACATTCGTGCACGCCTTCATTAATCGTGTTTCTTCCAACGCCACATATTATTATTATGTATCTATAAACCTGAGAAAGAAAACCAAAGATATATGTCAACCAATTACACCCATGTCACATGTGCCTAGCAAATTTTTGAATCCGATTTGAGATTTATAACTATTTGATTTCTAATTATTTTATTGCAACATGATTTTTTTTTTTTGAACATAGCAACATGAATTCAATAACATCATGATAAAAAGATAACTATTGCTTACGTGTATATATGTTTGCATACTACTATATAATATTGCAATTGCAATAGATCACCAATTAACCAATTAGTAACCAAAATCATACTTTTCACTCATATTAGATTCGAATAATACAAAAACACAATCATGATGCAACAGCCACACTTCTATCGAAACAAACTGAACACATATCATATTTATTTTATATCACATATTGAATACATCAACCAATTAATAGCAGGCACCAACTAGTTTATGCTATGGCTAGTTTTTTTATTTCTTGTGCTTTTCAATTAATCCATCAAACAATTAATAGCAGGCAACAACCACATATAACTAAATCATAATCGATCATCTTTTTTGTTAGCAACTAAAATCGCTGAAATATATTAATGTTTAAGATCCAAATTGACAAAAAAAAAAAAAAAAAAAAAAAAAAAAAAAAAAAAAAAAAAAACCTAAAACAAAAATCTGATTCAATGAAACCTAAGCAATAATTAATACGAAAATTAAAATTAAAATAAAAACTAAAATTTAAACCACTTATAAGAACAATAACCAATTTCAATTATGTGACAAAAAACCGTAAATTTCAAGATCCAAATTGAAAAACAAAGATCTATTTTTAAAAACTATTAAATTGACTAAATTAAAAAGGTTTTACCTTTTGATTCGTTGTACAAAACTCGAACGGATCGATTTTTACATCTCGATTTATAAGTTTCACTCGTGACAATATTAAGAGTATGGCAATGAGACGGCTAGGGTTTCTGACGATGGAGGAGGAGGCGGTTGTTGATAGAAGGGGAGAGAGAATGTGTGTGTATTTTTTTTAGTTAATGATCCTTGTTAATGCCTAAAAGAATGGAGACATTTATTAAAAGTATGAATTACTATAATACCCTTTCAGCTTTTGAAATAATCTTTTAATCTTTCAACTAATTACATTAGTGACACAAATCATCATAACCCTTGATCAACAAATCCAATGGCTAGGAAAGAGTTCTCGCAGATACGGTGGTTCTGAAAAGAAAGTTTCACTATATATATATATATATATATTACAGGATATATATATATATATATATATATATATATATATATAGTTTCACTATATATATATATATATATATTACAGGATGGGTCTTCCAGATGCCTACCTCTTTGATGTGCATTTTGATGGAGTGTTTTATTTCTCACCATTAAGGTATGAAAACGGTGTTGTTTATCATATGAGGATTGGAAAAGATAAGATGTTTGACTATGATAGTTTGCGTAAGTATTTAGAAGAGACGCTTGAAGTAACCTTTTATGCCATGTTTTTTAAGTTACCAGAGTGTAAGTTAGATGTTGGATTGAAAATAATTGGAGGTGATGTCGAATTTGAATCAATGTATGGATTTGCTGATACTTATGGGTTAGTAAACATGTATTTGGCACACATTCCTCAAAAGTTGGATGATTATTACATCCCAAACTTGTGTTTTGATGATTCTTGTGATGAGGCCACATCTAAACTTAGGATTAATGGGAATAGGGAAAAGGATGCTGGGAATATGTCATGGGAAGAACTAGTTCAATGGGCTGAGGAAGAAGCACGACACCTACATTCACCACTTAAGCCTAGAACAGTTAGGAGAGAACATGTCACTGAAACACAAGTTAATGATGAAGTGGTTGTTGATCATTCTGATGCACCACAAGTTAATGATGAAACACAAGTTAATGTTGATGAAGTGGCGGTTGATAATTTTGATGCACAAGTTAAGAAGGTAGTAGATAAGGGTAAGGGTATTATGATGGATAAAGGTAAAGTACCGAAAAGAAAGCCTGTGGTTAGAAAGGCTAAGGGTATTGTGATTCAAGAAAATGTGAACCCAAGTGTTATGGATCATGATTCTAGTGACAATGATAGTGAATTAGAAGAAAGAGGGAAATACTCAATGGATCATGATTCTAGTGATAGTGACAGTGAATACTCTGATAAGTCTGTAAATTACTTGTCATAATGTGAAGATGAATTAATTGAACTTAGGAAGAGAAAATCCATTACAAAGAGGGCCCCCAAGACATCTAAGCAGAGATCATGTTATGATAAAGATGGTTGTGAGAGCATTTCTAGACAGAAGAGAAGTTATGTTGATGGTGATAGTGCAACAGTCATGCAACATGAGGAATTCATGGAAGATTTGATGAGGAACTTGAGGCAAGATGATGTTGATCTTACAGATCCATTTACATTAGTGGAGACAAAGCTGGACAAGTATCCTACTTATGATGTGGATACACATTGGATAATGAGGAAACCAACGGTAATGTGTTTGAGTACTTAACAAAGTTTTTTGATTTCATTTTATTTGTGTTTATGAACTATTTCATTGATTCCAATTAATAAATTTTTTTATTTCAGGTTGGTGAAAAGTATGTTAATGCTGCTCAATTGAGGGAATGCCTGACTTATTATTCTTTGGCGAATGGATTTTCTCTATGGTTAGAAAGAAGCTCAACAACCCACATAATAGCTAAGTGTGGGTTAAGGCCAGAGAGGGTCATGGATCCAGAAAAGGGGAAGACAAGTAAGTGGAAAAAATACCCTAGTGCGAAGAAAGCTGAAGGATCTGAATGCCCATGGAGGTGTTACGGAAAACAAATGACATGTGAGAAATCATTTCAAGTAATTTCTCTTGAGGATGACCATACTTGTGTTAGAGATTTTAAGTTTGGAACTTTAGTGAGCTACAAGTGGATTGGTAAACAATTTGGCAATAAGATTAGGATGAATCCAGATATTAAGTTATATGAAATTGCAGATTTAGTGTTGAAAAAATATAAGTGCATTGTAAGTCCATCACAATGTAGGTATGCAAAAAGATGGGCGTTGAATGAAGGGCAAGCAACTATTGAGGATCATTATGGTTATATAAGGTCATATGCTAATGCTTTATTAGATTCTAATGAGGGTTCAACAGTTAGGGTTGGGGTAACAGTGAATCCAGATGAGAAAACCTATTTCGATAGATTTTATGTTTGCTTAAATGGACTCAAAGAGGGATGGAAGAGGGGATGTAGACCAGTAATTGCTTTAGATGGATGTTTCCTTTAAAAAACAAATGTTGGGGAAATCCTTACGGCAATTGGCAGAGATGGAAACAACCACATTTTCCCAGTAGCATGGGTTGTGGTTAATGTAGAGAACAAGGATAATTGGACATGGTTTTTGGAGTTACTTGGAGAAGATATTGGTTACCCAACTGGAAATGGGTTAACACTGATCTCAGACCAACACAAGGTAAATATGTTTTGACTGTATATTTTCCATAACAAAATGAAATTATGAATTATTTTTTAACTATGTAATATGTTAATGCAGGGATTGATTGAAGCTGTAAAGGATGTGATGCCACATGCGGAACACAGACAATGTGCTAGACACATTTATGAGGGTTTTAAAAAAGAATATGGTGGTGTTGAGTTTAGAAACTTATTATGGGCTGCTTCTAAAGCTAGTTATCCGGGACTCTTCAACAAGATAATAGGCAAGATGAAAAGGGCCAATCCAAAAGCATATCAGTATCTAAAAGATAAGGATCCAAAAACATGATCAAGAGCCTATTTTCACAAAGGAAGCAACTGTGAGTCTGTAGAGAATGGTTTTAGTGAGTGTTTTTAACTCTGTGCTTTTACAAGTAAGACATAAACCATTAATTAGTATGTTGGAAGCGATGAGGGTTATAGTTATGGAGAGAATGAATACGATGAGGAAGATGTTGGAAAAATGGAAAGAAGACATTTTTCCGAACATTCAGAAAAGGTTGGAACTCCTTAAAGATGAACAAAGGTAATTTACATTTAAAGCTGCATCTACATTTACATAATAAATTTACATCATTAATGATTAACAAAAACTAATTTCATTTACATTTATATCTTGTTGAGGTTTTGGCATGTTATCCCGGCTGGTGGAGCGATTTTTGAAGTGAGAAATGGATCAGAAGCTTTTGGAGTGGATGAAGAACACAAAACATGTAGCTGCAGGATGTGGCAGCTATCAGGTTAGCCATGCAGTCATGCGATTGCAGTTATCTTCAAATTGAATAGAAGACCAGAAGAGTATGTCCCATACTATTTTAGAAAACATATGTTTTATGCTACCTATCATTCATACTTACAACCTGTAGATGGAGTGACATTTTGGTCTGATTGTAGTGAGATGTCTAGGGTATTGCCTCCTAAACCAAAAAAGATGTCTGGTAGGCCACGTAAAAAAAGAATTAGAGCCCGTCATGAAAATAACAACCCAAATAGAGTGCCTAAGACTGGTAATCATATGACTTGTCAAAATTGTTTGCAACAAGGTCATAATAGAAAAGGTTGCAAGAATCCAACAGTTGTGAAACCACCGAAACCCCCAGCTAAGAAAGGTAGACCTAAGAAAGATAAATCAGTAGTTGATAAGGATCCCATGGTACCACCATCCATTCCTGTTCCAGGTTCTCAACCAATTCCACCAGTAGTACCACCATAAGAACCAACTGATTCAGAACCTATTCAGACATCACAGACAACTGCTGCACCATCAGATGTGTTACCACCTAAACCACCTTCAAAGAACAGTAGGAAAAGGGTCAGTTTTGTTGACAGTCTTAGGCAAAGAGGGATAGTGCAAAGGGGATCAAGCAAAAGGCACTACAAAAAAACAGGCTTTCAGAGACTGAAAAATCAGTCTCCGATACACCATGATCAGTTACGAATGGTCTATCAAGGATTGATTTTGCTAGTCACTAATCAGTTACAACAGCTTAGTTACAGAAAGTGACGTTATCAACTGAAATTCAGTCCTTGTTGTATCAAACCAACGAGGACCAGAGATCAGTCTCCAAAATAAAAAAGTCAGTCCTTATTTCTATGGGTTGGTATCATGTTATTTCAGTCCCCAATGCATATTATCGGCGACTGAAAAGTCAGTCGCCAATACTATGTTAGATCAGTTACTAACACATGGATTTAGGGACTGAAAATTAGTCCATAAACATTGTTTATAGTCCCTACTACGTTTCGTTGTTTTGTAGATTACCGTACCAAATCAGTCTCTAATAATAGGATTTAAAAACTAATTAGTCTCCGATGAAAGGCTTTAAAGACTGATTGTTAGTCACAAAAAACATATGAATTAGTCCTTAATTTGTTTTTCTAGTGACTGAAAATTAGTTTCAAAATATATGTTAATCGATACAAAATAACATTCAAATCAGTCTCCAATGGCACCGTTCCACTATATTTCTATTATAAACTAAAAGTTAGTGGCAAATACAATTTAATTCAGTCCCCATTCACAATGCATACATGACCCCTTACAATAGTATATAAAACTCTTAACCATAAACAATAATAATAACAATATTTATTTAAAGCATAATAATCACCAATCCAAATAACAAGAGTTTACAATTCAATATGTTTAAAAATAAAACCAAATTCAATAGAAATAAATTTGAACGTCCTATATATTGGCTGCAATTCAATATTGTCTACTTTCGGTCACAAACACTTTTTATGGCTTGTCTCTCAACCTCGTGCTCCATAACAGTAGTAATCTGAGTCGTTCCTTCAAAACATAATGTGCATAAGGAGCCAATGGGATTTTATATGCTGTTTCACTGTTTTCATTAAGCTTTGTAAATCTGCCTCATTTGTGTTATCTGGTGGCAAAACTAATACTATGACATATTCAGCATCCGTTTCAATGCTTTTCAGATAAATAGCTAAGCAACTAGTTATCCTGTTCAAATGTGCATAAGGAGCCAATGGGTATTCATCTTCACCAAGTTTTGTTACATCTTCACAAAAGCATAAACCACAAGATGACAATGATTTTCCAACAACTCCTTGGGATTTGTCTAGGTGTTGCACTCTGCAGTCTTCACGGAATCTCCACATGCTCAAGGACCGAACATAGAATGGTAAACCATATGTTGACATGCAAACTTTACCTATACAGTTACCGTTAAAGCTGCTACACGTTTGCTCTAAATTTCCAGAAATGGCGACAGCACTACCGTATCCAGACAGAGCCCACGTCTGAGCTAGTGGTATCTCATGAACATTGCATATCGCCTTCAAAACACAAAAGATTTCATCCAGCTCAATTTTCCTTCTTTCATCTCCAACTTGTGTCTGAACTCTCAAACATACAATCATAAGAAATAAGAAATATACACTAATACAGATATAATAACATTCGTGCATGTACACAACTCACATAAAAAGTAGGATCCTCATATACATTTGGGCACTTCAAATTCTCTTCCTGCCATTTTAACAAAAATAAGAATAAGTTTAAATTCATGCCATGATGCACTAGTACAGATTGTCTGGTTGGTATTGGGATTTTATATGCTATTTCTAGTACAGATTGTCTGGTTGGTAATGGGATTTTATATGCTGTAAAATACAATAGAAATTCAATACCCATTGGCTCCTTATGCACATTATGTTTTGCAGGCACATTTTACAGTATTACAACCAGAGTATATAAAATCCCAGATATTAATAAGAGCAAAGGTAATTTGAACCCAGTTAATCAAACAAAAACACCAATAACAGTTCAAATTTATTCTAAATGCAATGAAAAAAAAGAAGTTCTTTTAGAGCTTCCAAACAATGTCGATAATATTCTATAAATTAATGGGATTGATCAAACAACACAAGATCATCAAGCCGTGACTCCCATGAGTCACGACTCACCACTTATTCGAGACCCACATCAATCAGTTAACCTCAAGACACCATTAATGCCAATCAATCAACAAGACAGAATCACAAGGACGAACATATGCTAAAAATAACGAGTTGAACACAAAATAAATAAATATAGCCACGCGTCAACTCAACTCGTGAGTTGACTCGGGCGAGTCAAGTGACTCAGTGGCGAGTCGAGTGAGTCTAGGCGTTAAAATGAAAAAATCGATACGAGTTGTTTTAATAAAGACGTTTGTTTATTCAATTTAACCACGAATCGTTTTAGTTTTTAATAACTCGATTAGGGTTTAAGTAAATCGAAAGAAAATAAAAGAATAAGGGCGCGTGATCCTTACCAGTCGAAAGAGAAGAGTGGGAGAAGGTGGCGGCGTGTGGTGGTGGTATGGTGGTCGCGGCGGCGCAGCGTCAAACCCTAGCAAATGACCCTTTATCGGACTCAAACCAACCAGAAAACCTCCTTGCTTCTTGATCTACCTCGTACGTTATCGAAAGGACTCGCCGGAATTTGGACGGAAAATGTAGCGGCACCGGGTTTCATAAAATCCGGTGAGTGTGTTATAATAGTGGTGTGGAAAACCCTAATTTGGGGTATTTATATGATGCAGGGACCATTTCTGTCATTTCAGTATAGTTTGTGCAGGCGGTGTAAATAGGTCTAGGGGCTGGTTGTGCAAACTTGTAATTCTTTTATAATAAAACAATGTGGGCCCCATTCGACGTACCAAACGGACTCGAAAAATTATAAAACTTGCGCCATTGTTCCCGAAATAATATTTATGATAAAAACGAGTATAAATATACATAACTTTCCCGAAATCAATTTATTTGGAAAATTCGATTCGTTTCACGTTTTCTAGGTTGTGCCGGCTTGATAAATGAATAACGCTCACGATTTTAACAAGATATCCACTGTTGTTAAATCCCAAAACAAGTTCAAAGGGGTTTAAAAGCTAAGGAAAATAAAAAATAATGGGATAATTCCAAAAATGCCCCGGTTGCCCAAGTGCTAAGCCTATCCGACCCGATCTCACAAAATTCTCCCCTTAGACCAGGGCAACCGATCCGACGAACCACAGGATGCCACGTCACCGACCAAATAGTGATAATACTGTTGTGTTTTTAGGGATATTTTGGTCATTTTATACCTTACTCTACTCTCATTCCACTGAACCAACTAACCTAAATCTCAGGACCCTCTCCTCTCACAACTCACACCACCACAACCACCCAAAAACCCGTCGCCACCACCATCCGACGCCACCACCACCTGACGCCACCCAAAGGTTCGTCAAACCTGATGGCACCCAAAGGTTCGTCAATTGTGATTTTAACAGTTATTATGATGTCTGTACAGTGTTTTAGTTAATTTTGGTTCATAATTGATGACTGTATATACATGTTACATTAGTTTAAGCTTTTGAGATGATTATTTATTCCTAATTTAGTCTCGCGTTTGTGATTTTAACAGTTATTAAGCTGTGCGTACAGTTTTTAGTTACAGTATGTCTAATTTTGTTCATACCAGCTGTTCTAACAGCCAATTCACTACCCTGATCCTGAGAAAACAAGAGAATTAGGGGAATGGAATACCTCTACATCAGCTTCTCTTTTTTCACAGTCGAACCTTCCTCAGAATGGTGTGACAGTTTGTAACTGATCACTATATATACGAGCGGATGATGTAATTTGAAGCTTACAGATGATTGATAGGTTTACATTTATGATTTTAGCAGTTATCGTGTTATTCGTACGGTTTTCAGTTTAGAGTATTGTTCAATTTTGTTCATGATCAATTAATTGATCAGTCTACTAGCGTATGATATAATTTGAAGCTTTTAGATGATGATTAGGTGTTACGAGTATTGAATGTAGCTTTTTATTTGTGAATTTGATGGTTATCATGCTGTCTTTATATATGATTTTCAGTCAACTTAGCTCATAATCGATCACTATTCTAGTGGATGACATAGTTGTAAGTTTTGATATGATTATTAGGCGTTAGAAGTATAAATATAGGTTTATGTCTGTGGCTTTTACGGTATGATGAATATTGGTGATAATTGATAAGTTTATGAACAGATGATATAGTTATTATGTTTCAAGATGTTTATTTAGTGATAAAAGTCGTTAATCTGTTGTCTATAAAAAAAATTTAGTTATGGTATGTTCAGTATTGTTCATAATTGATAATTCGATGTGTATACGAATGTATGAGATAGTTTTAGGTTTCGAATGTTTATCTTTGCGATTTTTGACTAATCTGCATTATGATGATGTTTCATGAAGAACGTGTGTGGTTTATTGATCGGATTTTAGGAATCTGTGTGTATGAGTGTGTTTTTTAGACTTTGTATGAGCTGATATCATAATTAATATGCTAATAGATTCCTTCAATTCCAGTTATCTTTCAGTTTTGTCCGTACTTGATCAGAAAACGAACGTTTGGAGGTGATTATTAGGTGTTACAGAAGAGTTTGAATGACGATTGGCCATCCACAAAGAAAAGGTACGCAGATATGCAGAGCATTAGCCAGACAGACACGTATGCTAGAAGCCTAGAACTGTATTCTATATAATTAATATATATATATTTTTAACAGATGGCTGCAATTTCTTTACTTAATGCTAAGAATGAGCCTCCTAGAGCACGTAAAGAAGACATAAAGGTATAGTTGTGACTACCATCTGATTTCCCCATATCATAGACATTTGCTGATTCTAGAAAAACCTTTCTGAATGGCAGCCATCCCCTCGGGACACAAAACAGAGAACACCCTTCAAGAAACAAGATATTTTGAAGGTATGTAAATACAGTTTATGTTGACTTAATAGCAATTTCAATTTGACATGTTCTCTACTGATTTTTCAAATAAAATCTTTGATTTGATTCACCTGCATAATAGGCATTCAATAATGTGATAAATAATGAGAAGGAAGAATCAGAGACCAAGAAAACCGAAGAAACAAAGGTATTATTGTTGTGTATGATTATGTTCCAATTTCTGCATAACTTCAGCATTTTCGAGTTGCTTACTCATTCAACTGCATGACAGTCCATTAGTAGTATAGTTAGCGAGATGAGAAAGAAAAAAAACTCGGATATCAAGAAACTATCTGCTGATATAAACAATGATTCAGAAAAGAAAACAATCACATTTTCCAAGAAGTTTTCTACTGATACAAATACCGAGATAGAAAAGAAAATAACCATATTTACCAAGAAGGCTACCACTGATGCAACTCTTGTACCTGTTTCAAAAACAGAATATGTTGTACATTTAATGAATCTCGGTCACAAAAATCGTGCTGTGGGCTCTACTGCAATGAATGAAGGATTCTCACATTTTTTTATGTATGCCAAAAACTTAGGCATTAAATCATTATCTCGAACAATGTAACCGTCACTTCTTTTGTAAACTGAATTACTACCCACATCGTCAAGTTTGGGATCTTTGATTATGAAATGTGTTTTTATTGATATAAGATATTGGATTTTCATATTTGTAGGTTGAAATTCAAGTGAGGAAGATCTTTTGTGTAAACAGGGCGGATTTCGAGCTTCCTATCTGTATTCAGGCCGCTTCTAGAAGCGAAGCTGAAATTGAAAAAGCTTTGGAGGTATGATTACGTTCAAACGCAATTTTGTAAAGTTTTTAGCTTTGCTAGATTTTGTCATCGTACATTGTTTAAGATAACAATTTGTATATTAATATGGTTCATTGGTGACTGTGATTATGTAGCTTGGAGACCATCTACCTCGTGTCAACCAGGACACCCGGTTGACTTACAGGGTTTTGGACATTCGAACACCAGCAAATCAAGGGATTTTTCGGCTCGAGTCCAGGGCAATGATCGTAACTAGCAGGGATCTTTGCAAAAACAAGTTTGTCGATTTCGTTGGTACATGTTTAATGTTTCTTCAATTAGTTGAATCATGAGAATTTCGGATAACTAAGTTTATGAATATTGTAGTTTTGCATTTAACTGATTTCACTCTTTGTGCATAAGTCTAACCCACAAATATTCAACCATTTCACCATTTGATAACATTTGAACCCACAACTTATAATGACCAGAAAAGATAGGCACCTTTAGGCTGGCCATATGTCAGATTCTTTTTTATTTTTGTTTAAAACTGATGGGCAATGATAATTTGTTTATTTATTAGGTGAACACCAGCTTCATCTTGTAGTTAAATTTGATTACAGTTGTGTTTTCATTTGATGTTTTGTATAATGGGTATGTATTTTTTATTATTAATCCGTGACCCGAAATTAAATACGCCGCAGACGGCTGCGCCGCCTATAATTGCGGCGCCGGTTAGTTCTATTCCGATGAAGGATGGGTTTGCGAAGAAGGTTACAGGGAGGCCTCCGGGTTCGTCTAATAAGAAGCCGAAAATAAGGGAATCATTGAGAAGCTTCTGAACTACAACAGTAATCTCTCTTGCTATCCTTATCCCTCCTTTTGAATTTTGATACTTTATCTGATATGAAAAGTTTATACCCTTATCTATTTACATGATTGTTCAGTGGGCTGGTTTTGTTATAGAAAAGAAAAAGAGAAGAGGGGGAAGGGGGTTATGGGACCAGCAATATGTGTGTTCGGCTTTTGACATCATTTCACATCACATTTAGTTTTACATAACATTGGAATTCGTCATTCCCTTTAGGCCTCTAAGTTTACAGCAACTGATTGCCTTATGACCCTGTTAAATGTCTGTTATTTAGTGATGAAACGTATCCATCGTACATAAGTTTAACTTTATGGGGCTCTACGAAAGCTTAGGATGAACAAAAAGGCTGTTTCTTTTTCTGTTAATTAATTACAGTTTAATTGTTTTACGGAGTATACTTTAGGTAAGGGTAGGGAAATAAAAACTGTTTAATTTGACTTGCATTTTTTTTTCTTCTAAACTGCAGTTCATCCCCTTGTTCATTTCTGCTGTATAATTGATCTTTGGCTGTATATTTTTTTAACAACCAAAATGACATTTATTTGTGGATTGTGTGCTAGATCTCAAAGGAGGGATAAGGTTATGTGGATTGTGTTGCTGCATTTATTTGTGTCGGTGGGTTAAGAATTTATCCTTTGGGATACTGTTTATATGTTAGATTTAGGTTTTGAGTGTGTTTTATGTATTAGATTTCTATATAAAGGTTGTAACTTTAGTTAGAATTAATGTTAAATTTTGGATCTATGGATTAGTAGTTGACTTATTGCTTGATCTAAATTTAGGTGACTTCTGTTAAAGAATTGAGTGGGCAGATTTGTCAAATTTGTGGTGATGAGATTGAGATAACAGTAGATGGCGAGCCGTTTGTTGCGTGTAATGAATGTGCTTTTCCGGTTTGTAGACCTTGTTATGAGTACGAAAGACGAGAGGGTAATCAAGCTTGTCCTCAATGCAAAACGCGATACAAACGTATTAAAGGTAGGGACGGTTTTCTTTTTGTGGTTGAATTGATCTGAATTTTGATAATGTTTCGAGATTTTGAGGACTAATGTAAGCTGGATCATGATTAGGGAGTCCAAGAGTTGACGGTGACGAAGATGAGGAGGGATTTGATGATTTGGATAATGAGTTTGATCTTGCAAACTATCCGAGGAGAGATCATCATGGTGGTTCCGAGGGGGGCCTCATTATTGGTCGTGGTTCTTCTAATGCTTACGCCTCTTCGGAAGTTGATGGCGCCACTCTTAACCCGGATATCCCTCTTCTTACTTATGGTCAAGAGGTAGTAATTCTATCACATTGTATTTATACTTCTGTTCCGTTTGTAAATTAGTAACAGTGTCACAATATCTATAAAAGGGATTCAAAAAATCTTTGGTTTCTGGTTTAATACGTTTGTTAAGTAGAAAAAACGCAATCGGAACATCAGCCAATTCAAAGATTTGTGATTTTTCTTCTCATTTTAATAGTGTAGTTGGTGTGATCCTTTTTCATACCTATTGTCGAGAAATAATGACCTTTGTATTCTTTTACTGTATAGATCAGTACTAGATTCAGGAAATTTATGAAGGTGATGCTAAAGTTTTTTTAATGACCACATTGTAGATCAGTACTAGATTCAGAAAACTGTCACATTGTGCATCGGTCAAAATCATGGTTTGTGATAGTTCTTGTTAGTAATGTGATGTTTTTTGTTATTACAGGACGACGGGATTTCGGCTGACAAGCATGCTTTAATAATTCCGCCATTCATGAATCGGGCAAAACGTGTCCATCCTATGCTTTTTTCTGATACTGCCTCATCGGTTTCATGTACGTAGTTGGTTTATGATAAAAGTGTAAATTTTTTTGTAGTTGCTTTTGTATTGAGTTTCATGTGTTTATTTCTATATGGTTTAGTGCCACCTCGGCCCATGGATCCTAAGAAGGATTTGGCGGTTTATGGATATGGAACGGTTGCATGGAAAGATATAATGGAAGAATGGAGGAAAAGGCAAAATGATAAACTCCAAATGGTTAAGCATCAAGGTGATGGTGGTGGCGGTGGACATAATGATGATGTTGATGATCCGGATATGCCCAAGTAGGTGCATTCTATTGATGTTGACGCTAGGGAAATAATCTGAATATTAATAAATACTTATTATAACCTTTACCTTCTGGATTATTGCTTATCTAAATTGGTATGTGGATTATTTTATTCTCACTAGTGGTATGGAGACTAAAGGTAGACTTATTGCTGGTTCACATAATAGAAATGAGATAGTTTGTTGTTTACTCATCTATTTATAATGAAGTTGGACTTTTTGATCTGTCATGATATATTGATATTCTGATCAATATCACATGGGTTTCTTATCTATTGGTGTTGGTCAAAGTTGGAGCAGATCAGTATTCAGAATTTGTAACTGCTGCTACGCTATTTTGATTCTGTTGCTGCATTCATTGCTGCTGGTGGTGACACCATTGCTGCTGGTGATCCTGCTGGTCGCCCATTCATTGCTGCTGGTAGTGACACCATTGCTGCTGCATTCATTATTCTGCTGCCCTCGGTAAAAAAAAAAAAAAAAAAAAAAAAAAAAAAAAAAAAAAAAAAAAAAAAAAAAAAACAACTTGTTGTAAATTTTGCTGGCATGTCAGAGGCACAATCAAGCTTATTGTAGAGAATGTTTTTGCGGTAGATGCGTTTAGTTGAGAGAATGACACTTGTTGGTCAAAAATACAAAAGTTGCCCAAAAATACAAACGTTGCCCAAAAAAATACAAAAGTTGCCCAAAAAATAGAAACGTTGCCCAAAAAATACAAAAGTTGCCCAAAAAATACACAAGTTGCCCAAACAATATATAAGTTGTCCCAAAAAATACACAAGTTGCCCAAAAAATACAATTAGTTGCCCAAAATATACAAAAGTTGCCCAAAAAATACACAAGTTGCCCAAAAAATACAATTAGTTGCCCAAAATATACAAAAGTTGCCCAAAAAATACACAAGTTGTCATATGCATTGTGTTGATTCATTTGAGACCACCAAAAAAATCTGAAACCATCTAGATAAAACTTATAGTGAGATTGAAATTGGAAAATTTTCGTTCACATGTTATTTTACACAAGGGTTTAGATGTGGTTTCTGTATCTCAAGTCGTTTTATGATGTCAAGTAAACTCTTTTTCGGGCCACATATATCTACACTAAACTAGCATAACCTATTGAGCATTCAACATAAGTGTTTAAATGATTAGACCATGTCAATATATTTTTTAAATGGTTGACAACGTTTTCGGCATAATTTTTGCAGCTACACATTCGGTTTAAAATGGAAATTTGTAATTCGAGTAAACATATTAACTTGTAAAACAACCAAAATGCATTTCTCAAGCTATATTATTGCTCTAATACATAGCAAAGATTCGCGATCATGTACATAGACAAATAACCAAACTCCAATAGATAACATTAGTTTTACCCGAAAATCCATATCAGTAAATGATGAGGCGAAAAGTGTACCGCTTTTAAGGGGTCATTTAAGCCCGAAATCGTATTTATTTGATCAAATATTGCCCTAAATCGTTCCTTTTGTCATTTTAGGTACTTTTGAGGAGAAATCTAGAAAAGGAGGCATTTTGGACGTTTTTGGAGCATCAAAGTAAAGAAAACGGCAAAGTCTCAAGAATCGGCTAAAAGTTACTTATGACGGCGTCAGACTTAACTCTGGACGGCGTCATGCCTTGGCAAGAAAAGTGGGATGTGAAATTTACTCATGACGGGCCAGTGAGTTAGCATGAGAATTCTGACGGCGTCACGCTTTAACTAAATCAAGGGCGTCACGGCTTAATTCATAAGGGGACGGCGTCACGTTCAAGAGGTGAGGGCGTCAAGCCTTGATAGGCCAGAACGGATTTTGGAGAATTAAAGAGGGACGGCGTCAAGATGGTCATCCGAGAACCCTAAAAGCGGCGAGGTGACGGCGTCACAATCCATAAGGTGACGCCGTCAGATCCAAAAGTCTATATATAGTTTTCTAATTTTTTGTCATTAAGAGAGAGCTTAGTGTGTGGAATTTTGGGATAAAACCCTAAGACGATTTTAGCTACTTTTTCAGGGCTTTTAGCCTTGAGATCTTCCATGTTTCATTGAAAGATAAGTAATCAATTAATCATTCAATATGTCTATGTGTTGTTTGATTCTATCTTATGCTTGTCTTTTGTTTAACATGTTAGGCTAATTTTATCTTGTGTTTGCTTAGATCTAATGAAACCTAGCTATTGATTATTGGTTGTTAGTGTGTTGTTAGTTGTATTGGATGATTGTTTATCTATGTTAGGCTTAAGAAAACTGGCTAACTTCCTATTCGGTAACTTGCTTGAACGTCTTAAGAAACATGAACCAAACGCGTACTAAAGGTTTTTATGGTTGTATTTAAGGCACAAGCGAATTCTAGTGATCCCATGTTAGGAGCTTCCTAGCCGGCTCGACATAGGAGTGAAGTAGGAGCTTGTAGAGTTTGGGGAAGTAAGTACGCCACCCCACGAATGGTATTAAGGAATACACCCGTCATCCACGCAACTAATACACACTAATTAACCGGTAAAAGATAGTTAGGGAGTAAGGAAATCTAAGTAAACACATTTCTCTACACATAAGTTTCTCACCACTTTTCATTTTTGTTATTTTATTTTATTTGCATTTGTAGTAATTTGGGTTAGTTGACTAGCAACTAATTCCGCCCACTCCTTCAAAACCGAGATTTTACTTGCTTTCATAAAATTATAAAAACATAAAAAGAATCTTCCTCAACCCTTAGACCTAATTAGAGTAGCCTTTCACACCTAACGAACACTATTCCCTGTGGAGAACGATCAATCCCCCGTACTTACCACTACACTATACTACATCGGTCAGGTACACTGCCTGGTGGGGTTGTAAGCCTCTTGAGATCCCTCGAGAGGTAAAACCTGTTGTAAGGTTACAAAACCACGCAATCAAGTTTTTGGCGCCGCTGCCGGGGAATAGTTATTGTTTAGGTTGAATTTTTATTTCTATTAGGTCTACTCACTAGATTCCTTTCTAGTGAGATTTTTATTTTATTTTTCTAGGTTTTCTTTAGTCTATCTATTTTCTTCGTGTTTTTGTTCGTAACCATACCATCCAACATCATGGAAGATGGTAATATCCTTAACCCACACAACCCACCACCACAACAACCACCACCACCTCCTAGAGCCCGTACTTTAGGAGAGTATTCCCGTCCTAGCCACCATGGCTATCGAAACACCATTGAGCTCACTCAAGGAGCCAATATCACACCCTTGCGATCCGACACCATCCGGTTGGTGCAAAGCGGATGCGCATTCCATGGACTTCGTTCTGAAGATCCTAATCAACATCTCAAGGACTTTCTTAAAATCGTTGATTCTATAGACCTTGATGTTGCCACTCGAGAGACGACCCGATTGCGTCTCTTCCAATTCTCTCTGCGGGACCAAGCTAGTCAGTGGCTAGAACGTCAACCCGCAGGATCCATCACCTCTTGGGATGATCTCACCACTCGTTTCCTTGCTCAGTTTTTCCCACCGGGAAGAACTACCAAGCTAAGGAATGATATCTTGATGTTCCAACAACGTCAAGGCGAAACTCTCTACGAGGCATGGACTCGATTCAAGGACTTACTCCAAAAAGTCCCTCACCATGGCATAGAACTTTGGCTCCAAGTCCAAATCTTCTATGACCATATCAATCTCTCCACGAGGCAAACCATTGACCAATCGGCCGGTGGTAAGCTACGTGATCTAAGTGCGGAACAATCATGGGCTCTCCTAGAGGATCTTGCTCTTTATGACAACGAAAGTTGGAGTGATCCCCGTGATTTGAATAAAACGGTCAAGGCAATATCTTTGCCTTTGAACAATTCAAGCACTTCTGACCGTAGGATCATAGAACTTGAAGACCAAGTCAAGTTTCTCATGAAATCCTACGAGGCTCCTAAACCTTCAAGCCAAGTGAACAAAATCACTTCTTCATGTAAATTATGTAGTGGTCCCCACGACACTCATGATTGCATGGAACTTCCCAAACAGGCTTTCAAAGAATTCGCATCCTCGCGAATCGATAAGGCAGGAGATAAGTGGCTCGCCACTAATTATGGGCCCAAAAGTTCCGAAGATGGGTATGAGGCATGGAAGAATAAGCCAAATTTTAGTTGGAACCAAACTCGTAGCGTATCATTCAATGACTCTACCCCGCTCACCTGGTCTGAACATTATCCTCAGCGACACACGCATAAACAACAAAATCGCGAGGAATCACTGCAAAAATTCATTCTCTCTCAAGAAACACAGCTTTCCAAACTTGAGAATCAATTCAGACAACAGCAAGTTGATATGAACAACAAGGTTGATAACCTGTTAAAGGTTATCAATGATCGCCTTGCTGGCAGGTCAAATTGTGAGTTGGCACGAGTTAATGAGATCAAATCTGTTACGGTAACCCACCAAACACCCCCTCCTGTAAAAATCAAGCACCCTAGTAAACTCTTCAAATACATATCACAAAACGAAAAAAAAACAGGAGATACTCATACCCCTTCGAAACCTCTCCACTTCGTGAACACCATTACAACAATACCTGTTCCTAAACCAAATTTGGACCAACAAACAGCCAAGAATGTGGACAATGAAATGGAGGGTGAAGTTCCCGAAAAGAAACCCGAGGCGCCCGACTACTATCTAGACTCACCAAAGAACTCGAGTACAATAAAGGTGAGTGATGAGGAGGGCTCGGAAGAGAAATCCGAAATGCCTCATGGGCTTGCAGGACTGCTGGACCGCCCCCTGGTAGAGGAACTTGAGAGGGGCACAGCAAGATCGCCTATGGGATTCGGAGAGAGAATAGAGGATGGCGCTCCTAGGGTCTTTAAGATTTCTTGCACCACTAGGAAAAAGTTTATAAAAGATGCCTACATAAACCCCAACTCTTCTATAAGCGCAATATCCCTTTCTCTATATAATGAAGCCTTCACTGAACAAGTCAAATATGAAGGGTCTAATATCATCGGGGTAATAAGGAGGGTACCAATTGTGATAGAAAAGTTCCTCTTTCATATCGAGTTAACTGTAATTAATGACATGAACTCTATCATCAGCCCACCCTTAACTGGCCTTGTTCTAGGCAAACCATTCATAAAAGCAACGGGAGTGATACTCGATGAGGATGATAGGAGTGCATTATTTACCGATGGTGTCAGGAAAGTGATTTTTCGGGATGGCTGTGAAGAAGTGTATGAGTATCAACCATCAGCAAGTAGCAACACATGGGGGTTACACGGTAGAAGGCCTGGCCGAATTAAGCGACATGATCCAAATAATCTCAAAATACCTTGCATGATTGGTCACAAGCATTTTTATAATGTCTACATTGACACATGTTTACCCAAAAATGTGATGTCCTTGTTTCATTATAACAACATTTGCAGATGGGGGATGATTCATAAAGGGAAGGACGACATCGGCATAGATGATGATGTACAGGTGTTTGTAGGAAATATGACCTTCACTATGAGCTTCGCAATCGTCGATAATATCGAAGAGTACATCGATCCCAGGTTATCACAAGTTGTTTTTGGGGCACCTTTTTGCCAGGCCACAAGCTTGGTTGTGGACGAGCTCAATGGGATCATGACTTTCACCGATGGGATTAGGGAAATCTCATACCAAACGCCTTACAAGATGAGAGAATTCATGGAGAATGATTATAAAGGGCTCGATAGGTTAAGTTCCCAACTCGTGTTATGTGATGATGATGTGAGAAGGGGATGTAAGGACACTTTTGACCTGTCAAGCGGATTCTTTAAGCACGATAAGGAACTTAGTTCTAAATACCGAAACAATCCTTTTGATCACGTGGACCCGAGATACCTTTACTATGAAAGTGATTCTGATAGAGGATCGAAGGAGGATGGCCTAGGAACCGTGACTGATGATGGAGTCACGTAATGTACGTGACTTTGAGTCTAGCTACAAGACTCGTTAATAAAGAAAAGCGCTTCTTGGGAGGCAACCCAAGCTTTATTTGTTTTATTTGCTTTGTGTGTTTATTTATTTGTTTGTCTGATTTTATTTGTTTCCGTATGTGTGTTTAATTTTTATTAGTATTGATTCATGTTCAAAAGTAATTTGTGAAAATGCTTTATGTTGTTTTTAACTTCGTCTTAACTACATATAAAGGTATTTTGCAAAAGTTAAGTGTAAGGGAAATCTAAATCGGTTTATTAGAACACAAATTAACATGAATCGTAATAATAATAAATTAGCATACATATTAGTGTTTGTTTGAGTCAAATGCTTGTATCGAGTCATAATGATGTTTTGCAGGATTTCCAGGAAGTAAGGTAAAGGTTTTTCCAGAAATTTTCCGGAAACTTAAAATGAAAATTTTTGTCAGGTCATTTCTGACGGCGTCAGGGGTTATAACCTGACGGCGTCAGATTTAATTTACAGAAATTTTTGAAGGTTTTGTTTTCATAAAAAGTTTTTATTAAAATCTCCAACTTATAATCTCCAGGAATCTGCAAAATTATCATTCCACAAGCATTATATCCTTATATATAGATTTTATCCCGCCGATGTTATGCAGGTTTTCGTGTTTGCTTTCTCAGATTTAACAGGTTATTTTGGACAAGGAGATGTTTATGGAATCAAGCTTATGGCGATGCATTAGTCATGGAGCTTCTACATTACCTTGGAAGAAGATTTAACCGTGTAATTTCACTATCCACCGAGCGAATCAGGGGAGTATTTGATTTCATTCTTTTACTTTTTTCTTTTACATCTTTTTATTTTGAACATTGGGGACAATGTTCATCTTAAGTGTAAGGGGAGGGTAAAAGTACGATTTTAGAGAATGCTATTACGCTTGATTTTTGTTTGTTTGATGGTAGATGTGTAATAAAACTGAGATAAATACTTGTTAGGGCAATTTTAGTGCCAAATTTAAAATTTTTTACAACATATAGGAGTGAAACTTTGATCTTAATGAGCGTCTCATGGATAGGAGTTATATGACTAGCACAAAACCGTACCACTAAAAAATTTTTCCACCCCCAAATATGTGAGGTTCGCCCCTAGAATTGGTAGGAAAAGCATTTATGCTATGATGTGTGTACCGGTAGCACTTAGATTCTAGAACTTGCGTTAGGACCATTCCAAGGCCACAAGTGAGACTACATTCGTGTAGTTAGATTTACTACATGATAAGAGGCATTAGGATAAACCCATTGTTTTACACCTGTGTTTTTGTTATAATTACATTGGCTACATTGGTCAAGTAATTCTCCCACACCCTTTGCGTTGTACTCATTTTTAGTACACGATACCCCTAGTACACCCCTCAGAGCCTATCTTTTCGTTTCGACCTTTAAGCATTTTACTTAAAGGAAGAATTTGTTACACCCCACTAAAATGTACACCCAAATCGCCTTAGCCTACCTTGTATGCACTCGTTTTTAGTGCATTATTGTGACAACATTTGTTTAAACCCAAGTTAATTATCTAGTTGATTACATGGTTGCTAAGTCGAGTCATATCCTTGTACATATTGTTTTGGGACGATTGGGACTCATGGGTAAAGTACTAGTGTAATGGAGTAATGGGGAAGAACATCATTTATTACCCCCATATGTGCTAAATATTTTAAAAGTACTCCAAGTTTTTCAATTATCTTAATTCGAGTCATTAGATTAGTAATTGTAAAGTTATGTAAAAATTCAAGTGTAAGGGGAATGCAACGCCCCTTTGATGTATTATTTTGGATGGTAGGGCAAAAGTGTATGAAAAAAAAATAAAAAAATAAAAAAAAAAAAAAAAAAAAAAAAAAAAAATCGAAAAATCAAGAAAAACACAAAAAAATGAGAAAATGAAAAATAGAAAAAACATACGGACTACCATCCCGTTTCATTTTATGTTTGTTTTATATTTTAGTTATTTTGTTATTTCGTTTCTAGCTTAAGATCGAGTCTAGTCTTGGCTTAGCAACATTGTATAGTACATGTAATTGACCAAGATTTTTAACTCGCCACCAGTAAAATATCCTTTATCCAACCAAACCGTGTTTTCCTTTTCCCTACACCTAACATTACGACCCATTTAAAAGCCCTCTTTGATAGTTTATCTTTGGTGCTTACGCCTAGTGGAGGAGGTTTTCGATCCTTTCCCAAGCCTATGGTAATCTATTTGCTATGACAGGTAGTGAGAGATATTTTCCGTTTTCATTTATGAGATTTATTTTGATGACACTTGAGAGATGTGAGTATCTAAACACTACTTGTGAGGTGCTAGTATGTAATCTCCGTGCTTATTATGATTGAAGTGGAACGATTATTTGTTGTAATTACTTTTATGTTAGTATTAAATGACCCCTAACTTGTATTTTGATTATGATAAAAGCGCATTTGCTTGAGGACAAGCAAATCTCAAGTGTAAGGGTATTTGATGAGGCGAAAAGTGTACCGCTTTTAAGGGGTCATTTAAGCCCGAAATCGTATTTATTTGATCAAATATTGCCCTAAATCGTTCCTTTTGTCATTTTAGGTACTTTTGAGGAGAAATCTGGAAAAGGAGGCATTTTGGACGTTTTTGGAGCATCAAAGTAAAGAAAACGGCAAAGTCTCAAGAATCGGCTAAAAGTTACTTATGACGGCGTCAGACTTAACTCTGGACGGCGTCATGCCTTGGCAAGAAAAGTGGGATGTGAAATTTACTCATGACGGGCCAGTGAGTTAGCATGAGAATTCTGACGGCGTCACGCTTTAACTAAATCAAGGGCGTCACGGCTTAATTCATAAGGGGACGGCGTCACGTTCAAGAGGTGAGGGCGTCAAGCCTTGATAGGCCAGAACGGATTTTGGAGAATTAAAGAGGGACGGCGTCAAGATGGTCATCCGAGAACCCTAAAAGCGGCGAGGTGACGGCGTCACAATCCATAAGGTGACGCCGTCAGATCCAAAAGTCTATATATAGTTTTCTAATTTTTTGTCATTAAGAGAGAGCTTAGTGTGTGGAATTTTGGGATAAAACCCTAAGACGATTTTAGCTACTTTTTCAGGGCTTTTAGCCTTGAGATCTTCCATGTTTCATTGAAAGATAAGTAATCAATTAATCATTCAATATGTCTATGTGTTGTTTGATTCTATCTTATGCTTGTCTTTTGTTTAACATGTTAGGCTAATTTTATCTTGTGTTTGCTTAGATCTAATGAAACCTAGCTATTGATTATTGGTTGTTAGTGTGTTGTTAGTTGTATTGGATGATTGTTTATCTATGTTAGGCTTAAGAAAACTGGCTAACTTCCTATTCGGTAACTTGCTTGAACGTCTTAAGAAACATGAACCAAACGCGTACTAAAGGTTTTTATGGTTGTATTTAAGGCACAAGCGAATTCTAGTGATCCCATGTTAGGAGCTTCCTAGCCGGCTCGACATAGGAGTGAAGTAGGAGCTTGTAGAGTTTGGGGAAGTAAGTACGCCACCCCACGAATGGTATTAAGGAATACACCCGTCATCCACGCAACTAATACACACTAATTAACCGGTAAAAGATAGTTAGGGAGTAAGGAAATCTAAGTAAACACATTTCTCTACACATAAGTTTCTCACCACTTTTCATTTTTGTTATTTTATTTTATTTGCATTTGTAGTAATTTGGGTTAGTTGACTAGCAACTAATTCCGCCCACTCCTTCAAAACCGAGATTTTACTTGCTTTCATAAAATTATAAAAACATAAAAAGAATCTTCCTCAACCCTTAGACCTAATTAGAGTAGCCTTTCACACCTAACGAACACTATTCCCTGTGGAGAACGATCAATCCCCCGTACTTACCACTACACTATACTACATCGGTCAGGTACACTGCCTGGTGGGGTTGTAAGCCTCTTGAGATCCCTCGAGAGGTAAAACCTGTTGTAAGGTTACAAAACCACGCAATCAGTAAAGTCTAACATAACTACACCTCAACATAATAATCGGTGCTCACGCATGTACTCCTCGCATGTAATTATAGAGAGGACATGTTCATCTCTGGGTGCTTTTCATCATTGGGGTGGATTGCAAACATCCTCAGACTCCGTAACAAAGATACCAGAATCTCGCTCGCTGGTATAGCAACGGTCTTCACTCCTTCATAGACACTTTCCGTGACAGTTGCAGGGCCAAAAACTTTATCTGCAAGAACCGGAAACCTTTTCATTAGCTCAAACAGAATCTCGAGTTAAAAAAAAAAAAAAAAAAAAAAAAAAAAAAAAAAAAAAAAAGCGGATCCTTAAAGGAGTTGGCTTTTTATTAGATGTGATCCAAAGAAAATACTAGAAGACGATCTGAAAGATTAATAGGAGCAGAACCCTTGAATGCGGGTCTCTTTGGAATGCAATAAACCGATCGCCACCCATGGCAATGCATCTTGAACCCCGTCAAGATATCTTCAGTAACCGAACCGTAAATCCATCCAACCTGTTTTCAAATTATAAGTTAATAACCAATATCGAAACGAGAGCCACTAAGGGATTGTAATCATTTTAAATTTATTATTGTTTTTCTTTTTCACATACCTCTTTTCCCCATTCGGTTTTATCTTCATATCCAAAAAATAACTGAATCTAGTTGTATCACAGCTTCTTTAACCTTGCTGGTGATAGTATCTTCAACTGCGTAAGCTATATCTTCTGAGAAAAAATCAACAATTCTGAAAAAATGGTAACAAGCTCAAAAAGAGACATTTGATACACCAAAAAATAACACGTGATCAGTTGCCTGACCTGTTTAGTAAAAATAAACAAATTGCAGAGGCTAGACTAAACTTTGCAGGAAGGAGCAAGTTTGGACACGAATACCATGAATGGTTCCTTTTTTCATTTTAATTTACACTTTAATTTTTCTAAAACTGCTTGTTGAACTACAGTTTTACCAGAAGAAAGTTTATGCAATGAAAGCTCAAAGACGGTTGATTATCATGATATTGCATAATTATTACAAATTTTATATTAGTCAAATGCAAGTGATTCTTAGTCAGATAAAATACCCCTAGCGGAAGATCCAGAAAATCTAACCAAGGTATGCACTACCATAACCTAAATTTATCAGTAGATACTCTTAAACGTAACAAGATTTTGTTTCTTACTTTCTTACACAGGAATATACAGTACTAAAACTTTATCAGGGTACACATATAGGTTCACCCCCGAAGACCCTCAAATAAATTAGTTATTTTGGTTCGGAATGGGTAATTATTTTTGCATATAAAAAATGAAATTTAGGCCGAAGTTCACTTAGGTGCAGGTGGTTCATGTTTGCATAATAAAGGGTATGTAACGTTACTAAGTTTTGGAAAAAGGATAATCATGGCATAAGTATGTTACCATTTTTTAGGTCTTTTTATCTTATTTTCAAGTGTTTTGAAGTAAGTTACCTTACGTTTCTTTTTCTTTCTGCATTTTTGCCTATTTATAGATACGAGGATGAATGATTCTGAAATAAACGCAAACAAAAAAAGAAGGCTTGAAAGGTACCCTTGATAAAGCCAAGATGCTCCTCCATCTAATGTTATGGATAAATAATTGACATAACATCCGCAGTCAATGGGAGACAGCCTAAGAGTCCCTTGTTCGTTCTTTAAACCAAGAGTCAACCCAATTTCCATACCTTCAACCTTAACCGATGAAGCATTCATTAGAATTTAATAAACAAGAAAAACAAGGCTAATGTATAAGGAAAACAGCAAGTGGTGGCAATTTCAATACGTTTATCAGAAAAGGTGTTTATGCAGACTGTGCTGTCTGTGTTTAATTGGTAACACATCAAATGGGTAAAATGTGAATTAAAAAAAGTCAGCTGACACCAAAAGTGTACACATGGGTTAAAAGTCACTGTGAACTTGCTTCCACCATATGCTTAGGGGGTGTTTGGATGTGCCTTCAAACTGATTATAGCATCTTGGAGTCGCAATAAAAAGTTCTATGTGTTCAGGTAAACTGATAATAATTCTGATCTTCTATATATGAGGTCAAAACAATGAAACTGATCATAGCAAATTATAAATTTCCATTTGCTATTTTCCGCAAACATGAGTGTCAGGCGTTTTCAGAAGTTTGCAAATGTCGGTTGTTTGGAAACAAAATTCCATATTGATGTTCTAGTCAATTTTTTTCATTCACGTCAGCCACCATAACCAATAATCATGTTTGTTATACAGATACCGCAACTTGCAATAACTTGCAGCACGCTCTTACTTATAATTTGGACAAACTTCCAAAATCATTGCTAAAGCCACTTTAATTGTCAAAATTTATTAGGGGTAATTCTGAATGAGACTAACAAACAACGACTACTTAATGAAAGAATCGCCGAATTCTAGTTACTGCAATAAATTCACCTATATAGAAAAACAATCTCAAAAATTGCTCTGATATTTACCATAACAAAAGCCACCACACTATCACACAGCTCAAACAAACAACAAACTAAAGGTTTCATTCGTATGTAATGAGCTAATTTTCTTTTTCACATACCTCTTTTCCCCATTCGGTTTTATCTTCATATCCGCAACTAATCACATGAATGGCTTCTTTCAAGAGTGATGCAGAGGTTGCACCAGGAGGAACACCGCCGTCTTCCAAAAGTGTTGAAGCGATAAATACTGGAGATTGACCGAACTTTTTCTCAAACTTTATTTGAGGATTCCTGCAAAAATATAAGTTTAAGGGTCATTCCAAGATTTTAACTCTTTTTCAAACTTTGTTGCACTAGAAAAAAAAATTACGATACTAATCTAGTTTCTTGGAAAAAACGATTTAAAAGTTGCATAATTTTAAAATACACTTTAAAAACTTTTAGGTTCATTTAAACTTTTTCATACTTTAAATAGTTGTATGCTTTCAAAATACGTAATAAACGACTTTCGACCACATTTCAAATATTTCAAAACGTGTCAGGTATTAACAAATTACGTACCTTCAATTCCTTCTTCGATATTCTCTAACGCATGTATTTGTGTTTGCGCATCTTGCTTCTTCTTGCTCTTTGACTTTTCCTTAGACTTATCCTTTGCCTTTCCCTTGGCTTTCTTCTTTCTCGATGAAAAATTTACAACAACAAGTTTTTTTTTTTTTTTTTTTTTTTTTTTTTTTTTTTTTTTTTTTTTTTTTTTTTTTTTTACCGAGGGCAGCAGAATAATGAATGCAGCAGCAATGGTGTCACTACCAGCAGCAATGAATGGGCGACAAGCAGGATCACCAGCAGCAATGGTGTCACTACCAGCAGCAATGAATGCAGCAACACAATCCACATAACCTTATCCCTCCTTTGAGATCTAGCACACAATCCACAAATAAATGTCATTTTGGTTGTTAAAAAAATATACAGCCAAAGATCAATTATACAGCAGAAATGAACAAGGGGATGAACTGCAGTTTAGAAGAAAAAAAATGCAAGTCAAATTAAACAGTTTTTATTTCCCTACCCTTACCTAAAGTATACTCCGTAAAACAATTAAATTGTAATTAATTAACAGAAAAAAGAAACAGCCTTTTTGTTCATCCTAAGCTTTCGTAGAGCCCCATAAAGTTAAACTTATGTACGATGGATACGTTTCATCACTAAATAACAGACATTTAACAGGGTCATAAGGCAATCACTTGCTGTAAACTTAGAGGCCTAAAGGGAATGACTAATTCCAATGTTATGTAAAACTAAATGTGATGTGAAATGATGTCAAAAGCCGAAAACACATATTGCTGGTCCCATAACCCCCTTCCCCCTCTTCTCTTTTTCTTTTCTATAACAAAACCAGCTCACTGAACAATCATGTAAATAGATAAGGGTATAAACTTTTCATATCAGATAAAGTATCAAATTTCAAAAGGAGGGATAAGGATAGCAAGAGAGATTACTGTCGTAGTTCAGAAGCTTCTCAATGATTCCCTTATTTTCGGCTTCTTATTAGACGAACCCGGAGGCCTCCCTGTAACCTTCTTCGCAAACCCATCCTCCATCAGAATAGAACTAACCGGCGCCGCAATTATAGGCGGCGCAGCCGTCTGCGGCGTATTTAATTTCGGGTAACGGATTAATAATAAAAAACACATACGCATTATACAAAACATCAAATGAAAACACAACTGTAATCAAATTTAACTACAAGATGAAGCTGGTGTTCACCTAATAAATAAACAAATTATCATTGCCCATCAGTTTTAAACAAAAATAAAAAAGAATCTGACATATGGCCAGCCTAAAGGTGCCTATCTTTTCTGGTCATTATAAGTTGTGGGTTCAAATGTTATCAAATGGTGAAATGGGTGAATATTTGTGGGTTAGACTTATGCACAAAGAGTGAAATCAGTTAAATGCAAAACTACAATATTCATAAACTTAGTTATCCGAAATTCTCATGATTCAACTAATTGAAGAAACATTAAACATGTACCAACGAAATTGAAAAACTTGTTTTTGCAAAGATCCCTGCTAGTTACGATCATTGCCCTGGACTCGAACCGAAAAATCCCTTGATTTGCTGGTGTTCGAATGTCCAAAACCCTGTAGGTCAACCGGGTGTCCTGGTTGACACGAGGCAGATAGTCTCCAAGCTGAATAATCACAGTCACCAATGAACCATATTAATATACAAATTGTTATCTTAAACAATGTACGTTGACAAAATCTAGCAAAGCTAAAAACTTTACAAAATTGCGTTTGAACGTAATCATACCTCCAAAGCTTTTTCAATTTCAGCTTCGCTTCTAGAAGCGGCCTGAATACAGATAGGAAGCTCGGAATCCACCCTGTTTACACAAAAGATCTTCCTCACTTGAATTTCAACCTACAAATATGAAAATCCAATATCTTATATCAATAAAAACACATTTCATGATCAAAGATCCCAAACTTGATGATGTGGGTGGTAATTCAGTTTACAAAAGAAGTGACGGTTACATTGTTTGAGATAATGATTTAATGCCTAAGTTTTTGGCATTGATGAAGCGAAAAGTGTACCGCTTTTAAGGGGTCATTTAAGCCCGAAATCGTATTTATTTGATCAAATATCGCCCTAAATCGTTCCTTTTGTCATTTTAGGTACTTTTGAGGAGAAATCTGGAAAAGGAGGCATTTTGGACGTTTTTGGAGCATTAAAGTGAAGAATACGACAAAGTCTCAAAATCGGCTGAAATTTACCTTTGACGGCGTCAGAATCATCTCTTGACGGCGTCATGCCTTGGCAAGAAAAGTGGGATGTGAAATTTACTCATGACGGGCCAGTGAGTTAGCATGTGAATTCTGACGGCGTCACGCTTTAACTAAATCAAGGGCGTCACGGCTTAATTCATAAGGGGACGGCGTCATCGTTCAAGAGGTGAGGGCGTCAAGCCTTGATAGGCCAGAACGGATTTTGGAGAATTAAAGAGGAACGGCGTCAAGATGGTCATCCGAGAACCCTAAAAGCGGCGAGGTGACGGCGTCACAATCCATAAGGTGACGCCGTCAGATGCAAAAGTCTATATATAGTTTTCTAATTTTTTGTCATTAAGAGAGAGCTTAGTGTGTGGAATTTTGGGATAAAACCCTAAGACGATTTTAGCTACTTTTTCAGGGCTTTTTGCCTTGAGATCTTCCATGTTTCATTGAAAGATAAGTTATCAATTAATCATTCAATATGTCTATGTGTTGTTTGATTCTATCTTATGCTTGTCTTTTGTTTAACATGTTAGGCTAATTTTATCTTGTGTTTGCTTAGATCTAATGAAACCTAGCTATTGATTATTGGTTGTTAGTGTGTTGTTAGTTGTATTGGATGATTGTTTATCTATGTTAGGCTTAAGAAAACTGGCTAACTTCCTATTCGGTAACTTGCTTGAACGTCTTAAGAAACATGAACCAAACGCGTACTAAAGGTTTTTATGGTTGTATTTAATGCACAAGCGAATTCTAGTGATCCCATGTTAGGAGCTTCCTAGCCGGCTCGACATAGGAGTGAAGTAGGAGCTTGTAGAGTTTGGGGAAGTAAGTACGCCACCCCACGAATGGTATTAAGGAATACACCCGTCATCCACGCAACTAATACATACTAATTAACCGGTAAAAGATAGTTAGGGAGTAAGGAAATCTAAGTAAACACATTTCTCTACACATAAGTTTCTCACCACTTTTCATTTTTGTTATTTTATTTTATTTGCATTTGTAGTAATTTGGGTTAGTTGACTAGCAACTAATTCCGCCCACTCCTTCAAAACCGAGATTTTACTTGCTTTCATAAAAATTATAAAAACATAAAAAGAATCTTCCTCAATCCTTAGACCTAATTAGAGTAGCCTTTCATACCTAACGAACACTATTCCCTGTGGAGAACGATCAATCCCCCGTACTTACCACTACACTATACTACATCGGTCAGGTACACTGCCTGGTGGGGTTGTAAGCCTCTTGAGATCCCTCGAGAGGTAAAACCTGTTGTAAGGTTACAAAACCACGCAATCAAGTTTTTGGCGCCGCTGCCGGGGAATAGTTATTGTTTAGGTTGAATTTTTATTTCTATTAGGTCTACTCACTAGATTCCTTTCTAGTGAGATTTTTTATTTTATTTTTCTAGGTTTTCTTTAGTCTATCTTTTTCTTTGTGTGTTTGTTCGTAATTTCCATTGACTCTTCCGTTCACCATTATGGAGTACGCGAATCCACCATACCACCAACCACAAAGGCCATTCTACCCTATTGACATCTCGAATTTCAAACAATATCGAGATGAACCCATATATGATGCATGGACTCGTTTTAGAAATTTACTCCGAAAATTCCCTCATCATAGTTTCGCTTTAGCATCCCTAACCCGAACCTTTTACTATCGTGTTGGCCAATATGACCAAATGCGCATTGAGGATTTTGCCAATGGGGACTTTAGGGAATTAAGTGCTGAAGAAGCATGGGATGCCATAGAAGATTGTGCCCAATATTATTATATGGTAGACAACCCAACAAACATTAATACAAGTCAATTGACCACAAATTTCAAGGATCATGAAACAAGTTTGTTTGGGGATGAGGGTAGAGTTGAGCCACCTAGCTGCATGTCATGGTTAGGCACTACCATAATACAGGGTGAACACTTAGGTTATCTTGATGTGATGGAGGATCTAGCCGAGCATGATCACATTGATCAAAAAGACCTAGGTTTTATGATCGATGACGATGAATCTCAAGAAACACATGATGAATCTTTTGGGCAATTTGAATATAGCAGTCAGAATATTGAGGATGATCCTTATGATTCGGACATTGAAGTTGAGATGCCTAGAGAAGTACTTGAGATACTTGGTAAAATGTTAGGGTTAGATCATACTAAAACACATGATGAGGATATAGGTGATCTTGACATAAGGAATGATGAGGTAAGTAACATAAGCCCACCAAGTACCCCACAAGTCCTACCATCATTTGAGGCACACACACCGCCCGTGACTTACCCGGAAGAAGTTGAGGAGACTATAGGAACCCTAATAGAGGTAGAACCCTTGGACCAAACACAACTAGAGGATATAGGTTTGAATACTTGTAGTCATAACCTTTCTTTTAGTTATATGGAAGTTCCTAGTATTGATGAACCGGAGCCTCAGCCAAAACCGTTACCTAATCTTCCATCCTTAGATGTGAATTTAGGAATTGAATTAGGTCCCGATCCACCCATCAAACCATGTAGTCCGGGTAATCTTAAGTTTAAGGTAGTAGACATTAAGCCTTGTAGTGAGGAAGCTAATATAGGAGTGAACCATGACCTTACATACTTACATCACCCATTCATGATAGATCACAAGAAACACTATGGGTTTAAACCGGGTTTATTAGGTCAAGATGGATTCCCAACTAGGAATCTCTCGAAGTTGATAGAAGATGATCCCTTTTTAGGAGGAAACTCAAAATCACCCATTGACCAAAGTGAACTAGGCAAGGTTATGATGAAAGGAGCACACCCCTTTGAGAATATAATTCATCCACCACTCTTTCCTCACGTGGCATACTCCTACCGAGCTGGTGTGTATCGCTACTTTCACCCACACTTAATCCTAAGTGTAGGGAAAACCTCCCCTATTTCCGTTAAATAAGGGTAGAGTCAGGCTCGTGACTCGAACAAAAACAAGCGCTCTTGGGAGGCAGCCCATGCTTTATTTGCTTTGTGTGTTTATTTATTTGCTTGTTTGATTTTATTTCCCGTATGTGTGTTTAATTTTTATCATTATTGATTCATGTTCAAAACTAAAATTGTGAAAATGCTTTATTTTGTTTTTAACTTCGTCTTAACTACATATAAAGGTATTTTGCAAAAGATAAGTGTAAGGGAAATCTAAATCGGTTTATTAGAACACAAATGAACATGAATCGTAATAATAATAAATTAGCATACATATTCGTGTTTGTTTGAGTCAAATGCTTGTATCGAGTCATAATGATGTTTTGCAGGATTTCCAGGAAGTAAGGTAAAGGTTTTTCCAGAAATTTTCCGGAAACTAAAAACGAAAATTTTTGTCAGGTCATTTCTGACGGCGTCAGGGGTTATAACCTGACGGCGTCAGATTTAATTTCCAGAAATTTTTGAAAGTTTTGTTTTCATAAAAAGTTTTTATTAAAATCTCCAACTTATAATCTCCAGGAATCTGCAAAAATTATCATTCCACAAGCATTATATCCTTATATATAGATTTTATCCCGCCGATGTTATGCAGGTTTTCGTGTTTGCTTTCTCAGGCTTAACAGGTTATTTTGGACAAGGAGATGTTTATGGAATCAAGCTTATGGCGATGCATTAATCATGGAGCTTCAACATTCTCTTTGGAGGAAGATTTAACCGTGTAATTTCATTATCCAACGAGCGAATCAGGGGAGTATTTGATTTCATTCTTTTACTTTATGCTTTTACATCTTGTTATTTGAACATTGGGGACAATGTTCATCTTAAGTGTAAGGGGAGGGTAAAAGTACGATTTTAGAGAATACAATTGCGCTTGATTTTTGTTTGTTTAATAGTAGATGTGTAATAAAACTGAGAGAAATACTTGTTAAGGTAATTTTAGTGCCAAATTTAAAATTTTTTACAACATATAGGAGTGAAACTTTGATCTTAATGAGCGTCTCACGGATAGGAGTTATATGACTAGCACAAAAACCGTACCACTAAAAAATTTTCCACCCCCAAATATGTGAGGTTCGGCCCTAGAATTGGTAGGAAAAGCATTTATGCTATGATGTGTGTACCGGTAGCACTTAGATTCTAGAACTTGCGTTAGGACCATTCCAAGGCCACAAGTGAGACTACATTCGTGTAGTTAGATTTACTACATGATAAGAGGCATTAGGATTAACCCATTGTTTTACACCTGTGTTTTTGTTATAATTACTTTGGCTACATTGGTCAAGTAATTCTCCCACACCCTTTGCGTTGTACTCATTTTTAGTACACGATACCCCTAGTACACCCCTCAGAGCCTATCTTTTCGTTTCGACCTTTAAGCATTTTACTTAAAGGAAGAATTTGTTACACCCCACTTAAATGTACACCCAAATCGCCTTAGCCTACCTTGTATGCACTCATCTTTAGTGCATTATTGTTACAACATTTGTTTAAACCCAAGTTAATTATCTAGTTGATTACATGGTTGCTAAGTCGAGTCATATCCTTGTACATATTGTTTTGGGACGATTGGGACTCATGGGTAAAGTACTAGTGTAATGGAGTAATGGGGAAGAACATCATTTATTACCCCCATATGTGCTAAATGTTTTAAAAGTACTCCAAGTTTTTCAATTATCTTAATTCGAGTCATTAGATTAGTATTTGTAAAGTTATGTAAAAGTTCAAGTGTAAGGGGAATGCAACGCCCCTTTGATGTATTATTTTGGATGGTAGGGCAAAAGTGTATGTAAAAAAAAAAAAAAAAAAAAAAAATCGAAAAAAAAAAAAAAAAAAAAAAAAAAAAAAAAAAAAATCGAAAAATCAAGAAAAATACAAAAAAAATGAGAAAATGAAAAATAGAAAAAACATACGGACTACCATCCCGTTTTATTTTATGTTTGTTTTATGTTTTTGTTATTTTGTTATTTCGTTTCTAGCTTAAGATCGAGTCTAGTCTTGGCTTAGCAACATTGTATAGTACATGTAATTGACCAAGATTTTTAACTCGCCACCAGTAAAATATCCTTTATCCAACCAAACCGTGTTTTCCTTTTCCCTACACCTAACATTACAACCCATTTAAAAGCCCTCTTTGATAGTTTATCTTAGGTGCTTACGCCTAGTGGAGGAGGTTTTCGATCCTTTCCCAAGCCTATGATAATCTATTTGCTATGACAGGTAGTGAGAGATATTTTCCGTTTTCATTTATGAGATTTATTTTGATGACACTTGAGAGATGTGAGTATCTAAACACTACTTGTGAGGTGCTAGTATGTAATCTCCGTGCTTATTATGATTGAAGTGGAACGATTATTTGTTGTAATTACTTTTATGTTAGTATTAAATGACCCCTAACTTGTATTTTGATTAGAATAAAAGCGCATTTGCTTGAGGACAAGCAAATCTCAAGTGTAAGGGTATTTGATGAAGCGAAAAGTGTACCGCTTTTAAGGGGTCATTTAAGCCCGAAATCGTATTTATTTGATCAAATATCGCCCTAAATCGTTCCTTTTGTCATTTTAGGTACTTTTGAGGAGAAATCTGGAAAAGGAGGCATTTTGGACGTTTTTGGAGCATTAAAGTGAAGAATACGACAAAGTCTCAAAATCGGCTGAAATTTACCTTTGACGGCGTCAGAATCATCTCTTGACGGCGTCATGCCTTGGCAAGAAAAGTGGGATGTGAAATTTACTCATGACGGGCCAGTGAGTTAGCATGTGAATTCTGACGGCGTCACGCTTTAACTAAATCAAGGGCGTCACGGCTTAATTCATAAGGGGACGGCGTCATCGTTCAAGAGGTGAGGGCGTCAAGCCTTGATAGGCCAGAACGGATTTTGGAGAATTAAAGAGGGACGGCGTCAAGATGGTCATCCGAGAACCCTAAAAGCGGCGAGGTGACGGCGTCACAATCCATAAGGTGACGCCGTCAGATGCAAAAGTCTATATATAGTTTTCTAATTTTTTGTCATTAAGAGAGAGCTTAGTGTGTGGAATTTTGGGATAAAACCCTAAGACGATTTTAGCTACTTTTTCAGGGCTTTTTGCCTTGAGATCTTCCATGTTTCATTGAAAGATAAGTTATCAATTAATCATTCAATATGTCTATGTGTTGTTTGATTCTATCTTATGCTTGTCTTTTGTTTAACATGTTAGGCTAATTTTATCTTGTGTTTGCTTAGATCTAATGAAACCTAGCTATTGATTATTGGTTGTTAGTGTGTTGTTAGTTGTATTGGATGATTGTTTATCTATGTTAGGCTTAAGAAAACTGGCTAACTTCCTATTCGGTAACTTGCTTGAACGTCTTAAGAAACATGAACCAAACGCGTACTAAAGGTTTTTATGGTTGTATTTAATGCACAAGCGAATTCTAGTGATCCCATGTTAGGAGCTTCCTAGCCGGCTCGACATAGGAGTGAAGTAGGAGCTTGTAGAGTTTGGGGAAGTAAGTACGCCACCCCACGAATGGTATTAAGGAATACACCCGTCATCCACGCAACTAATACATACTAATTAACCGGTAAAAGATAGTTAGGGAGTAAGGAAATCTAAGTAAACACATTTCTCTACACATAAGTTTCTCACCACTTTTCATTTTTGTTATTTTATTTTATTTGCATTTGTAGTAATTTGGGTTAGTTGACTAGCAACTAATTCCGCCCACTCCTTCAAAACCGAGATTTTACTTGCTTTCATAAAAATTATAAAAACATAAAAAGAATCTTCCTCAATCCTTAGACCTAATTAGAGTAGCCTTTCATACCTAACGAACACTATTCCCTGTGGAGAACGATCAATCCCCCGTACTTACCACTACACTATACTACATCGGTCAGGTACACTGCCTGGTGGGGTTGTAAGCCTCTTGAGATCCCTCGAGAGGTAAAACCTGTTGTAAGGTTACAAAACCACGCAATCAAGTTTTTGGCATACATAAAAAATTGTGAGAATCCTTCATTCATTGCAGTAGAGCCCACAGCACGATTTTTGTGACCGAGATTCATTAAACGTATAACATCTTCTGTTTTTGAAACATGTACAAGAGCTGCATCAGTGGTAGCCTTCTTGGTAAATATGGTTGTTTTCTTTTCTATCTCGGTATTTGTATCAGTAGCAAACTTCTTGGAAAATGTGGTTGTTTTCTTTTTTGAATCATTCTTTTAGCATATTAATCACCTCCAAACATTCGTTTTCTGATCAAGTACGGACAAAACTGAAAGATAACTGGAATTGAAGGAATCTATTAGCATATTAATTATGATATCAGTTCATACAAAGTCTAAAAAACACACTCATACACACAGATTCCTAAAATCCGATCAATAAACCACACACGTTCTTCATGAAACATCATCATAATGCAGATTAGTCAAAAATCGCAAAGATAAACATTCGAAACCTAAAACTATCTCATACATTCGTATACACATCGAATTATCAATTATGAAGAATACTGAACATACCATAACTAAAATTTTTTATAGACAACAGATTAACGACTTTTATCACTAAATAAACATCTTGAAACATAATAACTATATCATCTGTTCATAAACTTATCAATTATCAACAATATTCATCATACCGTAAAAGCCACAGACATAAACCTATATTTATACTTCTAACGCCTAATAATCATATCAAAACTTACAACTATGTCATCCACTAGAATAGTGATCGATTATGAGCTAAGTTGACTGAAAATCATATATAAAGACAGCATGATAACCATCAAATTCACAAACAGAAAGCTACATTCAATACTCGTAACACCTAATCATCATCTAAAAGCTTCAAATTATATCATACGCTAGTAGACTGATCAATTAATTGATCATGAACAAAATTGAACAATACTCTAAACTGAAAACCGTACGAATAACACGATAACTGCTAAAATCATAAATGTAAACCTATCAATCATCTGTAAGCTTCAAATTACATCATCCGCTCGTATATATAGTGATCAGTTACAAACTGTCACACCATTCTGAGGAAGGTTCGACTGTAAAAAGAGAGAAGCTGATGTAGAGGTATTCCATTCCCCTAATTCTCTTGTTTTCTCAGGATCAGGATAGTGAATTGGCTGTTAGAACAGCTGGTATGAACAAAATTAGACATACTGTAACTAAAAACTGTACGCACAGCTTAATAACTGTTAAAATCACAAACGCGAGACTAAATTAGGAATAAATAATCATCTCGAAAGCTTAAACTAATGTAACATGTAAATACAGTCATCAATTATGAACCAAAATTAACTAAAACACTGTACAGACATCATAATAACTGTTAAAATCACAATTGACGAACCTTTGGGTGGCGTCAGGTGGTGGTGGCGTCGGATGGTGGTGGCGACGGGTTTTTGGGTGGTTGTGGTGGTGTGAGTTGTGAGAGGAGAGGGTCCTGAGATTTAGGTTAGTTGGTTCAGTGGAATGAGAGTAGAGTAAGGTATAAAATGACCAAAATATCCCTAAAAACACAACAGTATTATCACTATTTGGTCGGTGACGTGGCATCCTATGGTTCGTCGGATCGGTTGCCCTGGTCTAAGGGGAGAATTTTGTGAGATCGGGTCGGATAGGCTTAGCACTTGGACAACCGGGGCATTTTTGGAATTATCCCAAAAATAATTGTTTTGGCTCGTAAAATAAGTTTATGAAATTGGTCGGTTGTTACAAACGAGTTGTTCTGCACTATATAACTTTGGATTTTCCTTGAATGTTGTGTGTAGAAAATTTGGTGTATCGTCACCAAGAGCAAAACCTTATCCATTAGGATTTGACTTTAAAGTGAACTTTTGTATTGTTGTTACAGAATCTCTAGTTCTGTAAATAACATTTAGAAACTATTTTAATTTGCGTTCCAATTCAACGATTTCATCAAGGTATAAATCAATGCATTTCCTGGACTGTTGTTTATGGTCGGAAAAATTAGCTTCACAGGCTGTCATCTCATCTTTTGTAAGTGACATTTGTGTATCCCTAATCACTCATACGTGAGGCGTCTAAAAATATGAATATAAATGTAAAATTACTTAACATCCAAAGCTCATCCTATGGATAAAATCAAGTCATACACATTGATGAAAGTAAATATGGATAAACTCAAAAATTACGTATGGTTTGGGTTGGTTGACCGTTTGGTTTCCCACGTTTAGTAAAGACCTCAAAATGTGACAAGAGTCACGAGTTGGGGTAACGCTCACGAGTCGACTCAGTTGGTTTGTGTCAATAACCCTAGAGGATAATAGACTTGAATGTGGAGTTCCCGAGGTAGGATATGTTGCTTGGGATTAGCTTGATCCATTTCGAGAAAATGGTATGGTATTTATAAGGAGACCTTTAGGGGTGTGAGAACAAGTAAAGGCAATATGATGGTCCACGTGGTGTGTAAAGTAGAGTGCGTTGATTGGCTATATGCCTATATGCAACTCTATTGTTATTATCTTAAATGGAAGTGGTGTGTATAGTATAGTGGATTGACGATTGCTATAGGCACCACGACTTATTATATATGGTAAGAACTTAATAGTCGTTTCTTTAAAAGGGATGTCGCGCTCGATGAAGCAACTGATTGATGTCATTATCCAGATTACATGTCTTAAATTGTCAACACTCAAAATGAAAGCCATCGGTGAATGATGAGTGTGTAAATACTCATCATTTACACCCATTTAAGACACAAAAATAACCAAAAACACCCAAATATATTGCAGATATCCTTGGTTTTATGTTTTTATGTGTTTCAGGTACAAAGGATTGAAAACGGAGTGAAAACAGGCATTTTTGGAGCAATTTGACAGCGATTGTGCATTTGGTCAAGAAGAGTCAAAGTCAAAGTCAAAGTCAACCCCAAAATACCAAAACAACACAAATGGTCCTTGGAAGTTACTTTCAGTCTTTGGCAGCCATGGTCCCTGGATTTTCAAAATTTACAAGAATGGTCCCTTAACTTAAACCCATTTCATCATAATCCTAAATCCACTTAAACCCAATAACTAACCCATCACCACACCAACCCATTAACCCTTATCCTAAATTAATCCAACCCTTTTTAATCCTTATCCCAAGCCCATTCAACAAAGCCCAATCACACTAAACCCAAACCCGGCCTTCCCTTTCTTTAGTTAAATCCCACCGTCTGACCTAGGTCAACTCTTCTTCTTCCTATCCCATTCCCGCCAAAAAGACACCAAACACCAAACCCAATGACTGTACCCTCACCAGACAATATTGTCTCCCCCTCTCCATTCCCCAATACCTTTTCCCTTCCCCAACAACTGCTAAGCCACCCTCTTTTCTCCCTCCCCCTCCAAAGTCAATGCCACGCTGGCAATCCACACTTTAAATGGGCGCCAAAACTAATTCCATGGCTGTGATCACTTCTACTTTAATCCAATGGATGGGATTGGCTCTAAAGAAGCACAAGTTGATGTGAAGCTGCTATATCTCACAGAAGAAGCACAAAAAGGGAGAGGACCCATAGTTTATTTCAAGTATAAATAGCAGTCCATTGTAAGCTTTAGAGCTGGTCGTTAATTAATTAGTTAAGTAGTTTTTTTTTAGTAAAAGTTCAATTTAATTCAGTCTTAATTTAAGTGTCCTTTGTAATTTCAAGGTTGTATCCAATTTTTTTTTTTGTTAATGAAAAATTTCCCAGTTTACCTTAATTCCTGTCTTGTCCTTTTTAAATTATCACAAGCTTTACTTATTGCAATTCTTAAACTAAATATAAGTTTCATTTTAAGTAACCTATCTCAGTAACAAAAACAAAAGAAAAAAAAACATAAAAACAGAAAAATCAAAAAAAGGATACAGGTTTTACCTTAGCATTAGACAGGATGCAATTTGGAAGTGGCCAGTCATGGAAAGGCCAGATGGACTCTACCCAGCTTATCTGAGATAAGCTGGGAGATTGTAGCTGCCATATTGGTGCTCTTGTTTAGCTAGAGCTTTGGTAACTAAAATCTCTCAATTTGGCTCATTTTATTACTCATTACTGTTCAAGTGCTTAATTACTGCTTATTATTAGTTAACTTAGCTTATTTATGCTTATTATTGTCTTTTATGTTTAGTTTATAGCTTGGAATTCATAATTTCATTTTTTTTCCATAACTGTCTAATTTAGCTCATTTAGCCTAATCACCTTAGCTTATTTGAAATTGCTTAATTTAAGTTGAAAACTGCTTTTTAAGTAATTTTAAACTTGTTTTTGGTCCTGTGTTCTAGTGTGTGCATCTAAAACATCTTTTCATAGCTTTAAAGCCCAAACCAGCCTTTATAGGGGTGTTTGGTTCAGGGTCATGCTACGAGATTTGGGGGTTGCACTGTTCATTTGCAATATCGTAAGTTTTGATCTAGCTTTATTAATGTTAGTTAAGCAGTATTTGATAGGATTTAGTTGATTTGATTCCTTTTTGAGGTTTTGAATAAGTTGGTGCAATATTGGTTAGCTAACTGCATCTATAAGCTCCTACATAAGCTGAGCTTATTTGATGCTCCAATTTCGCCGAAAATTGTTGAGCCCGATGGTGATCCGGGGGGAGATGCTCCATTATTAGAAAAAATGATGTTTGATGAACCATTATTTTCCCTCCCCCCAAAGGAAGTTGTTAAAAATAAGCTGTCAGATCCTTTGGAGCATGAGCTCAAGGATCTTGTTCCCGAATATGAGAGTTTTATCTTTGACACGGCTGAAGAGAGTAGTGGCAATCCCACTTCTCATTCTGATTTTTCCCTCCCGGCTTATGAAGCCTTTTCTTTTGACATCGATCTTTTGGAAGAGACGAGTAATGGCAGTACCACTTCTCATGCTTATATCTCTCTTCCCGAGTATGACTCATTTCTCTTTGATAAAAATGATCCGGTTATCTTCAAAGAGTTCTCCGGTGAACTCTCTCAGCCGGAATTTGACCATTTTTATTTCGAGATTGAGAATGACTCTAGTGTGGGGGGAGATGTTATTGATCATAAAGATTTATTTCTTGAAGATTTCATCCCGACCCTCCCTCCCATTGAAGACGATAATTCTTTTGATGATGAAGAGTTTATTATGATAATCATTAAAATCTTGCTTCTCTTCATCACATATGGTGTGATCTCTCTTTCCCTTTTCTCCTTCGGGAATGAGGACACCATTTTTGACCCCGGTATCATCCTTAATAGTTTTCACTATTAAAAAAAATACCGCGGGTTTATCTCATCGGTGTGGAACTTTCTGTTGTTCAAATGTTTATCCAAACACATTGAATGAAAGTCCGATGGAGATTGTTTCTTCCACTTGCTTCCCCAAGAACAAATGAATTCGGGGTCGAGTCAAGCTAGTGACTCGGTTAACAAAAACATTAGCATTGCATGGGTAAACGCCCATGTTTCTGACTTCTCTCTATTTTCTAACACTAAGTGTGGGGGAATTCCTCTGCTGTGCTGTGCTTTTTTTGTTGTTGTTTGCTCTTGTTTACAGATTTCCCAAAGATCGTGATGATTGATGCGCCTGTTTTCAATCCAGCCGCCCAATATCCGATCTTGTTGCTAATGTTTATCTAGGGATATCTTTTCAACCTTTTTTGTGAAAAATGGAGATTTCTGTTCCACACTTGGTTAGTGGTATTACCTTTTTACGTTCTAAGTATTGGCATAGTAACCGGTACTTTGAATATTGAGGGCAATATTCAATTCTAAGTGTGGGGGGGAATTCTCTCAAATTTTGTCACATGTGTACCTTCTAGTCCCTAGTACCCCCGTTTTTTGCCAAAAATTTTAAAATTTTTGTCGTTTTTAGATAAGAAATTGCAATAAAAAGTAGTGTTTAGTCTTGATTAGGTTAGAACAAAGGGAATCCCGACTATGCCAGAGTGTTGATATGGCTGCTCCCTTAACGGTTAGACTAAGGTTTTACGATTTGTGCAAATGAAAATGCTAAGCGTAGAGTAGTTGGTTCTCTTTAGAGCTTATACAAGTAATCTATGGCTTTTCCTCCCAGAAGATAACTAATCTGATTAAATACGTGCTGTTTTCAAACGTTTGAACGTGAAAATCATGTTGTTATGCAAAACAAATTTTTATACAATTTTGATATAGAGCCCGAGTTCAACTTTTTATTTTAATTTTTGAGAAAGCATATAAGTCCTAAGCTACGGTTCGAAATCGGCCCTTGGATCCTTTATTCCGAAAGGCGTTTAGGTCTTGGTTCCCGTGAAGCTCCGTTAATTTATGTTGCACAAGTAAAAAAAGTTTTTTTTTACTTGGAATGATATTGCAAAATGCAATAAATTTTGATGTTGCAAAAATAAAGATATATATGTTAATAAATGTAGAAATTGCTTTCTTTTAAATTTAAATCGGAAGTTGAACTTGGATTGTGGGGTGTCAAAAGCCTGGTCACCTAAAACCAACTGGTTTGGGATGTGCCGAGAAGAAAGCCGTTACATGGAGTGATCTCGCCTTTGAGTCTCTAATCTCTAAATGATCGTTTGTTGTTATTTAGTTAAGTATTTAATACTAGCTTAGTGGGAATATCCAAAATCTTTGAAATCGAAATTCCGCTGATTCCGGTACTATTCTCTGTGGGGTGTCAAAAGTCTGGTCACCTAAAACCAACTGGTTTGGGATGTGCCGAGAAGAAAGCCGCTACATGGAAAAGGCCCTTTTGATCCTTAGATTTCCGAGGTTCCCGGTAAATTAGTATTTGACTTAAACGACTAACAACCATAATAAATGTCGATTTTTGCGGTCAAAATTTTGAAAATTAGCACAGTCACCTAATTGAATAAATTGTGGGAGTGAAAAGTTAAGTTTCGGCTTACATAGATTATTAGTATAAGTAGTGTTAGCATTTTACAAAAACGTTTGCACATTGAGTTTAAGCTTAGTTGGGAGTATAAAAAGAGGATGACGATATCAATTCCATGGAGACACCCATTTTGTGTGAATCCCGTTCCATGATACCATTTTTGAAAATCAAGCATGTTATTTATTTATGTTCTAGTTTAAATTTCCCGCATCAAATAAAAAGTCAAAATGGGGTATTCTTTTGATCCTTTCATTACTTCACATGATCGGATTGCTAGGGACTAGCAATAGCTTAGTGTGGAGGATTGATGAGTGTGTAAATACTCATCATTTTACACCCATTTAAGACACAAAAATAACCAAAAACACCCAAATATATTGCAGATATCCTTGGTTTTGTGTTTTTATGTGTTTCAGGTACAAAGGATTGAAAACGGAGTGAAAACAGGCATTTTTGGAGCAATTCGACAGCGATTGTGCATTTGGTCAAGAAGAGTCAAAGTCAAAGTCAAAGTCAACCCCAAAATACCAAAACAACACAAATGGTCCTTGGAATTTATTTTCAGTCTTTGGCAGCCATGGTCCCTGGATTTTCAGAATTTACAAGAATGGTCCCTTAACTTAAACCCATTTCATCATAATCCTAAATCCACTTAAACCCAATAACTAACCCATCACCACACCAACCCATTAACCCTTATCCTAAATTAATCCAACCCTTTTTAATCCTTATCCCAAGCCCATTCAACAAAGCCCAATCACACTAAACCCAAACCCGGCCTTCCCTTTCTTTAGTTAAATCCCACCGTCTGACCTAGGTCAACTCTTCTTCTTCCTATCCCATTCCCGCCAAAAAGACACCAAACACCAAACCCAATGACTGTACCCTCACCAGACAATATTGTCTCCCCCTCTCCATTCCCCAATACCTTTTCCCTTCCCCAACAACTGCTAAGCCACCCTCTTTTCTCCCTCCCCCTCCAAAGTCAATGCCACGCTGGCAATCCACACTTTAAATGGGCGCCAAAACTAATTCCATGGATGTGATCACTTCTACTTTAATCCAATGAATGGGATTGGCTCCAAAGAAGCACAAGTTGATGTGAAGCTGCTATATCTCACAGAAGAAGCACAAAAAGGGAGAGGACCCTTAGTTTATTTCAAGTATAAATAGCAGTCCATTGTAAGCTTTAGAGCTGGTCGTTAATTAATTAGTTAAGTAGTTTTTTTTTTTTAGTAAAAGTTCAATTTAATTCAGTCTTAATTTAAGTGTCCTTTGTAATTTCAAGGTTGTATCCAGTTTTTTTTGTTAATGAAAAATTTCCCAGTTTACCTTAATTCCTGTCTTGTCCTTTTTAAATTATCACAAGCTTTACTTATTGCAATTCTTAAACTAAATATAAGTTTCATTTTAAGTAACCTATCTCAGTAACAAAAACAAAAGAAAAAAAAACATAAAAACAGAAAAATCAAAAAAAGGATACAGGTTTTACCTTAGCATTAGACAGGATGCAATTTGGAAGTGGCCAGTCATGGAATGGCCAGATGGACTCTACCCAGCTTATCTAAGATAAGCTGGGAGCTTGTAGCTGCCATATTGGTGCTCTTGTTTAGCTAGAGCTTTGGTAACTAAAATCTCTCAATTTGGCTCATTTTATTACTCATTACTGTTCAAGTGCTTAATTACTGCTTATTATTAGTTAACTTAGCTTATTTATGCTTATTATTGTCTTTTATGTTTAGTTTATAGCTTGGAATTCATAATTTCATTTTTTTCCATAACTGTCTAATTTAGCTCATTTAGCCTAATCACCTTAGCTTATTTGAAATTGCTTAATTTAAGTTGAAAACTGCTTTTTAAGTAATTTTAAACTTGTTTTTGGTCCTGTGTTCTAGTGTGTGCATCTAAAACATCTTTTCATAGCTTTAAAGCCCAAACCAGCCTTTATAGGGGTGTTTGGTTCAGGGTCATGCTATGAGATTTGGGGGTTGCACTGTTCATTTGCAATATCATAAGTTTTGATCTAGCTTTATTAATGTTAGTTAAGCAGTATTTGATAGGATTTAGTTGATTTGATTCCTTTTTGAGTTTTTGAATAAGTTGGTGCAATATTGGTTAGCTAACTGCATCTATAAGCTCCTACATAAGCTGAGCTTATTTGTCACTATTGATGCGTGGTTTTGCGACCTTACAACAGGTTTTACCTCTCGAGGGATCTCAAGAGGCTTGCAATCCCCACCAGGCGGTGTACCTGACCGATGTAGTATAGTGTAGTGGCAAGTACCGGGGGATTGATCGTTCTCTAGGGGAATAATGTCGTTAGGATTGAAAAACTACTCTAATAGGTCTATGGGTGAGGGAAGATTCTTTTTGTATTTTTATATTTTATGAAAGCAAGTAAAATCTCGGGTTTGAAGGAGTGGGCGGAATTAGTTGCTAGTCAACTAACCCAAATAACTACAAATGCAAATAAAATAAAATGACTGAAAATGAAAAGGGTCGTGGAACTTATATGGGGAGAAATGTGTTTACTTAGATTTCCTTACTCCCTAACTATCTTTTACCGGTTGATTAGTGTGTATTAATTGCGTGGATGACGGGTGTATTCCTTAATACCAATCGTGGGGTGGCGTACGTACTTCCCCAACTCTACAAGCTCCTACTTCACTCCTATGTCGAGCCGGCTAAGAAGCTCCTAACATGGGATCACTAGAATTCGCTCATGCATTAAATACAACCATAAAAATCTTAGTACGCATTGGTTCATGTTTCTTAAGACGTTCAAGCAAGTTACCGTATAGGAAGTTAGCCAGTTTTCTTAAGCCTAACATCGATAAACAATCATCCAATACAATTAATAACACACCAACAACCAATAATCAATAGTTAGGTTTCATTAGATCTAAGCAAACACAAGATAAATCTAGCCTAGCATGTTAATTAAAAGACAAGAACAAGATATAATCAAACAACACATAGACATATTGAATGATTAAATGATTACTTATCTTCAATTAAACATGGGAGATCCAAGGGTATAAAACCCTTAAAAATGGCAGAAAATTCGTCTTAGGGTTTCTCCTCACAAAGTTGCACACTAATGACTAAAAATTGCAAAACTATATATAGAGTTTAGGGTCTGACGGCGTCACGTTGTAGGAGGTGACGCCGTCACCTCGCCGCGGCTAGGGTTTCCGGATGGTCTTCCTGACGCCGTCCCTCTTTAATCCTCCAAAATCCGCTCTGGCGCGTCAAGGGTTGACGCCGTCAAAATAGTGCTTGACGCCGTCTCTCTTTAACTTAAACCGTGACGACCTTGATCACCTTAAAGGGTGACGCCGTCAGATTTTCATTGTAAAACTCTCTGGCGCGTCATGTGTATTTTGTCATATCCACCTCTTTTGCCAAGCCATGACGCCGTCAGGAGCAATCCTTGACGCCGTCACATGTACTTTTCCAGCAGCTTTGGAGACTTTGTCGTTTTCTTCACTTTTATGCTCCAAAAACGTCCAAAATGCTTCCTTTTCCAGATTTCTTCTCCAAAGTACCTAAAATGACAAAAGAAACGATTTAGGGCAATATTTGATCAAATAAATACGCTTTAGGGCTTAAATGACCCCCTAAAAGCGGTACACTTTTCGCTTCATCAAATACCCTTACACTTGAGATTTGCTTGTCCTCAAGCAAATGCGCTTTTATTCTATTCAAAATAAAAGTTAGGGGTCATTTAACGCTAATATAAAAGTAATTACAACAAATAGTCGTTCCACTTTAATCATAATAAGCACGGAGATTACAAACTAGCACCTCACAAGTAGTGTTTAGATACTCACATCTCTCAGGTGTCATAAAAGTATATCTCATAAATGAAAATTGATATTATCTCTCACTACCTGTCATAGCAAATAGATTACCATAGGCTTGGGAAAGGATCAAAAACCTCCTCCACTAGGCGTAAGCACCTAAGATAAACTATCAAAGAGGGCTTTTAAACGGGTTATAACGTTAGGTGTAGGGATATGATAAACACGGATTTGTTGGATAAGGGATATTTTACTGGTGGCGAGTTAAAGATCTTGGTTGATTACAAGTACAATATGGCGTTGCTAAGCCAAGACTAGAATCGACTTAAGCTAAAAACAAAATAACAAAAACATAAAATGAAACGGGATGGTAGTCCGTATGTTTTTTTTTTTTTTTTTTTTTTTTTTTTTTTTTTTTTTTTTTCATACACTCTTGCCCTACCATCCAAAATAATACATCATAGGGGCGTTGCATTCCCCTTACACTTGAACTTTTACATAACTTTACAAATAACTATTCTAATGACTCGAATTAAGATAATCGAAACACTTGGAGTACTTTTAAAATATTTAGCACATATGGGGGTAATAATGTTGTTCTTCCCCATTACTCCATTACACTAGTACTTTAGCCATAATTAACTTGGGGTTTAAACAAATGTTGTAACAATAATGCACTAAAAATGAGTGCATACAAGGTAGGCTAAGGCGATTTGGGTGTACATTTAAGTGGGGTGTAAACAAATTCTTCCTTTAAGTAAAATGCTTAAAGGTCGAAACGAAAAGATAGGCTCTGAGGGGTGTACTAGGGGTATCGTGTACTAAAAATGAGTACAACGCAAAGGGTGTGGGAGAATTACTTGACCAATGTAGCCAATGTAATTATAACAAAAACACAGGTGTAAAACAATGGGTTAATCCTAATGCCTCTTATCATGTAGTAAATCTAACTACACGAATGTAGTCTCACTTGTGGCCTCGGAATGGTCCTAACGCAAGTTCTAGAATCTAAGTGCTACCGGTACACACATCATAGCATAAATGCTTTTCCTACCAATTCTAGGGGCGAACCTCACATATTTGGGGGTGGAAAATTTTTTAGTGGTACGGTTTTTGTGCTAGTCATCTAACTCCTATCCGTGAGACGCTCATTAAGACCAAAGTTTCACTCCTAAATGTTGTGAAAATTTTTAAATTTGGCACTAAAATTGCCCTAACAGGTATTTCTCTCAGTTTTATTACACATCTACCATTAAACAAACAAAAATCAAGTGCAATTGTATTCTCTGAAGTATCGTACTTTTACCCCCCCTTACACTTAAGATGAACATTGTCCCCAATGTTCAAATAACAAGATGTAAAAGTAAATATGGTAAAAGAATGAAATCAAATACTCCCCTGATTCGTTTGTAGGATACAGAGGTAACATGGTTAGATCTTCTTCCAAGAGAAAGTAGAAGCTCCAAGACTAAAGCAGCGCCAAAAGCTTGATTCCACATACATCTCCTTGTCCAAAATAACCTGTTAAACCTGAGAAAACAAACACGAAAACCTGCATAACATCGGCGGGATAAATCTATATAAGGATATAATGCTTGTGGAATGATTATTTTGCAGATTCCTGGAGTTTATAAGTTAGAGATTTAATAAAAACTTTTTATGAAAACAAAACTTTCAAAAATTTCAGAAAATTAAAACCTGACGCCGTCAGGTTGTAAGGCCTGACGCTGTCAGAAATGATCTGACAGAATTCTCATGTTAAGTTTCCGGAAAATTTCTGGAAAAACCTCTACCTTACTTCCTGGAATTCCTACAAAACATCATTATGACTCGATACAAGCATTTGACTCAAACAATTACTAATATGTATGTTAATTTATTATTGTTACGATTCATGTTCATTTGTTCTAATAAACCGATTTGGATTTCCCTTACACTTATCTTTTGCAAAATACCTTTATATGTAGTTAAGACGAAGTTAAAAACAAGATAAAGCATTTTCACAATTTAGTTTTGAACATGAATCAATAATAATAAAAATTAAACATACATACGGAAGCAAATAAAATCAAACAAACAAATAAATAAACACACAAAGCAAATAAAGCTTGGGTTGCCTCCCAAGAAGCGCTTGTTTTTTTTCGAGTCACGAGCCTGACTCTACCCTTATTTAACGGATAAAGGAGAGGTTTTTCCTACACTTAGGATTAAGTGCGGGTGATAGTAGTGATACACACCATCTTGGTGGAAGTATGCCGCGTGAGGAAAGAGTGGTGGATGAATTATATACTCAAAGGGGTGTGCTCCTTTCATCATAACCTTACCTAGTTCACTTTGGTCAATGGGTGAATTAAAGTTTTCTCCTAAAAAGGGATCATCTTCTATCAACTTCGAGAAATTCCAAGTTGGGAATCCATCTTGACCTAATAAACCCGGTTTAAACCCATAATGTTTCTTGTGATCAATCATAAATGGGTGATGTAAGTATGTAAGGTCATGGTTCACTCCTCTGTTAGCTTCCTCTCTACAAGGCCTAGAGTCTACTACCTTAATCTTAACATTACCCGGACTACATGGTTTGATGGGTGGATCGGGACCTTTTTTAATTCCTAAATTCACATCTAAAGATCGAAGATTAGGTAACGGTTTTGGTTGAGGCTCCGGTTCATCAAAAATAGGAAATCCCCTAGAACTAAGAGAAAGGTTATGACTACAAGTATTCAAACCTATTTCTTCTAGTTTTGTTTCTTCCAAAGGTTCTACTTCAATTGGGGTTCCTATAGCCCCTTCTACTTCTTCCGGGTAAGTCACGGGCGGTGTGTATGCCTCGAATGAGGGTAGGACTTGTGGGGTACTTTGTAGGTTTGTGTTATTTACCTCATCCTTCCTTGTCTCTATATCAATTATATCCACATCATGTGTTTTAGTAGAATCTAACCCAAACATGTTCCTAAGTATCTCAAATCCTTCTCTAGCCATTTCAAGTTCTAAGTCCGATTCATAAGAATCTTCCCCGATAACATGATTACTATGTTCAATTTGCCTAAAGGATTCATCATGTGTTCCTTGAGATTCAAAGTCATTGATCATAAAACCTAGGTCTTTTTGCTCAATATGCTCATGTTCGGCTAAATCCTCCTCAATTGTTTCCTCAAGTTGTGATGTATACGAACCCATTAATTCATTAAACTTATGGTTCACGGTTAGGAGGCTTTCCTCAAAAAATTTCCAAAGGGTCTTATTAAAAGGAGTTGATCCTAACAATGATTGTTTAATAGAAGCCACACATGCACATAATTCATCAAACCTATCAAACTTTATACCCATCTCCACTTGTATATATCTAAGATCACTTAAAAATTCATTGGAACAACAGGAAGCAAATCTATCCGTGTAAAGTAATTGTTCCTCTATTGTTAATGATCTAAATGGAATTTCATCCGCCATGGTGACAAATGAAAATGGTTTTACAAACAAAGGGCACAAAGAAAAAGATAGACTAAAGAAATCTAATAAAAAGAAAAATAAAAATCTCACTAGAAAGGAATCTAGTGAGTAGACCTAATAAAATAAAAATTCAACCTAAACAATAACTATTCCCCGGCAGCGGCGCCAAAAACTTGATGCGTGGTTTTGCGACCTTACAACAGGTTTTACCTCTCGAGGGATCTCAAGAGGCTTGCAATCCCCACCAGGCAGTGTACCTGACCGATGTAGTATAGTGTAGTGGCAAGTACCGGGGGATTGATCGTTCTCTAGGGGAATAGTGTCGTTAGGATTGAAAAACTACTCTAATAGGTCTAAGGGTGAGGGAAGATTCTTTTTGTATTTTTATATTTTATGAAAGCAAGTAAAATCTCGGGTTTGAAGGAGTGGGCGGAATTAGTTGCTAGTCAACTAACCCAAATAACTACAAATGCAAATAAAATAAAATGACTGAAAATGAAAAGGGTCGTGGAACTTATATGGGGAGAAATGTGTTTACTTAGATTTCCTTACCCCCTAACTATCTTTTACCGGTTGATTAGTGTGTATTAATTGCGTGGATGACGGGTGTATTCCTTAATACCAATCGTGGGGTGGCGTACGTACTTCCCCAACTCTACAAGCTCCTACTTCACTCCTATGTCGAGCCGGCTAAGAAGCTCCTAACATGGGATCACTAGAATTCGCTCATGCATTAAATACAACCATAAAAACATTAGTACGCATTGGTTCATGTTTCTTAAGACGTTCAAGCAAGTTACCGTATAGGAAGTTAGCCAGTTTTCTTAAGCCTAACATCGATAAACAATCATCCAATACAATTAATAACACACCAACAACCAATAATCAATAGTTAGGTTTCATTAGATCTAAGCAAACACAAGATAAATCTAGCCTAGCATGTTAATTAAAAGACAAGAACAAGATATAATCAAACAACACATAGACATATTGAATGATTAAATGATTACTTATCTTCAATTAAACATGGGAGATCCAAGGGTATAAAACCCTTAAAAATGGCAGAAAATTCGTCTTAGGGTTTCTCCTCACAAAGTTGCACACTAATGACTAAAAATTGCAAAACTATATATAGAGTTTAGGGTCTGACGGCGTCACGTTGTAGGAGGTGACGCCGTCACCTCGCCGCGGCTAGGGTTCCCGGATGGTCTTCCTGACGCCGTCCCTCTTTAATCCTCCAAAATCCGCTCTGGCGCGTCAAGGGTTGACGCCGTCAAAATAGTGCTTGACGCCGTCTCTCTTTAACTTAAACCGTGACGACCTTGATCACCTTAAAGGGTGACGCCGTCAGATTTTCATTGTAAAACTCTCTGGCGCGTCATGTGTATTTTGTCATATCCACCTCTTTTGCCAAGCCATGACGCCGTCAGGAGCAATCCTTGACGCCGTCACATGTACTTTTCCAGCAGCTTTGGAGACTTTGTCGTTTTCTTCACTTTTATGCTCCAAAAACGTCCAAAATGCTTCCTTTTCCAGATTTCTTCTCCAAAGTACCTAAAATGACAAAAGGAACGATTTAGGGCAATATTTGATCAAATAAATACGATTTAGGGCTTAAATGACCCCCTAAAAGCAGTACACTTTTCGCTTCATCAACTATCTTTTGGAATAATTTGGTGTAATTCAGTATTTTAAGTGAGAGTGCAAGATTTGGTGCTATTTCATTAAGTGTTGCAAAAGCTGAGGCCCAAAAACAATTCCTGCTGCATCAGATTCTTTTTGTGCAGACTTCCATAAAGTCTGCTGATCTAAGCTGATTTCTGGCTTATTCTTATGTGCTTATTTCCTGAAAATTGGTTTCTGAGTAGTTGATAGTATAAGCTTTTAAGTTCTGAGCTTGGTTTTCAATTGTGAGCTTATTATATAAGCTTAAAATAGTCTGCAAATAAGCCATTTGAACTGTGCAGGCCTGCAACAGTTTTATGTTCCATGATCCACTGTTTGTGAGCTTAATTGATTAAGCAATTGTGCATAAAAATTAGGCATTTTGAGTTTATAAGCAGTCTCTGGTATGAACTTTTAGAATATGCTTTATGTTTCCCCCAAGTAGCTTTTTCCTAGCTTATAGATTGGTTCAAATCTGCTCATTAGTTATTGTCTCTGTCAAATCTTATTGCTGCATAAAGTGCTTAATAGCTTATTCTGAAGTGTTTCTCTAGTCACTATAAGTTGATTTATGCTTGAATTTGTGTGACAATCAATATTTGAACACTTGGTAATTTTTGGTGCTGATTAGCTTATTTTTGTGCTTATTCCAAACTTCTTATCTGCCTAAACTGCTTATTAGGGTTGAACTGAGTTCTGATTTTATTTTTTCTAGCTTTAGAATAACATTTAATATTTTTCTGCAAAAATTCAGATTTTTCCAAAGTCATTTGCTATTTTTAAATCATTTAAATAGTTTCTTGTAGTTTTTAATTCATAATAATTAATTTAAAAGTCAGAAAATTATAATTCTTTTTTTTTTAAATTTCTTTTGTCATTTAGCATGTAGGAAAAATAATTTGGAAATTGTAGGATTAGTTTTTGAAAGATTTTACGTTTTTGCTCGTTTTTAGAATTTCCCCGATTCGCGTTTTTAGTTCAAGTAGTTTGTGCCTTAGTTTCTTTGTCAATTTCATTTCCTTATCTCATTAGAAGTTAAAAACACCAAAAAATCAAAAATCCAATCATCAAGCATTTTAATTCCGAACCAAAAACAAAATCCTCGATTCACACCTCGCTGGGACACGACCCGGGTGATCACTTGCCCGGTATCACACACATCACATTCACGGGTTTTGCAAGTTTGACCTTTCCTAAAGGTTTGACTTGTCATTTCCCACGTATCACGTGTGCACGATACTATATATATTTATATATATATATACTACACACGGATCAGTGAATATTAAAGATGTTATGAACGTCTAAAACTTGAATTTTGCTCGAGTTCCCACGTCACGGGGGTATAAACCGAGGTTTCGTGCATGAACCCCTAAGTGTTACACATAAATAGCAATCCGTAAATAGGTTTATATACAAACTTACAATTACTAACAACGATACAAATATATGTAGGCCTTAAAAACAAGTGTAGTACATTACAATATATAGAACCGTATATTCTGTCGGTAATCCATTTTCGTCCGTTTTTGTCAGTGTTTATCTGTTTTTATACGTTTTCGTCCATTTTTTACGTTTTCGTCCATTTTTATACATTTTCGTCCCTTTTTTACGTTTTTGTCCGTTTTTTACGTTTTTGTCTGTTTTTTTACGTTTTCGTCCGTTTTTTCCGTTTTCATCCATTTTAGTCCATTTTTTTTACGTTTTTATATGTTTTCATCCGTTTTTGTTCGTTTGTATACGATTTCATCCGTATTTTTATGTTTTTGTCTGTTATCTTTTAACGTTTTTATACGTTTACATCCGTTTTTTTACGTTTACATCCATTTATATAGGTTTTCGTCTATTTTTTTACGTTTTCGTCTGTTTTGATACGTTTTCTTCTGATTTTAAACGTTTTCGCCAGTTTTTATAAGTTTTCGTCCGTTTTTAAACGTTTTAGTCCGTTTTAATCTATTTCTATACATTTTAGTCTTAGCTATGATGTCCATGTATTAAGGACTGAGTTGTGATTCAAATGCAGTCACTAACAAATTTCCCTCCAAACTTTTTTTATTGCGCAAACATATTTGTAACTGAATTTTAGTCTTAGGTATGATGTCCATGTAATAGGGACGCAGCTGTGACTGAAATTCAGTCACTAAAAAATTTCCCTCCAAACCTTTTTATTGTGTAGACATATTTGTAACTGAAACTTAGTCTTAGCTATGATTTCCATGTATTAGGGACCGAACTGTGACTATAATTCAGTCACTAAGAAATTTTCCGCCTAAATTTTTTATTGCGCAAATATATTTGTAACTGAAATTTAGTCTTAGATATGATGTACATGTACTAGGGACTGAATTGTCACCCTTATTCAGTAACTAACAAATTTGCCTCCAAAATTTTTTCCCGTACAGGCATATTAGTAACTGAAATTTAGTCTCAGATATGGGGTCACTTAATCGAGGACTGATTTTTAGTCTCCGCAATCAGTCAATAAAACGTCAGTCCTTAAAAGTATCAGTAACTGATGTTTCAGTTACCGATGCTATGTACCAGCGACTGATATATCAGTCCCTAGAAATTCATTCTCTGAAAGCCTGTTTTTTTGTAGTGAGGGGAAGGGGTAGGTTTTTTTCTGGTTCAAGGTTGGGGAAATGGTTTGGTATTGGTGAAACAGATAGCATGTCAGATCCAATTGTTGAACCTACTCAGACTCAAAATGATGTTGCACCTTCTCAGACTTCTACTTATGTAACTCATGAAGCACCTACTCAGTCATCACAAACAGCATCAGCTCCAATGGCACAACCATCAGCTCCCATGGCACAACCAGCAGTTCCAAGAGGAAGGACAAACTTTGTGAAACCAAGAGAAAGGAGTGAAAGAATCCTCAAGAAGAAACTTGCAAAGAATCACCCAGGAATTGGTAGCTCAAATTCTAGTCCTCACACTTTGGATTGAAATGAATTATCAATCTGTCCACTTCTTTTGTATCTATATGTTGTGGACTTAAACAATTAGAAGTTGTGTATGTAACTAATGTTTTAACTCTTTGCACTTCTTTTGTACCTATATGTTGTGCACTTAGATGTAATCCTGTATTTGGGTAACTGTCATACCCACTTTGCAACTTAAAACTACTAAGTGATGCAGTTTGATGTCACTTTAATGCCCAGTTTTGTACATTTATGGGCATTAGGATGTATTGACAGTTTACCTTTTGGAAATGTTGAATATCAAGTGTAGTTTGTATCTTATTTTACATGTTTTTTATGCATCTGAATTTGTATCTTATTTTACATGTTTTTTATGCATCTGAATACATAAAAGGTAAACTGTATCTTATTTTACCTACATTGGTATGATTTTAACAACTTTAAAGAAACATTGTAAACACAAAATAAACCATTGCATTGAATACTATAATGCTACATAATATAGCTGTAGGATATTACATTGATTCTAGATGTCACATACTACCAAAACACATCCTACCAAAACAACACAGCCTAACCACAATCATAATTGTCAATACACAATCCTAGTTGCAACAACAAAACCCAACACAAGAACAAAGACACTTAAGACAACCACAGCTTTGTCATACACTCCAACTTTTGACTTTATCACAGTCACTTCTTCCTTCAACTGACCCATTTCCAAACTTGAGCCTTGACTGTAGTTTCTTCTCTTGAGCATGTTCTTCAACCTTTTGTTTTCTTCATGTAAGTTGAAAAACAGATATCTGTAGTAGTCACTTGGTAGCTCGGGATCTAAAAACCCATAAAAGTTACACTTTTCATCTTCATCCTATCACAAGTACAAGAAAAATCAACGGGTATCCAAACTATAACAAAACCAATCTATTAAAACCAAAAAATAAAAAGGACAATTCTTACATAAAAAGGGCAAGCCTTAAATCTTCTTCCTGGGTTATCAAGTGTCCATGAAACTTGTTCTTCGACAGGCAAAGGACACTTACAATGAGTTGCATCCATCACTTCTTGCAAGGTCATACGATTGGATCTTGAAAAAGATGATCTTGAAAAAGATGATGAAGATCTCATAATTGGTTTTATGTGGATAGGGTGTGTTAATACAAATATCGTCTAAAAACGTTATTTATATTTTACGATCTTTGCTATATTTTGTTAATGACAATTATAAATTTTATCTTTAGCAAAGCATAAATATAAGTTAAGTCTTTTACATATATAGTTATAAGCTTTTAAAAACTCATAACATGCTACATACATGATCACTAGTTCATACATGGTACATACATGTTACATACATTTTACATTTACATAATACATTTTATTTCATAAAATGGAAATTGTACAATGACATCATGGCATACATCATATTGATATCTTTAGGATATCTTGAAGATCCTGAGAATATCATGGTTAGATCTTCACACAAAGAATTGGATATGGTAATATCTTGGCAAGATTTGGGAAAGATTTTGGAAGATTTGCTGTCAAGATCGGCAGATCCAAAATCCATAAGGGACGGATCCCTCAATTTGGATCCGCCAAATTCGTGGGATGTTTGATTAGTTTTCCTGTAAATAGCAAGCTGCTCATTAATGTTTTATCATCACTTTTAGCATAAACAACATTCATTCATTCTTTCATTCATTACTAACCCATTCATATTACATGTTACATTCTTAGTGATCTTTCTTTTGTAGCAAAGAGATCAAAGCATTACAAGCTTCAACTAAGCGTTGCAAGACTTGTTAATTTAGTCACTGTGTGAATTAGTAGTTTTTCACACATCATTGTTGTACCAATCATTCATATACCTCAGTAGAGTCTGGTTAGTATTTTAATCCTTAAAATACATAGAGTTTCGGGAGTGGTTGTGCCCTTGTAAAAGAACTCGGTATCTAGCTTTGTACCGGAAAAAGTGTAAGCGACGTGTATAAAGGTTTTCTCCGCCGCAAAGGGAGCTTGTTTCTTAGTGAAGAAAAACTCTCGAGTTAGAGGCTCGAGGAGTAGAGTAGGGCAAGGAAGAGAGTCCTTGTAGACCAAACCACTATAAACATCCGTGTTGTAGTTTGATTGTTTCTTTCTCTACTTACTTGTTATATATTGTCTATTGTTTGCATAACTTTGAAATCACGTTAAGTATTCAAAGCAAAAGAATTTTAAAACGGTAAAACTATTCAACCACCTTCTAGTTTTCCACAATTGGCATCAGAGCTACGTTACTCAAGAATTTCAAAATATATTGTATTTTAAAACTTGAAACGATCAATGGATTTTGAAAACTTCAAAGAAGGGCATTCTATACAAAGACCACCACTATTTGAACCAAATAGTTTTATATATTGGAAAAACCACTTTGAAACTTATGCGAAGTCAAAGGATATAGATCTATGGTACATTATTATAGAAGGTGACCATAAGGCCATAATAAAAGATATATCAAGTGGTCGGGATGAGGATACTTCTCTTACTCATCACAGTGATGAGCAAAAGAAGTTGATTGCCAAAAATAATGAAGCTAAAATGATGTTTTATAATGCTTTACCTAGGAAAGAATGTGAAAGAGTATTTATGTGTAAAACCGCTAAAGATATTTGACAATCTTTAATTATCATTCGTCAAGGGAACTCACAAGTAAAGGATAACAAAATTGATCTTCTTGTTCAACAATATGAACAATTTGTTATCCCTGAAGATGAGACCATTGATAGTGCATTTGTTAGGTTTAATACTATTATTACTTTTCTTAAAGCACTTGACGATTCTTTTTCTAGTAAGAACTTTGTCAGGAAATTTCTTAGAGCACTTCATCCGAAGTGGAGAGCAAAGGTGACAGCCATTGAAGAATCCAAGGATCTTTCAAGCATGTCACTTGACGAGCTTATAGGAAATCTCAAAGTTCATGAGATGGTGATGGAAAAGGATTCAGAGATACTCAAGGGCAAAAAGGAAAAGATCAAGTCCATTGCCTTAAAAGCTAGGGTAGATTCAAGTGATGATGAAGAGTCTAGTTCAGGTAGCGAAGATGAAGAGTATGCCATGGCCGTAAGAGATTTCAAGAAGTTCTTTAGAAGACGAGGGAAGTTCATAAGACAACCTCGAGAAGAAAATAAATCCTTCCGGAAAGACCGTGATGATAAGAAAGGTAAAGGAGAAAGAAAGTGCTTTAGGTGCGGAGATACTAGTCATCTAATAGGAGAGTGTCCTAAGCCACCCAAGAACAAGACTCAAAGAGCTTTTGTTAGTGGGGCTTGGAGTGACAGTGAAGGTGATGACGGCGAGCCTAAGAACGACGAAGTTGCTCTCATGGCTCATGACTCAGAAGAGGTACATTCTGACTCGTCATATTCTTCTATTGATGATGATACCTTGCAAAAGGAATATAACAATCTCTGTGAACTTAGTCTTAAAATCATAAACAAAAATAAGTTTTTGAAAACCAAAAAGGAATTTCTAGAAAACGAAGTTTATAAATTAAAGGAAAAAAGTTAAAAGATTAGAAAAAGGTAAAGCTGTTAACGAAACATGTGTTTCATGTAAAGAGCTTAAACTAGAATTAGAAAAGCTTAAGAACACACAGGATACACTTATCAAACAAACCTCTAAGTTTAAAAGGTTTGATAAAAATATTAGTTTAGCAGATAAGATAATGAAAATTCAAAAACTACCTCATGATAAAACTGAACTAGGTTTTATGAAATTAGGAGACGTAAGTAGTTTTAAGAAACTAGCCGTAAAAGTACAAGAAACTGTTCCAACAATTTCAGAAACCCACGGATCTGACGAAACCAAATCCTTGGTTCCGCCAGTAGTGGAGAAGGGATCCGCGGGTACTGTTGCTGAACAGAAAGCTTGCACTTCGGCTCGTACTGAGTTTGTTAAAGTCACAAGGAAACCTTGTTCTAGTTCAACTATAAAAAAACAAAAACCAGCCATTACTATGGGAATAGGACAAGCTAAAAAAGAGTTTAGAACCAAAACTGTTCAACAAAGACCTAGGACTAATATTCCCAAACGCCCCTTTCCAAAGAGTAATTACAACACACAACATCATTATCAAAATAGTTGGAACCCAAACTTTCCTAAAAATCATCAAGGTCCCAACTACATGCCATGGAACTCATATCCACCGTTTCCATTCATGAATCAAGATAATGGGATGTTTAACCCAAATGGACCCATGAGATATTGGGGACCAAAGGCTTGAGTTTTTCTATAACTTAGGTATGCTTGAAAGTTGGATTGGAACCAGACGAGTGGATTAAGGACAGCGGGTGTTCAAGGCACATGACGGGAAACAAAAGCCTTTTCTCAACCTACCAACCATACGACGGAGGTAATGTTACGTTTGGTAGCAAGCTTAAAAGTAAAATCATCGGAAAAGGTACAATCTCTCATGACTCTCTCCCTATTGATGATGTTGCTCATGTAGATAACTTAGGTTTTAACTTGCTTAGTATTAGTCAACTATGCCATAAAAAGTATAACGTCATTTTCAGTGAAAATAAAAGTAAAATACTTAAAGACGGCATAACCGTAGGTAAAGGTGTTTTGAAAAATAACGTATACGTTATAAAATTAGATAAAACATCTAAAGACAAACTTTGTCTTACCTCTCTAGACGACAACTCAACTCTTTGGCATAGACGCTTAGGTCACGCCAATATGAAACTAATCCAATCTCTATCATCTAAGGAACTTGTTAGGAGCCTACCCAAGTTGAAATACGACCAACACTTTTGTGATGCTTGTAAAATTGGGAAACAAGTTCATAATAGCCATAAGGCTAAAAACATGGTGTCCACATCTAGGTGTTTAGAACTATTGCATATGGATTTGTTTGGTCCATCCGCTATACAAAGTTATGAAGGAAACTTCTACACTTTGGTAATGGTGGATGACTATTCAAGATATAATTGGACTAAATTTTTGAAAACTAAAAATGAAGCAATTGATAAATTTGAAATTCTAAGTAAGAAAATTCAAAATCAAATAGGAAATAGCATTGTGTCAATTAGAACAGACAACGGTCGTGAATTTGATAATGAAACTCAATTTGGAGCTTTTTGTGATGCAAATGGCATAACACATAACTTTTCAGCTCCGCGTACTCCTCAATCGAACGGTGTAGTAGAACGTAAAAATAGAACACTTCAAGAAATGAGTAGAACAATGCTAAATGAACAAAACATTCCACAAAAATTTTGGTGTAACACCGTTGACACATCCATATATATCTTAAATAGAGTTTTAATTAGACCATTTTTAAATAAAACTCCATATGAGCTATATAGGGGCAAAAGGCCTACATTAGAATACTTTAGAGTTTTTGGAAGCAAGTGCTTTATTTTAAACACTAAGGATTATCTCACCAAGTTTGACCCAAAGTCTTATGAAGGTGTATTCCTTGGATACTCACAAAATAGTAAAGCATATATCGTTTTGAACAAAGAAACCTTAAGAGTCGAGGAATCGTTGAACGTAACATTTGACGAAAGTCCACCACCCTCTAAGACATCACCTTTGGTAGATGATGACTTAGTTGAAAGTCAAATGGTTGAAAATCAAGAAAATCTAGATAATGATAAAGAAGATGAACCTTTAAATAAGGAAATAGTCAATATCAAAGAATCTAGGAGTCATCCATTAGATAATGTCATAGGAGAAATTAATGAAAGAACTTTAAGATCAAAAGTTCAAAATCAAAGTAATTTCTTTTGTTTCATTTCAACAATTGAGCCCAAAAATATAAATGAGGCCATAAAAGATGAATCTTGGGTTATAGCAATGCAAGAAAAATTAAACCAATATGTTAGAAATGATGTTTAGACATTGGTCCCTCAACCTAAATGTCAAACCATAATTAGAACAAAACGGGTTTTTAGAAATAAAATGGATGAAAATGCTGTAGTGTCTAGAAACAAAGCTAGGCTAGTAGCTCAAGGCTACAATCAACAAGAAGGTATAGACTACGATAAAACATTTGCAACGGTTGCTAGGCTCGAGTCAATTAGAATACTACTTGCATATGCATGTGCACATGACTTTAAACTTTTCCAAATGGTTGTTAAAAGTAAATTTCTTAATGGTTTTATTAATGAGAAAGTGTATGTCGCACAACCTCCCGGCTTTGCCGACTTTGAAAAACCAAATCATGTCTACAAACTAAAAAAAGCTGTATACGGACTTAAGCAAGCACCAAAAGCATGGTATGATCGACTTAAGACTTTCCTAGTTGAACATAAGTATACCATGGGACTAGTAGACAACACTCTTTTCACTAAGAAAAAGAGATCACATATTATCATAGTTCAAATATATGTGGATGACATCATATTCGGATCAACTTGTCAAGAGTTATGCGACGATTTCTCAAAAATCATGCATGACGAGTTTGAAATGAGTATGATGGGAGAACTAAACTTTTTATTAGGACTCCAAATTAAACAATTAGAAGATGGGATATTCTTCAACCAATCTAAGTACATCAAAGATATGCTTAAGAAATTTGGTCTTGAAGATTCCAAACCTATGAAAACTCCTATGTCTTCAGAAACTAAACTCACTAAGGATGACGAAGGTGAATCCGTAGATAGCACTAAATATAGAGGAATGATTGGTAGTCTACTCTATCTCACGACTAGTAGACCTGACATTATGTTTAGTGTTTGTCTATGCGCTCGCTTTCAAGAAGATCCTAAAACATCCCATCTTGAAGCCGTAAAATGAATTTTTAGATACATTAAAGGTACTACACACTTAGGATTATGGTATCCCAAAGGAACGGGAATTGAAACCATGGTATATGCCGACTCAGATCATGTCGGTGACTATGTCGATAGAAAGAGTACAAGTGGTATTTTTACTTTTATTGGACATTGTCTTACCGCATGGTTCTCAAAGAAACAAACGGCTCTAGCAATCTCAACAACCGAAGCCGAGTACGTGTCTGCAGGAAAAGCATGTCAACAGGCACTTTGGATGAAACAAGCTCTCGTCGACAATGGGATTCAACTCAACGACGTCCCCATTCTCTGCGACAACAAAGGAGCTATCGACCTTAGCAAGAATCCAGTTCAACATGCTAGAACCAAACACATAGAGATTCATCATCACTTTCTACGCGACAATGTTCAAAAAGGAAACATCTCGATTGAGAAAGTATCATCAGAAGACAACATTGCCGATATCCTCACAAAACCTCTTAAGAGAAAACCCTTTAACCTTCTTAGACTTGGTTTAGGATTAATGGAACCTAATGTGTAGTTAAAACCTTAGCTTGAACCTTAGATTAACCAAACACGATAAAAACCAAAAACCAAAAATTGGTCCCGCGGAACCCTTCGACAACAAGGACGGAACCCAGTTTTGGGTTACGCCCTATCCATGGGTTCCTGGGTCAGTTTTTAAGTATATTAAACAAACACTCCTTTATTCCTTCTCACATTCCCCAAAAACACACAAGAAACTAGAACTCGACCCATAGCAGAACTTAGGTCATCTTCTTCAACAAATTTGTGTTCTAACTCACACTGTAAGTATCCCAACTCTATTTACATTCCTGATCTGAGTCTAGGATTTCTATTTCTTGCACAAAACCAAAACTTGGGGATTATGCATATTTTAGATTAATCTTGAAGCATATTCAACAAATTACATAACAAATCATGTTTTCCATAGTTAGGAATTGTATCTTGTAGGACATTATCATAATTCACTAAAAATCCCATGAGAAATCTTTTATAAAAATCTTCTCATGATTAGGAAAAACGGTTTTTCACATTGTTCATACAAATAAAAACGTTATGTTTTAAACATCATTTGCATAATGTCTCTTAAATGCTAAAGGGAATACATAACTAATATGTATTTTCGGGTACATTCAATCGAAGCTACATTGAATCAGGAGCGTTTGGGTTATCTCTCATTTTTGTTATAAAATTTGCTTAATGAAATTTTCATGCATTAAAAGGAGTCGAGATAACCGCACCTCCACATTGTCCCCATGTAGGCACACACTAGAACATCATATCTAAACTTTTGTTAATTTTCACTAAAGTATGTAATTTTTGTATTTAGGATCAAACATGCCTCCCGCAACTTTCTACGATCACAAAGAAACCCTTAAGTATCTCCCAAAACACAATAAGACTAAGGTACTTTTGTAAGATACCGTAAAAATCCATCGTAATAATCTTCATTGATTAATAATAACCTCGAGTTACTGTCCACTAAATCCCATTTTTACGGGGAAATTTAAAATTTTTCTTGATATATTATTTTCATCATAACACGACATCACAACAATTATCGAATGTCAACACTAGATCACGACATGTATTTTGAAACGTGAACATTTCACGAATCACCCTTTACGCTAATTCTATAATTAGTACCAATAGAAATATACACTATAAACACTTTATCCACTAGTCAATATATTTCCTACTAATTACAACACTAATATTAAAACTTACACTTAATTTCACCCAATTTAATCAAGCTACAAACCAACCGAACCATCAGGCCCAACACCACCATACACGCCACACAAGCCCAACTTCAAAAACCAAAATCCTTTCTGTAAATTTTAAGTGTATTCGACTAACATGCACTCTCCAAAATAGCTCGAGTTCTTCCGATTATCAAACACGACTCGCCCATGTTTTTGCACCATCTCATTCCCCACCCACTAGACTCTATAGGTGCCAACTCACAGCCCTATATATCGAGTATTACTGTGGAGTCCAAGCTCATTTCGTTTGTCCCATTTTACCCGAATTGTACATCTAAAAATCTCGAAACTCAACCAAATTATTTTCCGATTGTTCCCACATTCTTCTAATTATATTTCTAGCACAATGACACATTTGAAAGGAAGTTAGGACAGCAGTAGAAGTCATGGCTCACTAAAGCCACTTGACCCTCGTTTAAAAATATAAACTAAATACATATACATTACAAAAGAAAGGGATAAGATTTCCCATGTTACCTCATCTATCAAATATCTTCCATTGTCAGTAAACTACATATGTGTCCTCTTTTCTACAGTGGAACTCAATCATTGATTTGGAGTCTTTATGGTCAATAAAAACGTGTGACATTCTCTCTATAAATCCTACATTTTCTAGCTACTTTACACTGCCTATCCTCACTCATTTCACTCTCACTATCCACCTTAGAAGTCCAACAACTCTTGTCTCAACCCCGAAAACAACCAAGCAAAGCAGAAGATACATAGTTCGAAACCTAACTAGTAAACTGCCTACTTTCTCCTTGTGTTATTATTCGAACATTACAACCTTTTTATCACCTCTCACCCTCACCTTTCTTACCCATCCCCAACCCTTTTCGCACCATTTAGAAAACCCCAAGAAGTTTGGAAGATCAAAACCCCAGCGGGTTACAAGTACAAAGGGTATAGTTTAGTTCGAATTCTGGTATTCTTGCTTAAATCCCAACGTACCACAACACCCTCTCACTTCATTGTAAGTCTCTGAACCTTGTCAATACCTCATGTTAACACTTCAATATTACTCATGCATGACTATCCCTCATTACACGAACGTATATATATGTATAAATTATTTGCTATAATCATTCTGTGGTTATACCCATATTAACGAGCACCACTTTTCTCACAACTCACTTTCACAACTAAGATATCACGCCATGCATTATTTTGTTTCCCACTCGAACGTATAAACTTTACTATATATTATTATGTACATCTCAATAAACCATGCACACTGTCGAACTCACTTTGTGAGGTTTTAACAGTCACACACACAACATACGCATATTTGCATGTTTCATTTAAACATCATACGAACATAGAAAGGACATTAATATTACGCGTACAACATATATGAAAACGCTTAGAAATATTTAAGGGGTTTTGCATATGTGTAAAACAGTCCCAAGTGGCCTTTAAAAATGACTTCATATCTCATAATATAACTTAAGGACCATACCCTTTCTTTACACAACCTGTTAGACCATGCTACGAACTACACTTTTCGTATAAACATCCTATAAAAACACTTGAGTTTCGACCCTTAAAAATGAGCAAACTAAAATGCAGAAACTGTTTGAGAAAAACTAAAACTAGCGAAGTGGGTTTTATAACCCACTGAATTGTTTTGTACGCTATGACTAATCTGGCTTTTTGGAACTACCACATGTGAAATAAAATGATGAAAACAATCACTTTTGATGTGCCAAACTTCCTCAAAAACCCACGAGCTAAAAACAACTAATGGGCTAGCCATTTGGCTTGTTAAGGGCCCATTAGTAGTAAAAATAAGCAAACAACCGAATAAGTTAGTGAAATAAGCTTTAATAATCTTAAATATAACTTATAAAAAGTCGCCTACCATTTTCCCCACCATTTTGTCACTTTTGGACTAAAAACGTAACGCGAGCTAACTTGAGGGACTAAAACTGCCAACCTGAGAAACTTATGGACTGAAGCTGTGAAAACAGTTTATAGAGGACTTAAATTGACGTATCATTTAACTCCAAGCCTTATATGGACATATGGACAATTATTGGAATATTATTGGACTATGGACTTAACCGAGGACTAACGACGTAACGCAATCGTAGTTAGATTAAAAAGTATAAAATATGAAAAGGACAAGGACCAACTAATTGTACTTGACATTCTTAGTTTATTTTTCATTTTCACCCCAGCACTTCATATGCATTTTCATATTTTTTTTAGTTACATGTTATTTACGTTCTCGTTATTTATTATAACTAGGATTTAACGAATTCACTTTGCATATCATTTTAACATATTTTGGAGAAAGTAATATTTTGGGTCGATTGATATAAGAAGCAAGATAATATCATATATGATATTATATTTTTAACTTGAGGCATTTTAAGCATATCACACTCATATCACCGATCAAATCGTTATACGAATTCTCACATCACACTCACTGTTAGTAGTAAGTCAGAATCTTAGACTTCCCTTATATTCAGGTTTCGTATCGAAGACGTTTCCGTGATCGTTTCCATAAATCTAATAATTCTATCTTGTCAGATACGCTCCAGGTGAGTTGTGGCCCCTACTTTTATTACTTGTTTTAATAACTCTTTTGGGGAGATACATGCTTTAACTATTTTAAGTTACTTATATATATTGAAAACTCTCATGATTTACTCAAAATCATCAACTATGCTTTACATATTTGAATCACACTTTGAAAGGAATATATGCTCGCTTTATGTGCGAATTGCTTGCTTAAGCTTAAACACTGAACTTGAAATATAATATTTTCAAACTACTTGTTGTAACACGATACTGAGACTTATTTGCATTCATATAACAAATGAATGTACTGTTACTTTGCTACGATATTTCTACATTCCAACTGGAAATAATTGCCAAGACTAGAATACGTATATTTTATGAACCCTGAGACCTATATTGCCTAAGTTTACTTTATTGCCATAAAGTCCCTCGATCATGAGCCATTAATCACTGCGGTGAGCGCGAATATAGTGAACAGCTTCGAAACCTGTTAGAGGCTGACGACCTATCCCACTAAATACTTGGACGGAATGCCTACATGGTTAGTCGTATTTAGTCGCGATACACTATATTTGAGAAAAATAGGAATTGGCAAACCACCTATTACATGAGGGCTAAAAACACCCATCAGTAACCCTGATGGGACACTGCCATTTTACGGTACTCTGTTAACGTTTTGCGTGTCATGAGGCTTAGGGCAATATAACTTTATGAATATATGAATGTTTCATATATATTAGGATACAGCTGTATTTAGTAAACCACCACTTTACACTGATAGACTTCAGACACTAGGTTATTATTTTCACTATGTGTTATGATTATGAATCATGTACTTGAACCTTAATCGTTATCATACGTGACTAAATTGTGAATTCTACAAAAGACAACCCAAAATGCTTGGTATATCGTTACATTTAAAAGTTGACTCAATATTCTATTCCGAGCGTATAACAACGTAGCTCATCTTCATTTATAACTTGAAACTTATGATTTTGGAGATCATACATGATTTGCTCGTGGATTTTTATATAACACAACTTGTTATTTATTTCATGAAGAACTATTATTTACTTCAACGATCACTATTCACCTTTTAAATTCAGTGAAAGAAAGTTATTTTCTATCAAACTCCACGAACTCACCAACCATTGTGTTGACGCTTTTAGCATGTATTTATCTCAGGTCCACAATGAGCACGGATGGCACGGAGGAGCACGGATACTTATGAAGGCTATAAATATCATTCGAAAATTCTATTTAATAAACTTTGAAACCACTGGGACCTTAATTTGTAAACTCTGATATTCGAATGATAAATCTTTTAAAACAACTAAATTGTAATCGTTTTCTACTATTCAACTGTTGCGCCATGAAGTAACACCCAATTTGAATTCCGCTGCATATTACGAAATTTGGGGGTGTTACAGATTGGTATCAGAGCTACAGTTATAGAGAAACGGGTCTAAATGAGGTCCGAACTATAACTACTTTTACAAACAAAACATTTGATAGCCTTTCGCTCTCCGTGCTTATCATCCGCCAGACGCTTATGTGACTTCTAGATAGTTTTGCTACACCAACTCTCTAATATATTGATATATATACTCACCAACTATTTCGAGTACCGTACCAACCATCTTTAATTATCTTACTCGCATCTTTATAGAGGCGTGTGAAATAAATTTTTCTGTATTTCCGGAAAGGGCAAATGGCACAAAAAGGTATCAAAGTTAAGGTCCATTTCCAATTAAGGTATTATGCTTTTTTTCTTGCGGATTTGGGTACCCTACTTTTTTTTTTGGCGGATTTGGGTTTTTCACTAACGATCGTTAACTCAGTTCGTTAGTAAGTTACATGTTTGGTCCTCGAATTCGTTAACTCAGTTCATGCAACATCCAAAAACAATTTCGAATTTTTTTTTTACATGTTTGGTCCTCGAATTCTTATACCCATTTCATGCAACATCCAAAAAAAAAAAAAAAAATCGAAAAATATTTAAAAAAAAATTATCAAAAAAATATTTTCTTAAAATATTTATATATTACTTTTTAAATTACTTTTTTTTTGAAAAATATTTGAAAAAAAAAAAAAAAAAAATATATATATATATATATATATATATATATATATATATATATATATATATATATATATATATATATATATATATATATATATATATATATATATATATATATATATATATATATATATTTCGAAAAAATTAAAAAAAAATTCGAAAAAATTTAAAAAAAATTTTGAAAAAATTAAAAAAAATTTCGAAAAAATAAAAAAAAATTTCGAAAAAAAAAATTTTCGAAAAAATTAAAAATATTTTCGAAAAAATTAAAAAAAATTTCGAAAAAAAAAAATTTCGAAAAAATTAAAAATATTTTCGAAAAAATTAATTTTTTCGAAAATATATATATATTTTTTTCAAATATTTTTTCGAAAATATTTTTAATTTTTTTAAAAAAAATTAAAAAAAAATTAAAAAAAAATTTAAAAATCAAAAAAAATATTTCGAAAAAATATTTTCGAAAAAATTAAAAATATATTTTTTCAAAAAAATTAAAAAAAAAAAATTCGAATTTTTTTTTTAATTTTTTCGAAAATATTTTTAGTTTTTTCGAAAAAATTTTTTTTCGAATTTTTTTTTAATTTTTTTGAAAATATTTTTAATTTTTTCGAAAAAAATTTTTTTCGAATTTTTTTTTTTTAATTTTTTCGAATTTTTTTTTTAATTTTTTCGAAATATATATATATATATATATATATATTTTCAAATATTTTTCAAAAAAAAAATATTTAAACAGTAATATATAAATATTTTAAGAAAATATTTTTTTGATAATTTTTTTTTTGATGTTGCATGAAATGGGTATAAGAATTCGAGGACCAAACATGTAAAATTAAAATTCGAAATTGTTTTTGGATGTTGCATGAACTGAGTTAACGAATTCGAGGACCAAACATGTAACTTACTAACGAACTGAGTTAACGATCGTTAGTGAAAAACCCAAATCCGCCAAAAAAAAAGTTGGGTACCCAAATCCGCAAGAAAAAAAGCATAATACCTTAATTGGAAATGGACCCTAACTTTGATACCTTTTTATGCCATTTGCCCTTCCGAAAAATCCACGCATGGATTATTTTGTGGATTAGTACGATTGTTAAATCAGAAATTCTTAAGTAGGATGGTTTACAATGTGTTTATTTGAATGATTGAGATGCCTTTTATTTAAATAAAGAAATTGTAAAGCGCCGAACCATAAGTTTATATTTCATTATTTACATTGTTTGGGACGCCTCTCTATGTAAATAACGAATTATAAATAAGTGGGCTTATTTGTATCTGTAAGGGCACTAGTATGAAACCGATAACCACGAAAATTCATCAAACACACAGCATAACTCTCATTAGAAACCGTAAATATTAATACATAATGATATAATTAGCATTGGTAATGCTAACATTACAAATATCACTAAGAAAGGCATAACATCACCAATCGGTTGGCCCGCTTTGCCAACGAAAAACACCACTACACCAGCAAGAGCAAGAACCACGACTGGGTGCAACACCTCGAATATCCTGTACAACAAGAATACACAAGTTATTAATGCAATAAAACATTAACACATGATGTTACTATATGGGTTCAAACCAACACTCTTATCGTAATACTATCTCTTACTATTCTAGCCACTTGCATTAACTATTCCTCACACAAGGACAAACAAGATTTCTCATCCCCTAAAAGCTGGGATTCAGCAACTTTCTCTACATACACCGAATCCTCATTCGAATATCTCTGTGTAAGAATCTGTTATCAACAAAACTCTTTTGTTTAACGGGTAAGTTACCCGCACAGATTCTAGTAATTGGAAACCATGTGAAATTTCATAAAAGAATAACAATAGTTATTTCAAAAGAAATTTTTTTTTCCAAGTTGTGTTAACTGGGAAATAGCAAATTTCACATAAGATTACAATAATTTCATCCACTATTAAGACACTATGAACTACACAATGGTCCTACCCATTCCTCTAATGTTGTGAATTTCATGATGCTACCTCTAAACTCCCAGACATTGTATGTACAATGGTCTCAAAATTTCTTCGTAACCTTACGTCTTACCACTTTGAATTTATCACAAAAACTCTAGTGGTCTCTATTTCCTTAGCAGACATTGTGAGTAAACACAGTGGCCTCTACTTTTCTTGGACACTGTAAGTGATACAGTGATCCCTATATTTCAATCTCAGGTACTGTAAATTCTACAGTAATCTCAATTAAATTCAAACACCATATTATTCAAATAAACTTGACAGAAATACTTAAACATTACAAACGATACTGGATTAAAACATCACATAAACATAAACCTAGACTTCAAAGGTAGTCCGGATGATCCCAGGTTTGAGAGTTGTTGGAATGATAACCGTCATCATAAGGATCAAAGCTTGCCAATTTCTCTTCTTCCTATTGAGCTTCCAACCTGCTCAGATCCCGCTCCATGTCAGAAGTCCAACCACCATCATCAACTGCCACATTTTCCTCGAAACTTGGCTGGAAGTGATCCAGATGAGGCAAATGTTGTTGTTGCACAACCACCCTTGGTGTAGATGAACTTGATGCACCTTGTTGTAGTTGTGGTTGTTGTTGCTGTTGTGGTGGTGGTGGATTTTGTTGTTGTTGTTGTCGTTGTTGTTCAACCCTAGCAGCTTCAACATTCTCTTCAAAACTCCAACGGACCTTGTTGGAAATCTGGTTCTCTATCTGATGAACGCAAGCCCACAGCGATTCGATGACAGCAGCATCCTTACAATATTAATCATACAAAAAGGTGTCGATCACATACTTTCTATCATCTGAAATGTCTGTGCACATGGCGTAGCATTCTCTAAGTCGTCGTTTCATAGCCTCAAACTGCAGAATGACCTTCACAATAGCATTTTGACGATCCACGTCACTACCCTCAGTTTCTGCCTTGATAAACAATTGGAATTGTTCAGCGGTATGTGGTAGCTTACAAGCCATTGATTGTGTGTGTATGGATAACACAAGCATGCCAATGGTATTTATAAGGGTTTGAAAAACATTTTTCAATTATTTTATTCTGAGAAATATAACCGTTTGTATTCAAACGGTAAAAACTTTCAAAAAAAAAAAAATTTTTTGTGTCTATTAAAACTAGCAACTAGTTCTAGGATACGTGGTAAAAATTCTACTTTGGCTTTCGCATTTCAACGCAAGAGGCAGGAACAGATCGCGTTAAACACGCCTTCCGTACGATTTGACTCCTCAATCTCTAGGAAATTGTGAACCTCCTAACGCCCTCTCGAAACTCTCAGGCATTATACGAGATTTCGATGATCTCGAAACTACCTCGTAACCATATATGTCATGGAACGTGTGTTCAACATTTCATATTCGCCAAACCAAACTTACCTTGAAACGTTTGGGCCTCAGCCCATGGCTACAGTAACCTAACGCACCCTTGTTTATCATTGGACCTTTAAAAAAAAAAAAAAAAAAAAAACACTTGGAACCGATTCTGTATTGTCACTAAAAACTTTATCTAACAAGTTTTTCTTTACAAAAGCTAAAGTTCAACAACTATCTTTACACTCATCAAGTTCTCATCCGAAACCCTCATTGTTAAAAATCTATTACTTAAAAACTCTTTGTTTGACGGGTAGGTTATCCCATAAATTTGTGATTTTCAAAAATTATGAATCATGTTTATTTTCAAAATGCGATAGAATAACAATTTTCATTCCAAAAACAGAATCTCGAGACAAAATAAATTGTTCATAAACCTTACTTTTAACCAACCCCAGTAAGATCTACACCCATTAACCATTACTCTATTATACGAAGTTGAGGAAAATACGAAATTAGAAACTTTAAGAATTCACAACAATCTATGGAAAACACAAATAACATAAATTTTATTAAAACCCATGGAAGTTAATACATAGCGAAATGATTAACATCGGAAGTGCTAATAGTACAATAAACACAATATAAGGCATAGAATCTTCAATAGGTTGGCCCGCCATAGAAACAAAAACCACCACCAACCCAACGATAGCAAGAGCCACCATAGGATGAAGCACCTTGATTATTCTGGAAGACAGATAAAAGCGAACCATTAAAAACAATAACTAAACATAAAGACAAACGAGATTTTATTCCGCATTCATTAAAGGTTACATCGACACACAACAAAGCTACATTCTAACCACACTAGCTCGAGATCCTCACCCCAACAGCTTATCCACATTAATCGCTAAAATCGTTAGGGGTACGATGAACACCAAAGATGCGATAAAGTAGTCGGAGTTTTCGTCAGGGAAGAAGGCCAAATAAACGGCGACAAGGACGATGTACACGGTGGCGATAACAATGGCGATCGGCGGCATAGTTTATTTTTTTTTTGGGAGAGATGAAGTAAAGTGAAAAAGGTGAAGTGAGGAGGAAAAAGGGGAAAAGTAAATAGGGTATTAATAGGGAAAAACTAGCCGTTATTTTACTATTCACGATCATTAAAATTTCAAATCACTACCATTAAAAATCCACTAGTCTCGACCGCTAAAACACTAGGCATTTAGTGTTAAATATTCCCTACTCTCGACCATTATTTCACTATTCGTAGCATGTGAATTCAATTGTTGACCAAACATTCGAATTTATTTCGTGTAGTACGAATAAATCTAGTTGGATCTCGCCTATTTGATATTCAAATAAGAAATCTCTCGACAACATCTTCCATAAAATCTCATTCCTGAACACCACATTTTGTCAACACCTATCACGGACTGAACTTCGGGACGAAGTTCAAAATTTAGGGGTGGATACTGTAAGATACCATAAAAATCCATCGTAATAATCTTCATTGATTAATAATAACCTCGAGTTACTGTCTACTAAATCCCATTTTTACGGGGAAATTTAAAATTTTTCTTGATATATTATTTTCATCATAACACGACATCACAACAATTATCGAATGTCAACACTAGATCACGACATGTATTTTGAAACGTGACCATTTCACGAATCACCCTTTACACTAATTCTATAATTAGTACCAATAGAAATATACACTATAAACACTTTATCCACTAGTCAATATATTTCCTACTAATTACAACACTAATATTAAAACTTACACTTAATTTCACCCAATTTAATCAAGCTACAAACCAACCGGACCATCAGGCCCAACACCACCATACACGCCACACAAGCCCAACTTCAAAAACCAAAATCCTTTCTGTAAATTTTAAGTGTATTCGACTAACATGCACTCTCCAAAATAGCTCGAGTTCTTCCGATTATCAAACACGACTCGCCCATGTTTTTGCACCATCTCATTCCCCACCCACTAGACTCTATAGGTGCCAACTCACAGCCCTATATATCGAGTATTACTGTGGAGTCCAAGCTCATTTGGTTTGTCCCATTTTACCCGAATTGTACATCTAAAAATCTCGAAACTCAACCAAATTATTTTCCGATTGTTCCCACATTCTTCTAATTATATTTCTAGCACAATGACACATTTGAAAGGAAGTTAGGACAGCAGTAGAAGTCGTGGCTCACTAAAGCCACTTGACCCTCGTTTAAAAATATAAACTAAATACATATACATTACAAAAGAAAGGGATAAGATTTCCCATGTTACCTCATCTATCAAATATCTTCCATTGTCAGTAAACTACATATGTGTCCTCTTTTCTACAGTGGAACTCAATCATTGATTTGGAGTCTTTATGGTCAATAAAAACGTGTGACATTCTCTCTATAAATCCTACATTTTCTAGCTACTTTACACTGCCTATCCTCACTCATTTCACTCTCACTATCCACCTTAGAAGTCCAGCAACTCTTGTCTCAACCCCGGAAACAACCAAGCAAAGCAGAAGATACATAGTTCGAAACCTAACTAGTAAACTGCCTACTTTCTCCTTGTGTTATTATTCGAACATTACAACCTTTTTATCACCTCTCACCCTCACCTTTCTTACCCATCCTCAACCCTTTTCGCACCATTTAGAAAACCCCAAGAAGTTTGGAAGATCAAAACCCCAGCGGGTTACAAGTACAAAGGGTATAGTTTAGTTCGAATTCTGGTATTCTTGCTTAAATCCCAACGTACCACAGCACCCTCTCACTTCATTGTAAGTCTCTGAACCTTGTCAATACCTCATGTTAACACTTCAATATTACTCATGCATGACTATCCCTCATTACACGAACGTATATATATGTGTAAATTATTTGCTATAATCATTCTGTGGTTATACCCATATTAACGAGCACCACTTTTCTCACAACTCACTTTCACGACTAAGATATCACGCCATGCATTATTTTGTTTCCCACTCGAACGTATAAACTTTACTATATATTATTATGTACATCTCAATAAACCATGCACACTGTCGAACTCACTTTGTGAGGTTTTAACAGTCACACACACAACATACGCATATTTGCATGTTTCATTTAAACATCATACGAACATAGAAAGGACATTAATATTACGCGTACAACATATATGAAAACGCTTAGAAATATTTAAGGGGTTTTGCATATGTGTAAAACAGTCCCAAGTGGTCTTTAAAAATGACTTCATATCTCATAATATAACTTAAGGACCATACCCTTTCTTTACACAACCTGTTAGACCATGCTACGAACTACACTTTTCGTATAAACATCCTATAAAAACACTTGAGTTTCGACCCTTAAAAATGAGCAAACTAAAATGCAGAAACTGTTTGAGAAAAACTAAAACTAGCGAAGTGGGTTTTATAACCCACTGAACTGTTTTGTACGCTATGACTAATCTGGCTTTTTGGCACTACCACATGTGAAATAAAATGATGAAAACAATCACTTTTGATGTACCAAACTTCCTCAAAAACCCACGAGCTAAAAACAACTAATGGGCTAGCCATTTGGCTCGTTAAGGGCCCATTAGTAGTAAAAATAAGCAAACAACCGAATAAGTTAGTGAAATAAGCTTTAATAATCTTAAATATAACTTATAAAAAGTCGCCTACCATTTTCCCCGCCATTTTGTCACTTTTGGACTAAAAACGTAACGCGAGCTAACTTGAGGGACTAAAACTGCCAACCTGAGAAACTTATGGACTGAAGCTGTGAAAACAGTTTATAGAGGACTTAAATTGACGTATCATTTAACTCCAAGCCTTATATGGACATATGGACAATTATTGGAATATTATTGGACTATGGACTTAACCGAGGACTAACGACGTAACGCAATCGAAGTTAGATTAAAAAGTATAAAATATGAAAAGGACAAGGACCAACTAATTCTACTTGACATTCTTAGTTTATTTTTCATTTTCACCCCAGCACTTCATATGCATTTTCATTTTTTTTTTAGTTACATGTTATTTACGTTCTCGTTATTTATTATAACTAGGATTTAACGAATTCACTTTGCATATCATTTTAACATATTTTGGAGAAAGTAATATTTTGGGTCGATTGATATAAGAAGCAAGATAATATCATATATGATATTATATTTTTAACTTGAGGCATTTTAAGCATATCACACTCATATCACCGATCAAATCGTTATACGAATTCTCACATCACACTCACTGTTAGTAGTAAGTCAGAATCTTAGACTTCCCTTATATTCAGGTTTCGTATCGAAGACGTTTCCGTGATCGTTTCCATAAATCTAATAATTCTATCTTGTCAGATACGCTCCAGGTGAGTCGTGGCCCCTACTTTTATTACTTGTTTTAATAACTCTTTTGGGGGAGATACATGCTTTAACTATTTTAAGTTACTTATATATATTGAAAACTCTCATGATTTACTCAAAATCATCAACTATGCTTTACATATTTGAATCACACTTTGAAAGGAATATATGCTCGCTTTATGTGCGAATTGCTTGCTTAAGCTTAAACACTGAACTTGAAATATAATATTTTCAAACTACTTGTTGTAACACGATACTGAGACTTATTTGCATTCATATAACAAATGAATGTACTGTTACTTTGCTACGATATTTCTACATTCCAACTGGAAATAATTGCCAAGACTAGAATACGTATATTTTATGAACCCTGAGACCTATATTGCCTAAGTTTACTTTATTGCCATAAAGTCCCTCGATCATGAGCCATTAATCACTGCGGTGAGCGCGAATATAGTGAACAACTTCGAAACCTGTTAGAGGCTGACGACCTATCCCACTAAATACTTGGATGGAATGCCTACATGGTTAGTCGTATTTAGTCGCGATACACTATATTTGAGAAAAATAGGAATTGGCAAACCACCTATTACATGAGGGCTAAAAACACCCATCAGTAACCCTGATGGGACACTACCATTTTACGGTACTCTGTTAACGTTTTGCGTGTCATGAGGCTTAGGGCAATATAACTTTATGAATATATGAATGTTTCATATATATTAGGATACAGCTGTATTTAGTAAACCACCACTTTACACTGATAGACTTCAGACACTAGGTTATTATTTTCACTATGTGTTATGATTATGAATCATGTACTTGAACCTTAATCGTTATCATACGTGACTAAATTGTGAATTCTACAAAAGACAACCCAAAATGCTTGGTATATCGTTACATTTAAAAGTTGACTCAATATTCTATTCCGAGCGTATAACAACATAGCTCATCTTCATTTATAACTTGAAACTTATGATTTTGGAGATCATACATGATTTGCTCGTGGATTTTTATATAACACAACTTGTTATTTATTTCATGAAGAACTATTATTTACTTCAACGATCACTATACACCTTTTAAATTCAGTGAAAGAAAGTTATTTTCTATCAAACTCCACGAACTCACCAACCATTGTGTTGACGCTTTTAGCATGTATTTATCTCAGGTCCACAATGAGCACGGATGGCACGGAGGAGCACGGATACTTATGAAGGCTATAAATATCATTCGAAAATCCTATTTAATAAACTTTGAAACCACTGGGACCTTAATTTGTAAACTCTGATATTCGAATGATAAATCTTTTAAAACAACTAAATTGTAATCGTTTTCTACTATTCAACTGTTGTGCCATGAAGTAACACCCAATTTGAATTCCGCTGCATATTACGAAATTTGGGGGTGTTACAACTTTCAACAGAACAAGTCAAAATATTTAAGGCCTTAGAAAAGAGATATGTCCACAAGGGTAGAACCATAGACCCTTCCTTTCTAGAAGGAACAAACATTCGCCAAGAACTAGCCGCCATTCAATTTGATTGCCTCTTGGACATTGACGAGCCAATATGTCATAGATTTATTTTAGAGTTTTATGCTACTGTAGTTCTTAGCACAAATGATTATGGTCTCATCTCCATTCATTTTAAAATCAATCAATCCTAATTCAACATTCCTTTGAACCAATTTGCTAAAGTTCTCAGAGTTCCGGGTCAAGGCACTTGCCTTTATTCGGACAAATGGTCGTTGTCAACCCTTGATTCCATTGTCGATCGTATGCCTCCATACGACACACCTTTGACACCAAAAGAGGCTATCCGTGATCATCTCTTCTTCCCTAGGACCACCCACACTAGGACAACCTAACAAGGGCATCAAGTCGATTGAGACCCGTTTGGCATGGAGCTAAACGAGCTTAGGCCACAATTTAAGGAATGGGAAGAAATTCTTAGGGCCAACGTCTTGTGCCCCATAAGGGAATAGAGACCACATCAATGCTAGCCTTTGCTACATGCTCTATTGCATCTCAACTCATCAACCTTTCAATCTTGCATACTATGTGGCCAAAAGGATGGCCGACATACCCGTGTTAGGAACAACCGCTATGCCATACGGGATGCTTCTCACCCGTCTTCTTAGAGCATTTAAACCTATCCCTCCTAATGCTAGAGATTTCTTGCCTGACTACTCCCTCATTCCTCACACGTTTGTACCCTTAAGTGACAAGAGAGTAGCCACATTGAAAGGAAAACGTCCTCATCCACCAACCTCATCATCATCATCATCATCCATGAGTGAGGATGACGGATTCCTATACTCTAGGATTCCACCTCCGGAGTATATGAGCCAACTTCCTCCAATAGCACAACAATCTGAAGAATTCAAACAAACAAGAGGGATGTTCAAGAACATCGGGCGTTGGATAATGAAGATAAACAAGAAACTCGACAAGCAATGAAAGGTTAATGAGTGTTTGGTACAATAGGTTTTAAACAATGATGTGATGAATTGCTATGGTTGTTGGATATTTTGTTATCGTTGAACAACTATGAAAACTAACTTGATCATGCAGGGCGATAACATTTACATGTTATCAATTTTCTTTGCTTAAGCCACTGTTTGGCTTAAATTCTATTAATAGTAAGTTCATTAGCCTTGATTTGATCTATATGATTACATGTGTTATTACATGTGTTTTTGTTTTTAATCAATCACAACTAATTAATTACATATGTTTTAGGACAATTTTCGGGATTTGAACGGGTTTTGGGCCTTTAAAAATGCCTACTGTCTCGAATTTTTGCTCGACGGATATGGCAGAACCAAAAATATGGTTTCGTCTGTCCAATATTTTGGTGCCGCCAAAATTCACCCAACGGATTCCGCGGAACCAAAAACAGGGATCCTCCTTTGTTGTCGTTTGGTTCCGCAGATCAACAGTCATATTTTTAAATTCTTAGTTTAATCCCGCACTTTAGATAATTGATTCTTGATTTAGGATACCTTTACTGATATTTCATCACATTAGGATCATCTTAGCAACCTTAGACAAATAGGAATACAATTTCCCACCAAATTTTGAAATTTTAAATTTCCACTCAATTTACCTTTCTCTAATAAGCAAGGATCCTTCAAAATGGTTCCTTGTAATCCGTGGATCAATCACATCATTAGATTTCCCACTCACCCTTTGCATTTACTGCATATCTTCTTCATCTTTCTCAACTCTATCTCAATGGATTAACTTTGATGATATGACTAGCCTCTTTTCTTCTTCAAAATCATTAGGAACCAACATATTTCTATGGATCAACATCACATCCAAACACACTCTTCCATAAACCTTGGTGTCTATAAATTAGGAGCTTTTGTTTGATTATTTCTCACATCTTCACCATCATTTCTAAGCAATATTTCTGCATTTCTAAGCAACCTTCTCCCTCACAATGCCTAAATCAAACAATTCCTCAATATCCAGACCATACAGAAGAACATCAAGAATGAGTGTCAAACCTTGCTGTTTTGTTAATCTCAACTCTTCATCCGAAGAATCATCACCTTTAAATATCTCATCTCCCATTGCAAATGAAAATTTCCTTACTCTATCAACTACAACACCACCCCATATCATAATCCCCACTCCACCACCCACTAAAACTCCAGTGGCTACCACACCACCACCCGCACCATCTCAAGTAACAAGATCACCATCACCTCCCCATTCACCCAACCTCCAACCCATTGAGTTGTTTGCAACTCCACCAAACTCACCATATCCCTATCTAGAAACCTTGGAAAACCTTCCACCTAGGTCCACCAATCCACCACCAATGCCTTTTGAGGTAGAACCTTCACATCGAGAACCACTTCTCTTCCATCCCATCTATAGAGATATTCACAGTCCTCTTTACCGTGATCAAGCTCCACCACAACAACCTCAACCACAACCTTTTTCACCAACATCCACACTACAAGCCATTGATGAGTCAATGCGGATTAACCAACCACAAACTCAAGGTGAAATAAATGAGGAACTTGATTGCCTCTACGCCTTCTCAAACATGGTGGATTCCCACCTAAATGAAGCAATGGATTTACAATCCACTTTGCTTGCATCCATCATGTCTCCTACTTATGTTCCACCACCTCCACCAACAAACCATCAACCAACACCACCACCACCACCTCCACTATCAAACTACCAACCAACACCACCACCAACAACAAATGAACCAAACCTTCCACCCAACTTCCCTCGACATGGTTGTTCCATGTGTGAGCGGACCGCCCATCTCACTCAAAGAACCAACATTTTGGTTCATGAGTTGCAAAATGAGATGCGGTTCATCTCGAACCATATCCTTGAGCGACTAAATGCTCTTTCACACCCACCACAATAGATGCTCACTAGGAGCTTTTATTAGAAGTTTTTCTTTTCTAGGATTTTTATGATTAGGACTCTTTTTCTTTATTAGTTATTTTCTACTTTTAATTCCTTTGTAAGCATCTTCGTTTGTGGCATTTGTCACAAATAATTTTCAATTGAAAGGTGTTTTTTGTTGTTCATGTGTTGATTGTGATCACTAATTGTGCATTATATATGGTTGGTTTGAACTATTATGCTTGGTTGCTCATTTGTGTTGTAGCTCTCATTACTCATGCATCATATTACTTGGTTGGCTTGAACCATTTACAACTAACCTTTGTTTCGTAGCATTTCTCATCCTTGCATCATATACGTTGGTACCCTAGCAACGGGGAGTATTGATCAAAGGGGAGCTAATCATGCACTAACCTTTATTTTTGTAGCTTCATTCATCATTGAATCATATACTTTGGCACCCTAACAAGGGGGAGTATTGAACAAGGGGGAGCTCATATAGCACTAACCTTTATGTTGATGCAAATAATGTTCTAAAAACGTTATTTATATCTTTCGATAACTTCATGTTTTGAGGATGACAAAATGTGAAAACACGTTACGTTAAAATTAAGGTAAACAAGTTTTTAATCGAAAGTTCCCATTTCTACGCAAATCACTCTAGGTATGCACAAACAAATTTACAACTTGACATATGATCAAAGAAGTGAATTTGTGTTTAAGACATCATATTTTTAGTGTGACAAAACATTTCTTTCAAAAATATAATTTACAAATTATTTTTGAATGATTAAGAAATGTTTTAATGGAAAAATAAGTTCAAATATCATAACAGCTATTTTCCCCGCCAAAATCAGCTCCAAACTTCTCCAAATAAGTTTTCACCAGAAAAGACAAAAAGATGAGCGTTTTTGTCTGGCACGGTACCACTAAATTTAGTGGTACCGTGTGTGATTTAGAGGAGCCGTGCCTTCATAACGGCCAGATTTTTTTGCCTATAAATACCAGCCCACTTCACAGATTTTGGGCATCATTTTTCACACATAACTTTCTGAGTTTAATACTCTCACCACATCTTTTCTTCTTGATCATTTAGTTTAGTTTTCTTTTGTTTAAAGAGTGATCCAATCATCCAACCAAGTGATCACCTTCATCCCTCTTCTAGTACAAGAGAAGAACTCAAGGTATCCAAGAAGATACAAGAGTTGTAGTTGTAGTTAGATCACTTGTAACATTTGTTACACACTTGTTGTATCCTTGTATACATCAAGATCATTTTTCTTTTGAGAGAGTATGAGAGAAGATCATTGTGATCTTATAGAGATATTGAATATCTCTTGTAGCTTGTGAGCTAGAGTGTTGATCAAGGGTAGATAGGATAGATTGAGTCAAGTGAGGGTTGATCATTGTGATCTTGTCGAGATCTTGGAGATCTCTTCAAGCCATTGGGCTTGTGTGATTGATCAAGTGGATCAAGGGTAGATCGGGTAGATCGAGTCTTGTGTGTTGAGTGTGTGAAGTAGAAAGGATCAAGTGGATCGTGGTAGATTGGTGCTAGCTAAGATTAGCACTCGACATCTAGCTTAGTGTAGAAAATAAGATAAGCGACGTATACGGTTTTCTCCGCCTAAAGGGAGGTTGTTGACATAGTGCTTGAAACTCTCGAGTGTGGTACCCAGGGAGTGGAGTAGGGTGAAGAAGAGCTTCGTAGCCGAACCACTATAAATCCCTTTGTCCCGGTTTGATCATTCCATCTCTTCTCTTTACATTCATCACTTATATTAGATAGTTTAGTTTAAGTGTTCATATTGGTGTTTATTGATTACACAAAAGATTCGAATCAAAGTTTTTCAATAGTAAAGTTTTAAGAAGATTTAAAAACCGGTAAAACTATTCAACCCCCCTTCTAGTTTTCCACAATTGGTATCAGAAGCCACGTCAGTCAAGATTTTAAAGTAAATTGTATTTTAAAACTTGAATCGATCAATGGATTCCGACAAATATCTAGAAGGGCAATCTATGCAAAGACCACCACTTTTCGAAACCGATTTTTTATATATTGGAAAACAAGATTCGAAACGTATGTGAAATCAAAAGACATTGATCTTTGGCATGTTATTACCGAGGATGAAATAGTTCCTTATGACAAACAAAGTGATGAACTTAAAAGAAAACTAGCCAAAAATAATGAGGCTAAAATGATGATTTATAATGCTTTGCCTAAAAAGGAATTTGAAAGAATTTTCATGTGTAATACGGCAAAAGATATTTGGAAAACTTTGTTAGTCACTCACCAAGGTAATAATCAAGTCAAAGAGAACAAGATAGATCTTCTTGTTCAACAATATGAACAATTTTCCATTTCGGAAGATGAGTCAATTGATAATGCTTTTGCTAGATTTAATACTATTATTACTAGTCTTAAAGCTCTTGATGAAGGTTACTCTAGCAAGAATTATGTTAGGAAGTTTCTTAGGGCTCTACATCCTAAATGGAGAGCAAAGGTCACCGTCATTGAAGAGTCAAAGGACTTGGCGACATTATCACTCGATGAACTAATAGGAAACTTGAAGGTTCACGAGATGATAATCAAGAAAGACTCCGATATAGTCAAAGACAAAAGCGAGAGAGTTAGATCTCTAGCATTGAAAGCCAAAAAGGAGTCAAGTGATGAGGAATGTTCGAGTTCTGATAGTGAAGATGAAGAGTATGCGTTAGCCGTTAGAAACTTTAAAAAATTCTTTAGGAGAAGAGGTAGGTTCGTTAGGCAACCTTGTGATGACAAGAAGCCATCACAAAAGAACCGAGTTGAAAAGAAAGGAACAAGTGATAGGAAATGCTTTAGATGCGGAGATCCTAATCACCTCATAGGAAAATGTCCTAAACCACCGAGAACCAACAACCAACGAGCTTTCATAGGAGGCTCTTGGAGTGATAGCGGTGAAGAAGAAGAGAAGAAGCCCAACGATGAAACATGCCTAATGGCTCAGGCTTCTAATGAGGTACATTCCGACTCTTCTTATTATAGTGATGATAATTCGTTAATAGATGACAATAGATTAAATGACGAATATAATAAACTATGCGAGGTGGTATGTGCTTAAACACATACCTTTTCTTGACCAAATTAAGACCAAAACGACCAAAAACTAACCAAAATGCCAAAGATATTTGTGTTTTTGTGTTTGTTTATATGCAGGTACGGATATTCAGAAATGTGGACAAAAAATAAAAGAAAATCCAGAAAAAACCCGAGCACGAGAAACGGAAGAGAATTTAAAGCTAAAGAGAAGAAAAATTTTCAAGACTAGAGCTCAATATTTCAGAAACAACCCTTGGATTCTACCACATTTGCAAAAACAGCCCTTGATCAACTTTCCCAACTTGGTAGTTTTAGTCCCTTAAATTAAATCCATTCCAAAACCTATCCTATCCTAAATCCTAAACCTTACACAATACCAAGTTACAAAAAAATAAAATAACCCAGCCCACTTATCCCATAAGCCCACTTAACTAAACCCACACCCTTATTTAACCCGGATCTAAAAACCTTACCCGGTCAAACCCTCCTTCAAAACCCGGTCAACAAAAATAATAAACAATAAGTAAAAAAAACCCCGCCATTAGTTACTGTACATCTCCCCCATCTCCTTCCTAGTTTTACCCTGCCCCAACCCAATTTACCCGTACAATTAAAATAGCTTCTAGAATCCCTGCTACGTCTGACACATGGGAGTGAGCAAAGGAATGATTACGTGGACAAATGGAAGCATGTGATTGGCAGTGACACATCAAGGTTTGATCCAAGGGATGAGGATTAAAGATTGGAGATCAAGATATGATCAAGGGCCAAGATTGGATGATCCAGAGGGTTCCAAAACCCTAGCTTCAGGCTATAAATAGCCCTCTGCTGTCACAGTGTTGAGCTTGTTAGTTAGTTAGAATTTTAGGGTTAGGAGTAGGAGTAGTGTAATTTAGATAAGCTTTAGGGTTTAGTTTAATTTTGAATTATTGTAACTTGAATTTCAGTCTTCGTTTAATTTCAAAGCATTGAGCTGTTTTAGTTGTAATTCAAATTCAAGTTTAATTCAGTGATTTAAATTAGTTGTTGTTTGAATCCTAAAAGCTCTTTGTTCTGTTCCATTTAGCTTATACAAGATCCCTTTAGCTTATTGAGAGTTTCCTTTTCCATTTAATCTGCTTCCATTTCAAATTTCCAAAAAGTCAACGTAAGTCAACTGCTTATTCCTGCTCCTGTTAGTGCTTATTTAGTTAAATCTCAGCTTATTGGTCCTCATAATTGTTGTTTAATACTTGTTAGGTAATTAGAATCAGCTAGAGCTTCATTTGCCTATAAAATCATAAAAAACCATAAAAATAGCATAATTAGATATAGCTTATAGGAGTGCTTATTTACTGTTGAATATTGCTTCTCAGTACTCATTATCACTTAACTCACTTTTGACTTCACAAGTTATAGTTTAAAACAGCATGTCCTAGTTTTAAAATACAAAACAGTTTCATAATAGGACTGTTTGGCACTAAGACTGTTATGGGTCAATTTTGTATCAACTGTTCATTTGCATTTTTCTTTAGTTCAATCCAGTCTAGTTAATGATAGATTAGTTGTTTGAAGTTTGGCTTAAGCTGTTTTGTAGTATTTGTTAGATACCCGTTAGCATATTGAAATCATAGAATCCGAGCTACTCATATAAGCTTCTTATAAGCTCAATCCCTATTAGCCCTTATTTTTGGTGATTTTGTGTCCACTTTAGCTCACTAAGTTGATTTACAAATGATGGATTGATTTCATGAAGAACTGGTATGGTCTCAGCTCAGAACAGGTTAAAAAGCAATGCAGTCTGCAAACCATAAGTTCCCATTTTCAGCCTATGTCTTTTAATTTTAATTCGTTCAATATAAGTTAGAATAAGCTAAAAATTTCCACAGTTAATATTTTGTTGCTTATCTAGTTATTCCTATTTTTTTTTAGATTTTTAGAATTAGCTTCTAGTAGCTTTTCAATAGCTTGAAAACTGCTACTTTTGCCCTGTGCACATCTGCATACTCAGCAGACCTTGTGCTTATTTTAGTTTCAGTGCTTATTGGTCTTTGTGGATTGCTTATTTGTTTTCATTTGGCTTATTTAGAGTAATGTCAGTATGCATTAGCTTATTTTAGTTTCCCGCTTAAAGTAACTTATCAACCTTTAGCTTATTGCCCTTTTTGTTTGTCTTCCTCTCCATTGCTTACTGATTTGAGATTCCATCTGCTTATCTGAGTTTAAGCCAAGTTTTCTAAAATAAGTTTTAGTTATAAAATGTGCTTATTTTCTTATGCTTATTTAGTTTTTAAAAGAAAAAGTAAAAAAAAAAAATAGTTTAGCAAAAACTGAGAGCAGGTTTCGAACCCTGGTCTCAGCCCTTTCTAAGCCTCAACACCACACACTCAAACCAACTCTGCCCTTGGGTCTTCTCTGCCCAAGGGTTGAGGTTTAATTCTTTTATACATTGCTTTTCTTTTTAGCTTAATAATTTCTTTTTTGCTTAATACTGCTTATTAGGTACAGCATAGTCGTCCATTTTATTTTTCCCTAATTCCTTAGTCTTATAAGTAGTTTTTATAAAAGTTTCAGATTTTTCTCAATAGTTTTATTATTTTTAATCATTTAAATAGTTTAAAATAGTTTTTAATTCATAATAAATTAAATAAAAGTCAAAAAAATATAATTCTTTTTCTCAAAATTTTCTTTTAAAGTTTAGAACTTAGGAAAAATTAATTTGCACCCGTAGGATTAGTAATTCACTATTTAGACGTTTAGGTTCGGATTTCCCGATTTAAACACGTATTTAGGATTTCTTTTGCGTATGCCTTAGATTTACATTTCCCTTGCCTTATTAATTGTTTTTAGTTTATGTTTGCTTAATTTAGTTTAAAAACCCATATCTCACTTTTATTCCCATTCACTACACGTTTCACGATCCCGAAATCACATATTCCATTCATCCTTCATCGGGACAACGAACTCGGGGTTTTCACATTATTTCCCTTTTGTGATTCCCTTTTGAGATATAAATTGTTATAAATCACGAGATAAGTTCTAAAATTTTAGGTAGAAACAAAACACTAAAATTAAAACTGCATGAACTCGAAGTGCAAGTTTTAGAACTTAAAGATCAAGTCAAAAGACTTGAGAAAAATAAAGAAGTAGATGTAGGATGTAAGTCATACATAAGTCTTCAAGTAGAGAATGAGAAACTCAAAGATAATGCTTTGAGCATCATTAAGTTTGAAAAAGGAACAAAGACACTTAATAATATACTTGAAAACGTTAGGAATGGTCAACATACCGAAGCGGGATTAGGATTTGACCCAACTAAACCTTCGACAAGTAAAACGAAACAAGTAAAATTTGTCAAGCCCACAAGTTCTGTCAAAACAGTAGACGGTACCACTAAAGGTACAGACGGCACCATTAAATTTAATGGTATCGTGGTACCGTCTGGAGCTGGAGACAGAACTGAGTCGAATTTGAAAAGTCCTAAACCAAGTCACATAGTTATCAATGGTACCAAAGTACCTATTGCTAGTATAAAGGAAGTCAGAAGCTTTTACAAAGCTTTGTCAACCCCCGGGATTGGCTTTGTAAAACCCGACACTAGGTCAAAGACTCCTCCACCTAGAAAAACAAATGTTCCTAAACCTTGGTCAAGAACTCCTCTACCGAGAGGTAACTCTAGAAGACAAAGTTATCTAAGTAACTATCCCGTAACTTGGAATAACCGTCAACTACAAAGTCACTTACCATGGGAAATTTGTCCTCCGTTCCAACATCCTAACCAAATGCAACTAATGCATGGGATGTTTAATGCTAACAACTTTGGACCCATGAGATATTGGGGACCAAATGTTTGAATGTTTGTCTTATTCAATAGATATGCTTGGGAATCGACTTGGAGCCTGACGAATAGGTCAAGGATAGTGGATGCACTAATCATATGACGGGTAACCGAAATCTATTCTCATCATACAAGGCATACAACGGAGGTAATGTCACTTTCGGTAGCAAACTTAAGGGCAACATAATAGGCAAAGGTACAATTACTCAAAACTCCCTCACTATTAGAAATGTTGAGCATGTAGATAACTTAGGATTTAACTTGCTTAGCATTAGTCAAATGGTAGATAATAAGTGTAGAGTTATTTTTTCCGAAGAGGGTAGTGAGATCATTAAGAATGGTAAAACCATAGGCAAAGGAGTTAGGAGGAATGGCTTATTTGTTATGAAAATAGGAAATAAGCCTCAGGATAAGATTTGCTTAGCAACCATAGATGATAATTCCACTCTATGGCATAGGAGATTAGGTCACGCCAATATGCGCTTGATACAATCATTGGCGTCTAAGGAACTAGTTAGAAACCTACCTAAGATTAAGTTTGATAAACACTTTTGTGACGCTTGTAAAGTTGGAAAACAAGCTCATTCTAGTCACAAAACTAAAAATATGGTCTCGACCTCTAGATGCCTAGAACTCCTTCATATGGACTTATTTGGTCCATCCTCCGTACGGAGCTACGGAGGAAATTACTACACCTTAGTAATAGTTGATGACTACTCTAGGTATACTTGGACTAGATTTCTTAAGAATAAGACACAAGCTTTTGAGGAATTCGAAATCTTTAGTAAGAAAGTCCAAAATCAACTAGGGTGTACAATAGTTTCTATTAGGACGGATCATGGTCGGGAATTTGATAATGAAGTGCAATTTGGAGTATATTGTGATGCTAATGGTATTACACACAATTTCTCAGCTCCACGCACTCCACAATCAAATGGGGTAGTTGAGCGGAAAAATTGTACTCTACAAGAGATGAGTAGAACGATGTTGAATGAATAATCAATTCCATAAAATTTTTGGTGTAACGCGGTGGACACCACAACTTACATACTTAATAGGATTCTAATTAGACCTATCTTAGGAAAAACACCATATGAAATCATGAAAGGTAGAAAACCTATTCTCGATTACTTTAGAGTGTTTGGAAGCAAGTGCTTCATACTTAACACTAAAGGCAACCTCACCAAGTTTGACCCAAAGTCTTACGAAGGTGTTTTTCTAGGTTACTCCCAAAATAGTAAAGCCTATGTTGTCCTAAACAAGGAAACAATGAAAGTCGAAGAGTCACTCAATGTGACATTCGATGAAAGTCCTCCACCAACTAAGACATCACCCTTGGTGGATGATGACTTAGATGAGGACGAAGCCATTAAGGTTAATGGCAAGAAATCCTTAGAAGATGACATTGAGGATGAAATAGTTGAAGTTGACGAGGTTGTCAACATTAAGGAATCCAAGAACCATCCTATTGAAAATGTCATAGGAAAAAACAAAGAACCCTTAGGTCACAAGCTCAAAACAAAAGTAATTTCTTTTGTTTTATATCAACCGTAGAACCTAAGAATGTCGGTGAAGCAATTAAGGATGAAAGTTGGGTAGTTGCTATGCAAGAGGAGCTTAATCAATTCACCGCAAACCAAGTTTGGGATTTAGTATCTCCACCTATGAATCAAACCATCATAGGAACTAAGTGGGTGTTTAGGAATAAACTCGACGAAAATGGCGTCGTAACTAGAAATAAGGGAAGGTTGGTAGCACAAGACTATAACCAACAAGAATGAATAGATTACGATGAAACCTATGCACCCGTAGGGAGATTAAAGTCTATTAGAATACTCCTTGCCTATGCTTGCGCCTTAGACTTTAAGTTATACCAAATGGATGTGAAAAGTGCATTCCTAAATGGTTATATCAACGAGGAGGTATATGTTGCACAACCTCTGGGATTCGTTGATTTCGAGAAACCGAATCATGTTTATAAACTCAAGAAAGCACTCTATGGTCTCAAACAAGCTCCAAAAGCTTGGTACGATAGACTAAAGGCATTCTTGATTGAACATGAATATACCATGGGAGTGGTTGACAACACACTTTTCACGAAGAAACGTAATTCACATCTCATCATTGTTCAAATATATGTCGACGACATCATATTTGGCTCAACTTGTTCAGAACTTTGCGATGATTTCTCTAAGATCATGCGTGACGAGTTTGAGATGAGCATGAAGGGCGAATTAAATTTCTTCCTTGGTCTACAAATAAAACAAATGGAAGATGGTATCTTCTTTAATCAATCTAAGTATAGTAAGGAGATGCTTAAGAAATTTAGTTTAGAAGAGTCTAAGCCCATGAAAAGTCCCATGTCCATGGAAATTAAACTCACGAAAGATGAAGAAGGTGAGTCCATGGATAACACTAAGTATAGAGGTATGATAGGAAGTTTATTGTACCTCACGGAAAGTAGGCCCAACATCATGTTTAGTGTCTGCCTTTGTGCTCGCTTCCAAGAGGATCCCAAAAGCTCTCACCTTGAAGCGGTTAAGCGTATCTTCCGATACATTAAAGGCACTATACACTTAGGATTATTCTATCCTAAGGAGACCGGCGTAGAAACTGTTGTCTATGCCGACTCTGATCATGCGGGAGATTATGTGGATCGAAAAAGTACGAGTGGCGTTTGTACCTTCATGAGTGGTTGTCTAACTTCTTGGTTCTCCAAGAAACAAACGGCTCTTGCTATCTCCACAACCGAAGCCGAATATGTAAGTGCCGGAAAGGCATGTCAACAAACACTATGGATGAAACAAGCTCTTAATGACTATGACATCCATCTAGACAACGTTCCCATTATGTGCGATAATAAAGGTGCTATTGACTTGAGCAAAAACCCCGTTCAACACTCTCATACTAAAAACATCAAAATTCGTCACCATTTCCTTCGCGATAACGTTCAGAAAGGGAACATTTCTATTGAGAAAGTTCCTTCTCAAGACAATATCGCCGACATCCTGACCAAACCTCTCAAACGAGAATCCTTCAACTATCTTCGTCTAGGTCTAGGAATGATGGAACATATTTCATAAATCTCATGACTATTAAAGTCATCCCGCGTATCCCTCTCATGACTATTTAAATATTTCTTGGAAAATATTGAAGTCATCTCGTGTGTCTCGTCTCATGACTCTTTGAGGTCATCTTCTTTTGTCTAGACTAGGTTCCCCTTGTCAAAAGAATTTATTAGGTATAAATTCTTTCCTCGTGTCAAAAAGTCTCACTAAAACAGCGAGACTTATTCGTCAAAAATCAAAATGGGACGAAAATTCATCCCAGCAGATCATGGCACCACTAAAGTGGCACGGCACCGTTAAATTTAATGGTACTGTGGAACCGTGTATCTGACAATGCCCGCATTTCAGCCTTCTCTTCCCACACTATTCACTTTTAAACTTTCCCAACTTCCTCCATTGCTGTCAAAGCCAAACCTCACAACCCAAAATTCAATTACACCCCTTCAAGATCATATTCAAGACATTGATTTTCAAGATTATCAATCACTTACACTTTTTCAACATAAATTGTAAGTCATTTTACTCTAATCTTCCTTAATCTTGAGTTTAGGGTTTGTTCATACATAAAAATTGAATTGGAGTTTTTTCAATTTTTGAGTCTTTATGAAATTAGTATTAGGATTAGACGATGTATGATTCCCTTAACATAGGATTTTCATAAACCCACATGAATCACATATTTTAATTGAAATCTAGTTTTTATTAAGATTAAGTAAATTTAAGAGGAATCATGTCTAGGAAACTTGCAATTAGAAGTCATCAACACTCAAATTTTTCAAAACTTTTGGCGCCAAAATAATGCAGTCGCCAAACACCCCAATTCCATTGTTTTCAAAAAATTTCACGAAACTAGGATCATGAAACATTTGTCGTGCATTGTTGATGCAAACTAAAAACGTTATTTTTCATGCATACATGATCTCACAAATATTAATCGAATTACATAATCAATATGTACTTTTCGACATATTTGCTTGAGCGAAAGTAAAATTAGGAGTGTTTGGGTAATCTCATTATTTTTAATTCTAGAGTCGAGATTACTGCACCTCCACATAGTTTGCATATAGGCACACACTAGGCACGTATCTTTAATGGAACTACTCTCAATTCTAATTTTTCCTTAAATTTTTTTATAGGAAACAAAAATGTCTCATGAGTATGATTTTGATCATCTTCTAACCGATACCTATATACCCGAAATCTCTCGTGAACCCACAACACCCGATAACCACATTCGTGCCTATGTCAATCTTGAAACCCGTCGGTTTCATGAAGGTCGAGTCGTTGATCCATCCTTAGTTTATCATAGGGATATCAACACTTCATTTAAAACTATAGGATTCGATTGCATACTCCACATCAACGAGCACATTTGTCCTCGTTTTGTGTTGGAATTCTTTCGACAAGTTGAACTCGTACGTAACGAGGATCAATCTTTGTCACTTTGGTTTTGGATCCGAAATTTCAAATTCGTTCTGACTCTTGAGCAATTTGCTCAAATTCTCCAAATTCCCAATCATGGGCAATGTGCCTATACTGAAGATTGGTGTCTTGAGTCCCTCTTCAACTATCGTGAAGAGGATAGTCCTTATTGTTCCTACATACCCTCTCCAACTGAACTTACCAAACTCATTCGTACTCATAAGTACTCCTCCTATCCAAATCTAGCGAAAATTCGTTTGGAAGAGGTTCCTTATGAACTATTCTCTTGGGCAGTCATCCTGCAAGAAAATGTTCTAAGTCTAACAGGAAATCGTGAGCAACTTCCGACGTGTTGTGCTCATATGATTTACTGTCTTCTTACTTAACAACCGTACAACCTTACCTACTTCTTCGGTAAGCGAATCGTACATCTCAGGGGTAACAAAAATAAATTGATACCCTATGGGATGTTCCTAACTCGTCTTTATCACCACCTCATGAACTATCACCCATACCTTAGTGGTCCTCAATACTCACTCTTTGATCCCGTCATGAAACCCCTAAATGAGTCATATGTCTCATCCATTCTCATTTCCGAATCCTCCACCCACTATGCACCCTTTGATGATCCAAATCATGAGAAAGAGATGCATGCTCAAGACGAGAGTGTGATGAAAACGGGAGAAAGCTCAAGTCATAAGTAGTTAGGAGAGGCTTAATATCTTTACTAGGATTTATCTATGATAAACTTTAGTAGGGATTACTACTCTTTGTTATCTTGCATACTTGATATTTAATCTATCACCTTGCATGAATTATTTTATGTGATATTTAGATGATAGCTTATTTTGTCCCTTACGTTTGCATGTTTATGGATTATCTTGGCAAATTACATGATAATCATTATGTGCTAGAAGTAGCTTGATATGGGACATATTAGGCAAATAAATCTTTAGTGATTTGAGGCACTAACATTTCCAGGAAATAGTTCCCCTTGAAAACATCCCTCTAGCTACCCAGAACTAGGCTACACAGGAAAATTCGTGACTACAGTGTCACGGTACCGTTAAATTTAACGGTACCGTGTGGTATTTAGAGGTACCGTGTCCTTGTTTGACGGATTTTCACTGTTCCTCCTAAATCCCTGCATCCCTAACCTCAAACCTTCAAATTTTGCAACCTCACATACACCCCAAGATTCCCTTGCTACACCTTAGGACACTACTATCCACTTTAATTCAAATCTCCCAACTCTTGCCTATATAAGGCTTCACCATTGCAAGCTTATCTTGCACTTCATCCTCAACCTCACACAACTCAATCACCATGTCCTCCACACAAGGATCAACAAATCACATCTCCAAGAAACCTAGGATAACCGTAAGACCACCATCCAAACCTCTCTTTGCTGATCTTACAAAAGATGATGAAGTAACCACACCACCTTCTCAAGCCACTCCCAACTCACCATCTCCACCTAATGCACCTTCCAAAACATCCTCTACTTACACAACATCTTCATCATCTCCTTCTCTCAACACCATGCCATCATCCATGGACTACACATCATCACCCATCACTCCATTGGATTATGACATGCCAACCCCATCAACAACTAACTCACCACCTCCTCCTTCCCCAATCATGGGACAACCAATCCAACCTCATCCCCTTGATCTACATAGTGCTAATTGCCCTTCTCCTTGAGAGATGAGATACATTTCATAGTGATGAGATACATTTCATGTTTTCCTATGTAGAGCATCTCTTGACACCACCACCACCCCCAATCATGTCACCATCTCCACCACCTCCTAGCCCACAAAACTAACCATGTTCATGTTTAGTTTTCAACAATAAACCTTTAGGACCCCTTTTGGAAATGAAGCTTGCCTCTAGTCATTAAGGATTTATGCTTCTTGTTGTCTCTCTTTGTGTTTGTTATGTAGTCATACCTATGTATGACATTTATTTTCTATGAATGAATGGACTTTTTATGTGGTTGTTTTATTTTTATGCTTGGCTACTTGGTTAATCATTTTGTTTGTTGTTGGATATTTGTCAAAACTGCTACATGTTAGATATTGTATACTTTTCATCTAACTTTGTTTTGTAGCAAGAACCATTGCTCGATTCCGTGGTGTCCTCCAAACGAGGAGGAGTATACATCAAGGGGGAGCCTTAGCAACCTTTTTGCTTCGATAAAAAGGGGGAGAAATAGGATGTAAACTCATTATAAACTTGTTAAAACTAATTTTAACCTAAAATGAATTTATGTTTTGTCTTCATCAAAAAAGGGGAGATTGTTGATGCAAACAACGTTCTAAAAACGTTATTTATATCTTTCGATAACTTCACGTTTTGAGGATGACAAAATGTGAAAACACGTTACGTTAAAATTAACGTAAACAAGTTTTTAATCGAAAGTTCCCATTTCTACGCAAATCACTCTAGATATGCACAAACAAATTTACAACTTGGCAAATAATTAAAGAAGTGAATTTGTGTTTAAGACATCACATTTTTAATGTGACAAAACATTTCTTTCAAAAATATACTTTACAAATTATTTTTGAATAATTAAGAAATGTTTTAATGGAAAAATAAGTTCAAATATCATAACAGCTATTCCCCCTCCCCCCCCCCAAAAATCAGCTCCAAATTTCCCCAAATAAGTTTTCACCAGAAAAGACAAAAAGATGAGCGTTTTTGTCTGGCACGGTACCACTAAATTTAGTGGTACCGTGTGTGATTTAGTGGAGTCGTGCCTTTATAACGGCCAGATTTTTTCTGCCTATAAATACCAGCCCACTTCACAGATTTTGGGCATCCTTTTTCACACAGAACTTTCTGAGTTTAATACTCTCACCACATCTTTTCTTCTTGATCATTTAGTTTAGTTTTCGTTTGTTTAAAGAGTGATCCAATCATCTAACCAAGTGATCACCTGCATCCCTCTTCTAGTGCAAGAGAAGAACTCAAGGTATCCAAGAAGATACAAGAGTTGTAGTTGTAGTTAGAGCACTTGTAACATTTGTTACACACTTGTTTTATCTTTGTATACATCAAGATCATTTTTCTTTTGAGAGAGTGTGAGAGAAGATCATTGTGATCTTATAGATATATTGAATATCTCTTGTAGCTGGTAAGCTAGAGTGTTGATCAAGTTGATCAAGGGTAGATAGGATAGATTGAGTCAAGTGAGGGTTGATCATTGTGATCTTGTCGAGATCTTGGAGATCTCTTCAAGCCATTGGGCTTGTGTGATTGATCAAGTGGATCAAGGGTAGATCGGGTAGATCGAGTCTTGTGTGTTGAGTGTGTGAAGTAGAAAGGATCAAGTGGATCGTGGTAGATTTGTGCTAGCTAAGATTAGCACTCGACATCTAGCTTAGTGTCGGAAATAAGATAAGCGACGTGTACGGTTTTCTCCGCCTAAAGGGAGGTTGTTGACATAGTGCTTGAAACTCTCGAGTGTGGTACTCGGGGAGTGGAGTAGGGCGAAGAAGAGCTTCGTCGCCGAACCACTATAAATCCCTTTGTCCCGGTTTGATCTTTCCATCTCTTCTCTTTACATTCATCACTTATATTAGATAGTTTAGTTTAAGTGTTCATATTTGTGTTTACTGATTACACAAAAGATTCGAATCAAAGTTTTTCAATAGTAAAGTTTTAAGAATATTTAAAAACCGGTAAAACTATTCAACCCCCCCTTCTAGTTTTCCACACTTTATTTTTGTAGATTCAAGCATCATAAACTTGGCACTCCAATTAGAGGAGTATTGTCAAAAGGGGAGCAAATAAGCACTCAAAATCCCTGAATCATGATACTTGGTACTCCAAATTAGGGGGAGTAATAACCAAGGGCCATTCACTACATTCCGCTTTGCATTTCCACTTTTTGTTTCGACAAAAATGGGGAGATTATATTAAACTCATACATCATACATTTCATATAATATAAAATGGCAAAATTGATTTTAAATTTTTATAAAACAAGTTTAATCTATATTTTTAAAAGGAGTAAACTGCAAAATACATCCCTGTGGTTTACACCTTTTGGCACTTTATATCCCTGTCAGAAACTATTGGCAATATACATCCCCCGTTAGGCAAACGTTTGCCACATTACATTCCTGAGGACTAACGACGCAAATATTTTTTCGTTATGTGCTAACGGGAGTCTAATGGAGGGTTATTTTGGTCTTTTTACCTATAAGAGGGATGTATTTTGCAGATAACTTTTCCTACTTTAATAGGGATGTATTTTGCAAATAACTTTTATACTTTAGTTTTTTTTAATTATTATTATTATTATTATTATTATTTTACGCTGTCTTACGTTTTCAACCATTTTTATCTGTGCTCGTCCCTTTTTTTACATTTTTATCCGTTTTTTACGTTCTAGTCCGTTTTTCTACTTTTTCGTATGTTCTTTTACGTTTTTGTCCGTATTTTTTTACGTTTTAGTCTATTTCTATACTTTTCTTACGTTTCGTCCGTTTTTCTTACGTTTTTTTTTCGTTTTCTTACGTTTTCGTCCTTTATTCTTACATTTTTTTCGTTTTTATACGTTTTCGCCCGTTTTCATTCTTTTTTATACGTTTTCGTCCGTTTTTCTTTAGTTTTTGTCCGTTTTTCTTACATTTTTGTCCGTTTTAAAATATTTTTTTTTCCGAATTTGTCAAAAAAAAATTGACAAAAATTTTGAACTTTTTTTTGTCCGAATTTGTCAAAAAAATTTTGACAAAAATTTTGAACTTTTTTTTTTAATTTTTTTCCCGAATTTGTCAAAAAAAATTTGACAAAAATTTTGAACTTTTTTTTTTTTTAATTTTTTTGTCCGAATTTGTCAAAAATTTTGAACTTTTTTTATTTTTTTTAAATTCGGACAAAAAAAAATCGGAAAAAAAAACGGATAAAACTTAGGAAAACGGAAAAAAACGTAAGAAAAATGAACCAAAACGGATAAAAAGGACAAAAATATAAGAAAAACGGACAAAACTTAAAGAAAAACGGACGAAAACGTATAAAAAAGAATGGAAACGGGCGAAAACGTATAAAAACGGACAAAAACGTATGAAAACGGAAAAAATGTAAGAATAACGGACGAAAACGTAAGAAAATGGAAAAAAAAAAAGGTAAGAAAAACGGACGAAACGTAAGATAAGTATAGAAATAGACTAAAACGCAAGGTTGTCAGGATCGCGATCCTGCTCGTACGATCCTACGATCCTACACACACCAAACGAGCAGGATCGTTATGGGATCGTAATTCAGGTAGGATCGTTACAGGATTGTGGGATCGCTCGTAGGATCGTAGGATCGTGAACGATCTGATCCTGTGTAACCAATCGTAAAATTTCCTATTTACTTTATAGAATTATTATCCTTTTTTCACGGGTAAATTTTTTTTATTTATTTGAATGTATCTCTCATCTTATGTGACGTAGATCACATCATTGATAAACGTGCTCCCACAAGACCTGCCTAACAAACCTAATGTTTATTTCATAAACATCATGATATAAAAACATTACAGAATACCATTTACCACTTTACGATAAATCCCTAACAAAACATTCATTATCTAAATAGAGTTTCTAAGAAACCCTAAAATTTACCACAACACCAAATATGAACAACTAAACCTCATAACATAAAAATATAACATATCTGAGTTAATGTACAAGTTACTAAAGCACCAGAAACCCTAATTCTACCTTGTTCCCGGTAAAACCCTAAATTCACATAACTTTGATTTTATGTGTTCATTTCACAAACCCTAATTTATTTCTAGAATATTTTTACAAAATATAAAGTTTACAAGTTATTTAAGCTTTAGTACAAGTCATTTATGCATAAAATCAATTATTTACAAAATCTTTATTAAAATCTCATTTATATTATTTATAAAGCACAAGTTACAAACCATTTATGCATAACTTTTATAAATTATATTTTCTAAACTCCTTAATTATTTTTACAAGTCTTTTAGCCCAGGGTACAAGTGTCTAATGCACAAAACCTATAAATTCCATTTAATTATCTTTTAACTTAACAAAACATAACAAATAAATTTTATAAAATACTAAACTATTAAAAATATATTTTTCACACTTCCTAAATTATTGTACAACTAAATTAAGCATAAGATACAACTCCTATAAGCTCAAACCGATTTCCTTTTCATTTCATGTATAATTCGATTCACATAAATAAGAATAATAAACATACTTATTTTCTAAATAACAAAACCCTAAACTAAATTAGTTAAGCTTCCTAAACCCTAAGATACTACTTCCTAAACTCATTGTACCACCACTCAAAGCTCACACGCCCCTCCTTAGAAAACCTGGTTCGAAACAAACTACAAAACCAAAACCGAATTTCATCTTGAAGATGCAATGAATCTAGCCTAAGACATACTCTCCTATTCATTTCTATAAACCCTTCCACTTGTACATCTTCTCCATCAAGAAGCCTCCTTATTGGTAGTTAAAAACCATGGATACAATTCGATCACATCACCACCTCTTCATCCCTCCTCCTCCTCCTATCCAAGTGGCATAACTCTTCACTTCATGTCAGCCCTTGTATGCATACTTTGTCCCTTATCTCTTCCCAAAAACCCTAGAATTCTCTACTCTATAAATAACACACAAATATCACCCTCATCTCACCATCACTCGACACTCCATTAAACACAACCCATACCTACATTCTACTGAATCAATACTCTTACAACAAACTTAGGAAGTCCAGAAGAGAGGAGGAACACTGGAAATCAGGATCGAACCATTTCAAGTCTTAAACCCTAGTCGATCACCAACTTAAGTAAGTTACTTAACCCTATTTTAAATTCAGTTGTTTTATATTACTTATTCTTAAAAACATTAAAACATAACCACCACATGTTAACCTAAACAAAAACTTAAGTTTTGTTTTTCTTTTTCCTGTGTCTGTTCGAATAGAAACCCAAACGCACCTTAGATATTCGAATCTTTGTTATAACAAATCAAAAACTAAAGAAACATGTTAAAACATATTTAATAACATCATCTCTTCTGTGAAAATCTAGTAACAAATGTTTATAAAACCTAGAACCCTAATCGGGTTTCCTTCTGTTTCTATCGAGTCCAAATATCACTCCCACAGCCCTACTTTTGACCACTAAACCAACATCCAAACGATCTTATTAATTTCTGATTTTTGGCACATGTTTAGATCACCCAACAAACTAAATTTAGAAACAAGAATTATTGAAAATGATTAAGTCTTCATGAAGTTATTATGCTCTGAAGTTTGCTAAAAATCGCTAAGTGTTAAAAGTGATATTTCCAGTTATATAAAGATCAATAAAAGTCGACCAGTCACCCTACTTAGGAACTGATTTTCGACCCTCAACCAACTTTGATAAAATCTGATTTTCAGCGTGTCTAAAGTCCACCTAGCAAACTTAATTTAGGAGGAAGAATTAAGTAAAATCATTGGTCGAGTCAAAAGTTATTAGTGTCTAAAGTTGCCCCCATATCGCTAAAATCAAAACCTAGAAATCCAGTTATTATTTTTCATATTTATCCGACCCAACTTACCAAGTTTCAACCAAACTTTCGACCCCTATTTGATCCCTATAAATTTTAAGTTTTTGGAATACTAGAGTTCATATAATGAACTTAATTTAGAAAGAAACTATTTGAAAAATCATCGAGTGGTTTAAAATATATTCGAGACCAAAGATTGTGTCTATCGCTAGGTCTAGAATTGATTTTCAGATTTTTATTAAAACTCATTCTACTCGATCGACTTTGGTAAAATATTTCAACCATCAAACGAGTTTCATAAAATTAGGAACTTAGCTTATTTTAGAGTTGACCTGGCCAACTTTTTATAGAAATCAAGAGCTCGTTAAATGACTTCGTTTTCATAAAGATATTTGAGTGCACAGCTCTAGCCAAGTCGTATATAACATAAGTGTGATTTTTATTTAATTAAGGTTTTCATGTGTTGATTTTGTAAATAAATATTATCAAGGGTATTTTCGGTCAATAACAAATAAAAGGGGTGAAAATGTAATTTTTGAAACTTGAGGGTAGAAACTATCATTTTCCAAAAGTCTAGGGTGTGAACTGTCAATTTGCCAAACCTTAGGGATTAAAGCGTAACTTTTTGTAACTATTATTTTCATCCTTTCTATTTTATTTTCCAAACTAATATTAACGTAACATGTTTATTTTATTAACGAACAAACAAGAGAACGAAAGATAACTTTAACTAACAAACCGAACCGAAACTTACAGATAAAATCTTACTTTTGAAACTACATATTGGTTAAATTAAAACATTTAACCATCAACCAAACAACAAAACAGAACGAAATGGAATAAACTATAATAATTAGAAATGATTACTAAATATTGGCTTAACAACCCAGGTTCTTTGTCCGGAGACGTTTATCAACTTTCTTTCATTTGTTTTCCATCCAGACTGATCAGGTGAGTTCATAACCCCTACTTTTTACACGTTTTAAAACTATTTTTGGGGGTGATACATGCTCAATTATCTGTTTTTACTTTCACAAGCAATTCTAAGTTTTCATATATTGATATAAATTTCATAGCCCTTATTTTCATATGATATGAATTAAATTGGCAAGATTGGCAAACACTGTTTGCATTTACATGATTTATGAATCACTAATGGACTTTTTCCCGTATTAAACACAAGTAATTTCCCAACGTTATTCTTATTTTATTGCCTTACGCTAAGTTAGATTAAGCCAAAAGACCTCCCATCATGAACCTTTAATCACCCGTAAACTAGGGTGAGCGCGAATATTGTGGATAGATCTATTGGGCTGACAACCCCTTTGTGTTACCGTAACGTAACCCAAAGCATTATATTTGAGATGAATAAAGAGATGTGGCTATCTCCTACCCGGGGGCAAGGTTACCTACATTTAATTATGGGGTAACCATTACATCATTAGTTCATGACTGTTGATGTTCTGTTAATGTTTTGCGTGTCATGAGGCTTAGCGCAATAAAATACATCTTTCCCTGATAATAATTGTGTGTGTGCCAATTATTATATTTAATCTTGTGTTTAAATGATTTCCAACTGGACTGAACGAAGTATTTCCGAATAACTGAAAAAGGGCTTATTTTCTGAAATATTGAAAAGGGCTTATTTATGAATAACTAAACAAAGTATTTTTGACATCAGAAACTGGCTTATTTCTGAATAACTGGAACCAAAATATTTCTGAATAAATGAAACGGATTATTTTCATCTAAGAAACTTTATGAATTCACTCAACCTTTGTGTTGACGTTTTAGCATGTATTCTCAGGATATCGGAAGCATGGATTGGCACGGGATTGGCTATGGACTATGTTATCATTCAAACTAATAATATATTTTTATAAATGTATTTTGGGAACCTCCTGATGGGACTTGCATATTGTAACTCTGATATAAATGAATGATAACAATTTTATCTAAAACGTCTCATTTTCGAGTCGTTTTCTATCATCATGACTGTGAACTGTTTAGTAGCACCCCAACTTATATTTCCGCTGCAAATATCAAAAACGGGGGTGTTACAGATTGGTATCAGAGCTCATGGTTATAGAGAACCAAGTGTTTTTAAACATTGGACTATAACCGCGTTTTCAAAAATAAATAAACTTACACCATAAAGTCATATGCCTTACGTGCCAGGTATGTTTCAGTATTTAGAGCATCCTTTATTATGATTATTTGGCATTAATAATCCCCCTATCTTATAACTATTTTATTTGCTTTATTTGCAAATATTAGAATTGCTTATTTTCATTATTTGCGGGCTACTACAGTATCATGTCCCCCGAAACTCCCGAACTTAACAAAACCGATCTCCGTACTATAAGTACACCACCTACCCACTCCCTTAGGAAATCCCCATCTGATGAAAAGTTTATTGGTTGCCCAACAACATTTGAGGTTGGACAAAACTCCCACCAAGAAACAATTCAAAAAATTGATGAATCAAATCCTCTAGAACCTAATACTCCCGAAACCCCGATACTAAATTTTCCAGATGCTATATCTACGCCTAATTCCCCTGAACCTAAAGATCCCATGTGGACTTTTCTTTATGAACACGCCAGTATTCTCGACAATCACGCTAAACATTTGGAGGAGTTACCACATTTACGTTTCGAGTGGTACGACCGTAATTTCGACACTCTGTTTAGAAGGACCGATGCCGAAAGGAGGACGGTGTTCGACTTGGAAGCAAGTGTTGAACGAATGAAGAATACGCACGAACATAAGTATAAAAGCCTAGATTATAGGATTCGTCATGCGAAGAGGGAAAACGGTCAACTACGTGATAGAGTGACGGAGATTGAGAGAACCCTATGGATGGCCAGAGAGACGGCAATCTGCCAGGGTCAGAAGATTTTTACTTTGGAATCTATGCTGGACAGTCAGGTAAAGGTGAACACGGAATTTCAGGAGTGTTTCTTGGAAATGGAAATCTCACAACTACAACTTGAGAATGAAGTTAAGCTTTTACGTCAAGGACGTGGCTGATCTCAAACTCATGTGTAACAACATTGTGTTTACTGTACCAAATAGTATTTGGTTAGGTATTTCCTGTATTTTCCAATAAACCTGAAATCTTCAGAGTTTGTAATCAACCAATAAATGTATAACAAATATCTTTTGTTGTATATATTATTGTTGAGAATAAATTCTTTCCCATCATGTCTTACTATAATGCTATGCATTTAAGTAATGACTTTCCATAAAATCTTATCATTTGTTTAATAAACAAATGGTTTCGAACTCAACCATGCCTAGAGCCCAATAAGTGTCACTTACCTAGTTAACTAAACATAGAGCCCATTAAGCAACAGAGATAATTTGAGGATTAACCCTTATGATAAAGATAGAAAATTTTAAACCTACTTCATGCAATATTAATAAAAGATCTTGTATTAATTGTTTTTGTAAAAACAATTGATCAAGTTATTAATATTATTCTATTCTCATCCCGACATATCATAACCATAGAACCCTATAAGATAAAATTTCGGAAGAGAACCTTGATGAATGAAGAGAAAGTTGCTGAAATCTAAGAGAATTAGTTAATTCCTTAGCAGCTATACCAAGAGTTAATCATTTATCTACGATATTTAACCAGACATATTCGGAAGAACGTTAGTATGAAAAATACTATGCCTATGTTAACCGCGCCAATGACTCCCGAAGTTATCCAGAAGTTGGTAATCAACCTCATTACAGCAGTACTCGAGGCGACTACGACGGTTTGCTTAGGAAGCAATAAGAAGGCTACGGAAAAGAAGAAGATGAATGTGTCTTGTACCCCTAAAAGTTTTATGGGTTGTAGACCAGTTCATAACAAATGCCCAGAAGGAACGACTAAACCTATCAATACCCTAGGAATTGAACGAAATAACCAAAAGCGAAAATATAGTGAAATAGAAACCACCATCCCAACTCACTACCCCGCCTGCCATCACAAGCATCTTACTCATGAAGTTGTTTATCGTGGAAAACGACCTCTATGTCAGCGATGTAAGTTACATCATTATGGAGATTGTTTTGTCAAGTGTGGAAGATGCAAGGAGATAGGACATCAGACCAGAAACTGTAAGATGATAGGAGCCGACCCACAACCATTAACCGTGACTTGTTATGGATGTAACGGAAAGGGACATTATAAGAGTCGATGCCCGAACTTCAATCCCAAATGGAAAACTAAGACTGATTCGGAAGAAAACTAGAACTTATTAAGAAATCATATCTATGACCTAGTATGACCTTTAAGTTTGATATCTCGGAAGTAATGAATAAATTGAGGTTTAGAACCCTCTAAGTTGTATATTCCTTTCAGAACTATCTTAGTTACGATAAATTATCTTTCTACTCTATGAAATCTCTATCTCGCGATAATTTCCTCCATATTCCCAAATCTGCGTTTAGCTTCGATATCTATATTTCTCCATACCCTATTCATAAACATTGCCTAGTGAAACCTTAGACGAACTTTAAGATTTATTTTGAGGTTATCCCATTGATACTTTAGGAATCCTTAACCCATCACTGTAGTGTGGACAAAAATATCCCTATGCTTTTGAAAATTATTTATGCAGCTATTTTTCAAAAATAAAGCGTTGAACGCCATCTAAAACTTTTTAAATAAATACCATAGTGAACTGAACAAAACATTACATCATTTGGTCCCAAATTATACATAACCTGATCAACTATGTATAATTTTGGAAGAATCATGTAATGAGTTGGACAGTTATATTTTCAGATTTTCTACTACTAATTTTTATTTAAAAGCAAAGTATTGAAACAAAACATTATCTTGATTTCATATAAAAGTCTACATCTACTACCCACCATCTCTAAGATAGGAATTTTATAACATTATTGATAGAAAAACCCTAAGATTTTATTAAGAAACCTTGGAAGATAATACATAGAGACATAATTAGCAACTAAAGTGCTAATATTACAAGGATTACATAAGCTTTATTACATTGAGGATTACCTAGAAAACACGATAAAGACCATCCTAGTAACCCTAGCGCAAGACTTATTTTCCCCATGTTTGATCCACGATAAAGGCTACGATAGTAAGTGGAACAACCAACCATAGGATTATACCAAAGGCTTCGAAATTTTCATCTGGACTACACACCATGTAGGAAATAATCGCAATAATGAAAACAATCGCTAGGTATGTAACAAAGTGCGGCATCTTTGAGGTTTTTAGAAAGGAAATTTGATAGTGAAAGAATGAGGATTAGAAATGAGGTATTTATAGGAAGAACCTAGTCATTTATTCGAACGTTAAGATCACTATTCACCCACTTTAAGAATCTGACCGTTGCACAGTGATGCAACAGATGGCAAAACATTCAAATTTAGTTCATCCAGTAGAGATGAGACTGACTAAACCTTGATCCTTTGGTATTAAACGGAGAACCAAGGTTTATCAGCGAAACAACGTTATCGGAAATCGGACTCAAGAAAAAGATAATATTTTAAGTAATATTATTTTTAACTTGAGGCATTTTAAGCATATCAAACTCTCATTCCAACCAAATCGTTATACGATTTTCCTTTATCGCGTTTCCTACCTGAATAGAATAGAAATCTGAACTTAGCTATCCCTATACATCATTTTTCTCAACCTTACAACCAACATAGGCCGAATCTCGGGATGAGATTCCCTTCAACAGGGGGATACTGTAACCACTCGTAAAATTTCCTATTTACTTTACAGAATTATTATCCTTTTTCCACGGGTAAATTTTTTTTTATTTATTTGAATGTATCTCTCATCTTATGTGACGTAGATCACATCATTGATAAACGTGCTCCCACAAGACCTGCCTAACAAACCTAATGTTTATTTCATAAACATCATGATATAAAAACATTACAGAATACCATTTACCACTTTACGATAAATCCCTAACAAAACATTCATTATCTAAATAGAGTTTCTAAGAAACCCTAAAATTTACCACAACACCAAATATGAACAACTAAACCTCATAACATAAAAATATAACATATCTGAGTTAATGTACAAGTTACTAAAGCACCAGAAACCCTAATTCTACCTTGTTCCCGGTAAAACCCTAAATTCACATAACTTTGATTTTATGTGTTCATTTCACAAACCCTAATTTATTTCTAGAATATTTTTACAAAATATAAAGTTTACAAGTTATTTAAGCTTTAGTACAAGTCATTTATGCATAAAATCAATTATTTACAAAATCTTTATTAAAATCTCATTTATATTATTTATAACGCACAAGTTACAAACCATTTATGCATAACTTTTATAAATTATATTTTCTAAACTCCTTAATTATTTTTACAAGTCTTTTAGCCCAGGGTACAAGTGTCTAATGCACAAAACCTATAAATTCCATTTAATTATCTTTTAACTTAACAAAACATAACAAATAAATTTTATAAAATACTAAACTATTAAAAATATATTTTTCACACTTCCTAAATTATTGTACAACTAAATTAAGCATAAGATACAACTCCTATAAGCTCAAACCGATTTCCTTTTCATTTCATGTATAATTCGATTCACATAAATAAGAATAATAAACATACTTATTTTCTAAATAACAAAACCCTAAACTAAATTAGTTAAGCTTCCTAAACCCTAAGATACTACTTCCTAAACTCATTGTACCACCACTCAAAGCTCACACGCCCCTCCTTAGAAAACCTGGTTCGAAACAAACTACAAAACCAAAACCGAATTTCATCTTGAAGATGCAATGAATCTAGCCTAAGACATACTCTCCTATTCATTTCTATAAACCCTTCCACTTGTACATCTTCTCCATCAAGAAGCCTCCTTATTGGTAGTTAAAAACCATGGATACAATTCGAGCACATCACCACCTCTTCATCCCTCCTCCTCCTCCTATCCAAGTGGCATAACTCTTCACTTCCTGTCAGCCCTTGTATGCATACTTTGTCCCTTATCTCTTCCCAAAAACCCTAGAATTCTCTACTCTATAAATAACACACAAATATCACCCTCATCTCACCATCACTCGACACTCCATTAAACACAACCCATACCTACATTCTACTGAATCAATACTCTTACAACAAACTTAGGAAGTCCAGAAGAGAGGAGGAACACTGGAAATCAGGATCGAACCATTTCAAGTCTTAAACCCTAGTCGATCACCAACTTAAGTAAGTTACTTAACCCTATTTTAAATTCAATTGTTTTATATTACTTATTCTTAAAAACATTAAAACATAACCACCACATGTTAACCTAAACAAAAACTTAAGTTTTGTTTTTCTTTTTCCTGTGTCTGTTCGAATAGAAACCCAAACGCACCTTAGATATTCGAATCTTTGTTATAACAAATCAAAAACTAAAGAAACATGTTAAAACATATTTAATAACATCATCTCTTCTGTGAAAATCTAGTAACAAATGTTTATAAAACCTAAAACCCTAATCGGGTTTCCTTCTATTTCTATCGAGTCCAAATATCACTCCCACAGCCCTACTTTTGACCACTAAACCAACATCCAAACGATCTTATTAATTTCAGATTTTTGGCACATGTTTAGATCACCCAACAAACTAAATTTAGAAACAAGAATTATTGAAAATGATTAAGTCTTCATGAAGTTATTAAGCTCTGAAGTTTGCTAAAAATCGCTAAGTGTTAAAAGTGATATTTCCAGTTATATAAAGATCAATAAAAGTCGACCAGTCACCCTACTTAGGAACTGATTTTCGACCCTCAACCAACTTTGATAAAATCTGATTTTTAGCGTGTCTAAAGTCCACCTAGCAAACTTAATTTAGGAGGAAGAATTAAGTAAAATCATTGGTTGAGTCAAAAGTTATTAGTGTCTAAAGTTGCCCCCATATCGCTAAAATCAAAACCTAGAAATCCAGTTATTATTTTTCATATTTATCCGACCCAACTTACCAAGTTTCAACCAAACTTTCGACCCCTATTTGATCCCTATAAATTTTAAGTTTTTGGAATACTAGAGTTCATATAATGAACTTAATTTAGAAAGAAACTGTTTGAAAAATCATCGAGTGGTTTAAAATATATTCGAGACCAAAGATTGTGTCTATCGCTAGGTCTAGAATTGATTTTCAGATTTTTATTAAAACTCATTCTACTCGATCGACTTTGGTAAAATATTTCAACCATCAAACGAGTTTCATAAAATTAGGAACTTAGCTTATTTTAGAGTTGACCTGGCCAACTTTTTATAGAAATCAAGAGCTCGTTAAATGACTTCGTTTTCATAAAGATATTTGAGTCCAAAGCTCTAGCCAAGTCGTATATAACATAAGTGTGATTTTTATTTAATTAAGGTTTTCATATGTTGATTTTGTAAATAAATATTATCAAGGGTATTTTCTGTCAATAACAAATAAAAAGGGGTGAAAATGTAATTTTTGAAACTTGAGGGTAGAAACTGTCATTTTTCAAAAGTCTAGGGTGTGAACTGTCAATTTGCCAAACCTTAGGGATTAAAGCGTAACTTTTCGTAACTATTATTTTCATCCTTTCTATTTTATTTTCTGAACTAATATTAACGTAACATGTTTATTTTATTAACGAACAAACAAGAGAACGAAAGATAACTTTAACTAACAAACCGAACCGAAACTTACAGATAAAAGATAAGATAAAATCTTACTTTTGAAACTACATATTGGTTAAATTAAAAAATTTAACCATCAACCAAACAACAAAACAGAACGAAATGGAATAAACTATAATCATTAGAAATGATTACTAAATATTGCATAAAAACCCAGGTTCTTTGTCCGGAGACGTTTATTGATGAAGCGAAAAGTGTACCGCTTTTAGGGGGTCATTTAAGCCCTAAATCGTATTTATTTGATCAAATATTGCCCTAAATCGTTCCTTTTGTCATTTTAAGTACTTTTAAGAAGAAATCTGGAAAAGGAAGCATTTTGGACGTTTTTGGAGCATAAAAGTGAAAAAAACGACAAAGTCTTCAAAGTTGCTGGAAAAGTACACTTGACGGCGTCAAGAATTGTTCCAGACGGCGTCATGGCTTGGCAAAAGAGGTGGATATGACAAAATACACGTGACGCGCTAGAGAGTTTTACAATGGAAAGTCTGACGGCGTCACCCTTTAAGGTGATCAAGGCCATCACGGTTTAAGTTAAAGAGAGACGGCGTCAAGCACTATTCTGACGGCGTCAACCATTGATAGGCCAGAGCGGATTTTGGGGGATTAAAGAGGGACGGCGTCAGGAAGACCATCCGGGAACCCTAGCCACGGCTAGGTGACGGTGTCACCTCCTACAACGTGACGCCGTCAGCCCCTAAACTCTATATATAGTTTTGCAATTTTTAGTCATTAGTGTGCAACTTTGTGAGGAGAAACCCTAAGACGAATTTTTTGCCATTTTTAAGGGTTTTATACCCTTGGATCTCCCATGTTTAATTGAAGATAGTAATCATTTAATCACTCAATATGTCTATGTGTTGTTTGATTATATCTTTTTCTTGTCTTTTAATTAACATGCTAGGCTAGATTTATCTTGTGTTTGCTTAGATCTAATGAAACCTAACTATTGATTATTGGTTATTAGTGTGTTATTAATTGTATTGGATGATTGTTTATCGATGTTAGGCTTAAGAAAACTGGCTAACTTCCTATACAGTAACTTGCTTGAACGTCTTAAGAAACATGAACCAATGTGTACTAAGGTTTTTATGGTTGTATTTAATGCATGAGCGAATTCTAGTGATCCCATGTTAGGAGCTTCTTAGCCGGCTCGACATAGGAGTGAAGTAGGAGCTTGTAGAGTTGGGGAAGTACGTACGCCACCCCACGATTGGTATTAAGGAATACACCCGTCATCCACGCAATTAATACACACTAATCAACCGGTAAAAGACAGTTAGGGAGTAAGGAAATCTAAGTAAACACATTTCTCTCCATATAAGTTTCACAACCTTTTTATTTTCAGTTATTTTATTTTATTTGCATTTGTAGTCATTTGGGTTAGTTGACTAGCAACTAATTCCGCCCACTCTTTCAAACCCGAGATTTTACTTGCTTTCCATAAAACATAAAAATACAAAAAGAATCTTCCCTCACCCTTAAACCTATTAGAGTAGTTTTTCAATCCTAACGACACTATTCCCCTAGAGAACGATCAATCCCCCGGTACTTGCCACTTCACTATACTACATTGGTCAGGTACACTGCCTGGTGGGGATTTCAAGCCTCTTGAGATCCCTCGAGAGGTAAAACCTGTTGTAAGGTCGCAAAACCACGCATCAAGTTTTTGGCGCCGCTGCCGGGGAATAGTTATTGTTTAGGTTGAATTTTTATTTTATTAGGTCTACTCACTAGATTCCTTTCTAGTGAGACTTTTATTTTATTTCTCTAGGTTTTCTTTAGTCTATCTTTTTTCTTCGTTTCTTTGTTCGTAACCATTACCATCCGACATCATGGAAGGTGGTAATATCCTCGATCCCAACAACCCACCACCACAACAACACCCACCTCCTAGAGCCCGTACCTTAGGAGACTACTCCCGTCCTAGCCACCATGGCTATCGAAACACCATTGAGCTCACTCAAGGAGCCAATGTCACTCCCTTGCGATCCGACACCATCCGGTTGGTGCAAAGCGGATGCGCATTCCATGGACTTCGTTCCGAAGATCCTAATCAACATCTCAAGGACTTTCTCAAAATCGTTGATTCCATAGACCTTGATGTTGCCACTCGAGAGACGACCCGAATGCGTCTCTTTCAATTCTCTCTGCGGGACCAAGCTAGTCAATGGCTAGAGCGTCTACCCGCAGGATCCATCACCTCTTGGGATGATCTCACCACTCGTTTCCTTGCTCAGTTTTTCCCACCGGGAAGAACTACCAAGCTAAGGAATGATATCTTGATGTTCCAACAACGTCAAGGCGAAACCCTCTACGAGGCATGGACTCGATTCAAGGACTTACTCCAAAAAGTCCCTCACCATGGCATAGAACTTTGGCTCCAAGTCCAAATCTTCTATGACCATATCAATCTCTCCACGAGGCAAACCATTGACCAATCGGACGGTGGTAAGCTACGTGATCTAAGTGCGGAACAATCATGGGCTCTCCTAGAAGATCTTGCTCTTTATGACAACGAAAGTTGGAGTGATCCCCGTGGTTTGAATAAAACGGTCAAGGCAATATCTTTGCCTTCAAACAATTCAAGCACTTCCGACCGTAGGATCATAGAACTTGAAGACCAAGTCAAGTTTCTTATGAAATCCTACGAGGCTCCTAAACCTTCAAGCCAAGTGAACAAAATCACTGCTTCATGTGAATTATGTAGTGGTCCCCACGACACTCGTGATTGCGTGGAACTCCCCGAACAAGCTTTTGCGGACTACGCATCCTCGCGTACCGACGGAGCGGGAGACAAGTGGTACACTTTCAAACCCGAGCCAAACCCCTACGGTGATTCATACAACCCCTCATGGAAAATTCACCCAAACCTTAGGTGGAAACAAAACCAAAACACACAACAAACCAATTCTTCCAACCCACCTAATCGTTTCCAATCAAGCGGTTCCAACTCGAACCGTACTTTCAATAACAATCCTTCCAACAATTATGGTAGTACCAATAACTTTGAAGGATTGATGTCCCAATTTATGGCATCTTAAGAAGCTCGTTTGGCCAAGTTTGAATCCGAATTCAATCAACAACAAACGGAGATGACCAATAAAATTGACAACTTATTGAAATCCCTCAATAACCAAGTGCTATCACCTCCACATAAGGACGCTAGGAACACAAATAGCGGACCCCAAGTAAAAGACCCCTCTTCATCCAAACACGTCCACTTCATCAACATTGTCACTATTAAACCAATTGTTAGGAATGAGGATAATAGTGAACCTGAGGATGAGGTTAAGAAAGTCGAGGTTGATAAAGAAGTTAGGAAAAGTGAGATTGAAGAAGTAGATGATGATGAGGACTTCTTCAATAGGCTACCCACTAAGGAAGAGCGCGCATATCATACAGACTTATTCGATGACCCCGAGACACCATACTTCCTAGGTAGACCAATTATAAAAATAGGCGACCCTTCTAATCTCAACATACCATGCAACATCGGACATTTGCATGTGTGGAAAGCTTACATCGACCTTAGATCGCCCATAAACATCATGACTAGAGCCCACTACAACTTGATAATGAAAAATCAACTTGGGTATAGGATGTTCCCTGATAAGGGTTGGATGAGTAACTTCACGGGAAGAGTTAAGGGATTACCGGTTTATGTAGGAAACTTCACCTATGTCACCAAATTTGTAATTGTAGAAGATATCCGTCCAATAGTCGATGCATGCTTAACTCAAGTAGTTTTTGGAAAACCATTTGTTGAGGTCTCTAGAATGACTTAAGAACCTTCCTTAGGGATAGTTAGATTTAAGGATGAGACCGATGAGGTAAACTACCAAATGCCATATAAGATAGAGCAATTCCAACACTTGTCAAATGTTGAGAAGGAGCTTAAGCAAGCGGTCTACTATAGGAATGATGAAGATAGAAGTAAAGGAGTAGACTATGTTATGGAAAGGATATCCGGTTTCTACAAGGATTGTCTGAAATTAGGACCAGAATATAAAACCGGACATGAGAATGGCCTAGAAACCGTGACCAATGATGGAATCACGTAATGTACGTGACTTTGAGTCTAGCTACAAGACTCGTTAATAAAGAAAAGCGCTTCTTGGGAGGCAACCCAAGCTTTATTTGCTTTGTGTGTTTATTTATTTGTTTGTTTGATTTTATTTGCTTCCGTATGTATGTTTAATTTTTATTATTATTGATTCATGTTCGAAACTAAATTGTGAAAATGCTTTATCTCGTTTTTAACTTCGTCTTAACTACATATAAAGGTATTTTGCAAAAGATAAGTGTAAGGGAAATCCAAATCGGTTTATTAGAACAAATGAACATGAATCGTAACAATAATAAATTAACATACATATTAGTAATTGTTTGAGTCAAATGCTTGTATCGAGTCATAATGATGTTTTGCAGGAATTCCAGGAAGTAAGGTATAGGTTTTTCCAGAAATTTTCTGGAAACTTAACATGAGAATTCTGTCAGATCATTTCTGACGGCGTCAGCTTTTAATTTTCTGAAATTTTTGAAAGTTTTGTTTTTCTACCGGAATCATAAATTTTTTTTATTAAATCTCTAACTTATAAACTCCAGGAATCTGCAAAATAATCATTCCACATGCATTATATCCTTATATAGATTTATCCCGCCGATGTTATGCAGGTTTTCGTGTTTGTTTTCTCAGGTTTAACAGGTTATTTTGGACAAGGAGATGTATGTGGAATCTAGCTTTTGGCGATGCATTAGTCTTGAAGCTTCAACATTACCTTGGAAGAAGATCTAACCATGTTACCTCTTTATCCACCGAACGAATCAGGGGAGTATTTGATTTCATTCTTTTACCTTATTTACTTTTACATCTTGTTATTTGAACATTGGGGACAATGTTCATCTTAAGTGTAAGGGGGGGGGGGGTAAAAGTACGATACTTTAGAGAATACAAGTGCACTTGATTTTTGTTTGTTTAATGGTAGATGTGTAATAAAACTGAGAGAAATACCTGTTAGGGCAATTTTAGTGCCAAATTTAAATTTTTTTACAACATATAGGAGTGAAACTTTGGTCTTAATGAGCGTCTCACGGATAGGAGTTATATGACTAGCACAAAAATCCGTACCACTAAAAATTTTTCCACCCCCAAATATGTGAGGTTCGCTCCTAGAATTGGTAGGAAAAGCATTTATGCTATGATGTGTGTACCGGTAGCACTTAGATTCTAGAACTTGCGTTAGGACCATTCTGAGGCCACAAGTGAGACTACATTCGTGTAGTTAGATTTACTACATGATAAGAGGCATTAGGATTAACCCATTGTTTTACACCTGTGTTTTTGTTATAATTACATTGGCTACATTGGTCAAGTAATTCTCCCACACCCTTTGCGTTGTACTCATTTTTAGTACACGATACCCCTAGTACACCCCTCAGAGCCTATCTTTTCGTTTCTAACTTTAAGCATTTTACTTAAAGGAAGAATTTGTTTACACCCCACTTAAATGTACACCCAAATCGCCTTAGCCTACCTTGTGTGCACTCATCTTTAGTGCATTATTGTGACAACATTTGTTTAAACCCTTAGTTAATTATCTAATTGATTACATGGTTGCTAAGTCGAGTCATATCCTTGTACATATGGTTTTGGGACGATTGGGACTCATGGGTAAAGTACTAGTGTAATGGAGTAATGGGGAAGAACAACATTATTACCCCCATATGTGCTAAATATTTTAAAAGTACTCAAAGTGTTTCGATTATCTTAATTCGAGTCATTAGAATAGTTATTTGTAAAGTTATGTAAAAGTTCAAGTGTAAGGGGAATGCAACGCCCCTATGATGTATTATTTTAGATGGTAGGGCAAGAGTGTATGAAAAAAAAAAAAAAAAAAAAAAAAATTGAAAAAATCAAGAAAAATACAAAAAAAATGAGAAAAAGAAAAGTAGAAAAAACATACGGACTACCATCCCGTTTCATTTTATGTTTATTTTATGTTTTTGTTATTTTGTTTTTAGCTTAAGTCGAGTCTAGTCTTGGCTTAGCAACGCCATATTGTACATGTAATTAATCAAGATCTTTAACTCACCACCAGTAAAATATCCTTTATCCAACAAATCCGTGTTTATCATATCCCTACACCTAACGTTATAACCCATGTAAAAGCCCTCTTTGATAGTTTATCTTAGGTGCTTACGCCTAGTGGAGAAGGTTTTCGATCCTTTCCCAAGCCTATGGTAATCTATTTGCTATGACAGGTAGTGAGAGATATTATCCGTTTTCATTTATGAGATATACTTTTATGACACCTGAGAGATGTGAGTATCTAAACACTACTTGTGAGGTGCTAGTGTGTAATCTCCGTGCTTATTATGATTAAAGTGGAACGACTATTTGTTGTAATTACTTTTATATTAGCGTTAAATGACCCCTAACTTGTATTTTGATTAGAATAAAAGCGCATTTGCTTGAGGACAAGCAAATCTCAAGTGTAAGGGTATTTGATGAAGCGAAAAGTGTACCGCTTTTAGGGGGTCATTTAAGCCCTAAATCGTATTTATTTGATCAAATATTGCCCTAAATCGTTCCTTTTGTCATTTTAGGTACTTTGGAGAAGAAATCTGGAAAAGGAAGCATTTTGGACGTTTTTGGAGCATAAAAGTGAAGAAAACGACAAAGTCTTCAAAGTTGCTGGAAAAGTACACTTGACGGCGTCAAGAATTGTTCAAGACGGCATCATGGCTTGGCAAAAGAGGTGGATATGACAAAATACACGTGACGCGCCAGAGAGTTTTACAATGGAAAGTCTGACGGCGTCACCCTTTAAGGTGATCAAGGCCATCACGGTTTAAGTTAAAGAGAGACAGCGTCAAGCACTATTCTGACGGCGTCAACCCTTGATAGGCCAGAGTGGATTTTGGGGGATTAAAGAGGGACGGCGTCAGGAAGACCATCCGGGAACCCTAGCCACGGCGAGGTGACGGCGTCACCTCCTACAACGTGACGCCGTCAGCCCCTAAACTCTATATATAGTTTTGCAATTTTTAGTCATTAGTGTGCAACTTTGTGAGGAGAAACCCTAAGACGAATTTTCTGCCATTTTTAAGGGTTTTATACCCTTGGATCTCCCATGTTTAATTGAAGATAAGTAATCATTTAATCACTCAATATGTCTATGTGTTGTTTGATTATATCTTGTTCTTGTCTTTTAATTAACATGCTTGGCTAGATTTATCTTGTGTTTGCTTAGATCTAATGAAACCTAACTATTGATTATTGGTTATTAGTGTGTTATTAATTGTATTGGATGATTGTTTATCGATGTTAGGCTTAAGAAAACTGGCTAACTTCCTATACGGTAACTTGCTTGAACGTCTTAAGAAACATGAACCAATGCGTACTAAGGTTTTTATGGTTGTATTTAATGCATGAGCGAATTCTAGTGATCCCATGTTAGGAGCTTCTTAGCCGGCTCGACATAGGAGTGAAGTAGGAGCTTGTAGAGTTGGGGAAGTACGTACGCCACCCCACGATTGGTATTGTGGAAAACTAGAAGGGGGGTTGAATAGTTTTACGTCTTTTTAATTTTATTATGAAACCTTTGTTTTATACTTTTAAAAACTTTAGATTCTAGTTTGTTATGAAAAATAAAACATAAATCTTATTATTAGTTATATATGTATTCTTTTAAATTGATTGTAAAAGTTTTGATTTCTTGAATGGATTTTCAATTTGATCTTTATGTGAAGTTGACCTCTAATTAATACTAGCAATTATATAAGCCTATGTGTATGAAAGTAATGACGATGCAAGTAAAGAAATAAATAAGGTATGGAAAGATCTAACCGAGACACGAGAGATTTATAGTGGTTCGGCTACAAGGACACCTTCCTTGCCCTACTCCACTCCCCGAGCACACCTTGCTCGAGAGTTTTCTTCACAACTTCAATAAGCTCCCTTATGGCGGAGAAAACCGTACACAACTTTGGCTTACACAGGTTTAACGACACAAAGCTAAATGTCGAGTTCTAATCGTAGCTAGAACCAATCTCACAACTTCACAACACAACTTCTACACGACTTAATCACGACTTCTTCACGACTTCTTCACAACGGCTTCACGACTTCTTCACGACTTCAACACGACCGCTACACAACCTCTATGATGCGGCTTCACGACTTCAACACTATGTCTTCATGACTTAAGACTTCACGACTTCAACATGACCGCTACACAACCTCTATGCTACGGCTTCACGACTTCAACACTAGGACTTCACGACTAGGACTTCACGGCTTCAACACGACCGCTACACAACTTCTATGCTACGGCTTCACGACTTCAACACTAGGACTTCACGACTAGGACTTCACGGCTTCAACACTAGGACTTCACGACTAGGACATCACAACTTTAACACGACCGCTTCACAGCTTCTATGCTACGGCTTCATGACTTCAACACAAGGACTTCATGTCTTCTAAGCTACGGCTTCACAACTTCTACACCACGGCTTCACGACTTCTACATTTTGACCTCACAACTTCTATACCACAACTACTTATACAACATCTTCACTACTTACACACAACACTAATCTACAACACACACCTTACATGAATGAATGATTTACAAACTTTGTTAAACACACAACTTAAGTAACAAGATGAAACTAAGTTGTAATACTTCTAATCTTGATTGATAGAAGTATTCTTCTTTTGCACTTGGATGGTGGAAGCTTGGATCACTTGGAAACCAATGCTTAAGATTACATGATCAAAGGTTTATTTAAGATATGAAATGAGATCTACAACAGAAAGTTTTAGTGCAAAAGGTTGAGTAAAAATCCAGGGGAAGGCTGGTATTTATAGGGAAAAATCTGGACAGCTGGAGCCTACTGGAGCGGGGGCGGTCCCCTTAATTATTAAGGGGGCCGCCTAGTAAAATTAAGGGGGCCGCCCCTACTGAACGTTGGCCAATTTTGTCCTTTTGTGGGGAAGGTTTTTCTGGAACATTTTAACTGATTTTGGTTAAAAATTTGAATTCATATTTTTATAAAAGATTAAACATTTTTATTTAATACCAAAAATATTTTTCAAAAATATATAAAATGTTTTTGATGTTTTATAAAAAATCTAGTTATTAAGAAAATGTTCCTTTGATCATATAATGCATTAAGCACTTGTTTATTCATACCTTAAGTGATTAAGTTGTAGAAATGAATATTTACAACTAAATACTTGTTTATTTGATAAGTTTATGTTTTAATGAGTTTACATTTTGTGATCATCAAAACATAGAGATATGAATAAATATTGATAATGTTTTTAGGCATTTATTTATGTCAACAATCTCCCCCTTTTTGATGATTACAAAACCTAAACTCATTAAACCAAAAAGTTTATTTTTGGACAAGTATTTAGTGAGTTTACATTCACTTCTCCCCCTTTTTGTAGAATCAAAAAGGTTAAGCCGACAAAATTTAAACGTGAAATTTGTCGGGACGAAAACTCCCCTTGATGTGTACTCCCCCTCGTTTGGGGCACCAAGGAATCGATATATGGAATACTTGCAAGAAAAATATTAGAAGCACAAGCATATATATAGCAAAAATAAGCATGCATATAAAGACATTCATTAAAAATGTTGTGTATCAATACACAACCATCCAAGATTATATTCAATTCTACATTAGCTAGTAAGTAATGCAATCTACATAATCATTCTAGGAGTACATGATCTTTCATGGGGCTTGCACACAAAATGGTTTGAAAAATTATTTTTGATTAAGCATTGCATATGCTTAATTTGGTGAGAATGAAGGTGGTGGTAGTGTAGTGGGTGAAAATGATGGAGGTTGTGGTGGAGGTTGGTTGTTAAGCATGTGTTCAAGGAATGAAAACATGTAGTGTATCTCATCTCTAAGACCAAAGATGATGGTTTGGTTGTGGATGTGGTGGTATTGGTGATGATGAGAAATGAGCATCAAGAGGTGTTATTGGTGATATGGAAATGACAGTTGGGTGAATGGAGGTTCTTGAGTAGGAGGTGGAGTTGATGCTCTTGATGGTGGTGATGAAAGGTGTGAGTTGATGTGGTTATTGATGGATGAAAGGGTGTTTTTGATGGTGCATTAGGTGCACTTGGGGATTAATCATTGAGGTGGTGGTGATGGAGTTTTGGTGTCTTAAAGATGATTTTGGTGATAGCATGGTGAATGAAAATGGGTGTTTGATGGAGGTGATGGTTGATTTAGGTAAGGTTTGGGCTAGATAAAAGGGGTCGCAAGATGCAAAAGAAAACAGTAAATTTTACTGCCCAGATGGCCGGTCCCCTTAATTGTAGGCCGGCCCCCTTAAAATTAAGGGGACCGCCTAGGGAATTAAGGGGGCCGCCCATCTGGTGTTTTCCCAGGCGACCAAATTTGAAAAATTTCCAGAAAAGGGTCATTTTTAGGGTGTTTTTGCAGCAAGCTCCATTTGAATCATGTACATCAAGAATGATTAAATAGTGGCATAAACATGTTAATTACGCATGCATACATTTAAAACATATTATGGAATAAGCATGTTATTAATCATCAAGCATGTATATATATCATGATATAATAAGTAGAAAATTTTAAATTGCCTAAGAGATCCATTGGACTTGCTTGAGACATGAAAACTTGGATTATTTTGGATGGATGATGGTAAAGAGGGGGTAAAAAAAATGTTGGATTAATGGGGTTGTAAGTTTGGGTGTATGGATGTTGGAGAGAGTGTTGATAGAGGAATTGGAGGTGGAGAGCTTGGACTTGACCATGTTGAATGAGGGTTTTGATGTTGTTCAAGTGGTGGTGTTGGATTAGATCTAGTGAGAAGATACTCAATCCAAGTGAGACGCTCATTTAAGGTGATGGTTTGATTTTGGAGAAAGATGCAACAAGGACTATTGTTGACATGTTTCTCAATTTGACTCAAGTGATGTGGTGATGATGGTAATGATGGTGAGATGGATGGTGATGATGGTAATGATGGTTTGACTTTGGAGAAAGATGCAACAAGGACAATTGTTGACATGTTTCTCAATTTGACTCAAGTGATGTGGTGATGATGGTAATGATGGTGAGATGGATGGTGATGATGGTAATGATGGTTTGACTTTGGAAAAAGATGCAACAAGGACAATTGTTGACATGTTTCTCAATTTGACTCAAGTGATGTGGTGATGATGGTGATATGGATGGTGATGGGTTTAAGTTGCTTTGAGCAAGGTGCAAAGCAAGGAGAGCAGTAAGCTCATGGGCTTCCTTGAGTTCTTCAATGAACTTCAAGTGTTGAGTGGAAGGTGATGATGATGGAGAGTGGTTGTTATTTGGTGGAAGTGGTGGTGACACTTTTGGTGGTGGAGACACTTGTGAACTTGGGTAATTATGAGTGAATGAAGGTGGACATATGGATGATTGGTTATGTGTGTGAAAGGGTTCATTAGGATGAGGTTTAGGTGTTGTTGAGTTTGAACAACATCATTTGTTGGGTTATGGCAAATGTCAAGCTTCCTCCTCCAAATGGGTATTTATGGTGAAGTGATGATGTGATTGTGGAAGGTAAATTTTGGTGAGTGGTTTGTGACAAAATGTGTTTGTGAATTTTGGGAAGTATAGGATAAAATGGGCTAAAAATAGAAAAGGAGAGCAGCACCTTCGATCATCAGATGGCCGGTCCCCTTAATTAAGGGGCCGGTCCCCTTAAATATTAAGGGGGCCGCCTAATGAATTAAGGGGGCCGCCCATCTGCTGATTTCCAGGTTACTGGAAATGGGTTTTTGGCAGAAAATTTTGAAAGGGTTGTGTTTTTGGGTTTAGTTTCAAGCAAGTCCAACTTCTTTTGAGGCAATTTAGGATTTAATAACTTATGTATGCTAAGCATATTCATTAGACATCATTATCTAGCATGCAAACAACTCATTTAGCATGTAACATATATATGTTAGACAAGAAAACACTACATAGCATCAAGTAATTCATAGTATCATATTTAGGAAGATTAATAAGCAAGTTAAATAATCCTAATGAATATCTATGTGCATGGGAATGTAGAGTTGTGATAGCATGGACTTCTAGACTTGTACCAAGAGAGGTCTTAGTGAATAAATTATGGTTATTTTCAAATTTAGTTCACTTATAAATGTCACATACATAAATATAGATGACATGTATGAGATCACCATGCATGATTTAAAGAAATGTTTTTGGCATTATTCAACAATGTTTGAAAGTGGGTTTTTATGTGGATGTGAAAAATATTTTAATGAAATAGTTTTGGTTTTATTTCAAAATGTTTTTATAAGGAAAGAAAACATATTTTTCCAATCTTTGGTTTTGATAAACACGTAATTATGGACACAGGTTTGGAAGAAATGTAGGATGGTGAAACATGTAAAATAGAAATGCGTCATAATCTTTTGAAAAATTATTTTTCCAAAATGTGAAGTTTTTGCAAATTTAAAAATAAGTCCCATTAATTAAAGGTTTTTAAAAAAAATAATGGTTTATAAAAGATCTCATGCTCAAGTCTATTGTCACATGCTACCTCTTTCTACATATCCTATAACATTTACGCATGTATTATGACTAAATACAAAAATACATCATGTCAGAGTAGTTAGAGGAAAAACAAAAGCTATTATAATGACAATGCATTCAACTAAACAAATAATTGCGAAGGCATGCAGTCAAATCACATAGGAGCAAGTAAACATCTAGAAATTTTATATATGCAGGATGACATACATCTAGGAATGAAAAGCTCTAGTGAAAAGCAAAGTTCATAACAGTAAACTATCGTTAGGTATATTTAGGAAGAATAATGTATTCAAGTTGGAGAATGAGTATGAGACTATTACTAGTGGTGCTCAATTCAGGCTAAACACGACCGTTTTTACGGGTTACACACACCCAACTTCTCACATAGAAGCAATTCAACCGTTAGGTCAAATTGAGTTTCTAGTCAATAGATTCTCCAGTAGTCATTCTCTTTTTAGAAGAAATTAAGTTCCTAAATTTACCTATCGAAGAGTACCAAATATGAAGATTGCTTGGTTTACTAATACTTAGGGGGGCTAACTAAAGTGTAAAGGCAAAGCAACCTATCAGACTAAGCGTATCCTAAGGCATTAATAAGATTATATGCATGAAGTAATTACTTATGAAATTTAAAAAGAGAACTTACCTCACGTCCTAGCTTTTCTTCGTAATGTCTCAGATGATGATCGACGTGTGAATGATAGGTGAGTCGGATGATGATCTTCTCCTTCGTCTGTGTCACTCCATGATTTTGGATTGAGTTCACTTTGGAGTTGATTCATGTAGTCTTCGTCGTTAATACCTACATTAACAACATTTGAACTAGTAGCACATGTATCTATTTTATCCAAATGTTTATCTATTAAATTTTCTAAGATAACTAATTCATGTACAAGATCAAAATCCTCATCTTTGGCTTGACATTTTTCTTGATGAAAGTTTAAGAGATTTTTCCAAATATCATTTGCCGTTTTACAGAAAGATATTCTTTCATATTCAACTTTCGACAAGGTTTTATAAATAATTATTTTAGCTTTATTATTTATTTCATTATTTGTTTTCAAATAATCAATTTGACTTTCAAAATCCGTTTTTGTTTGTCTTTCAAAATCAGTTTTTGTTTAACTTTCAAAATCACCAATCGAAATGACATGCCAAAGATATAGATCAATTAATTTCACATAAGTTTCAAATTTATTTTTTCATTCAAGAAAAGTATAGTTTTCAAATAGTGGTGATTTTAGCAAATATTCCCCTTCTAGATATTTTTCGAATTCCATAGATCGATTCAAGTTTTAAAATACAGTATATTTTAAATATCTTGATTGACGTGGCTCTTGATACCAATTGTGGAAAACTAGAAGGGGGTTGAATAGTTTTACGTCTTTTTAATTTTATTATGAAACCTTTGTTTTATACTTTTAAAAACTTTAGATTCTAGTTTGTTATGAAAAATAAAACATAAATCTTATTATTAGTTATATATGTATTCTTTTAAATTGATTGTAAAAGTTTTGATTTCTTGAATGGATTTTCAATTTGATCTTTATGTGAAGTTGACCTCTAATTAATACTAGCAATTATATAAGCCTATGTGTATGAAAGTAATGACGATGCAAGTAAAGAAATAAATAAGGTATGGAAAGATCTAACCGAGACACGAGAGATTTATAGTGGTTCGGCTACAAGGACACCTTCCTTGCCCTACTCCACTCCCCGAGCACACCTTGCTCGAGAGTTTTCTTCACAACTTCAATAAGCTCCCTTATGGCGGAGAAAACCGTACACAACTTTGGCTTACACAGGTTTAACGACACAAAGCTAAATGTCGAGTTCTAATCGTAGCTAGAACCAATCTCACAACTTCACAACACAACTTCTACACGACTTAATCACGAATTCTTCACGACTTCTTCACAACGGCTTCACGACTTCTTCACGACTTCTTCACGACTTCAACACGACTGCTACACAACCTCTATGATGCGGCTTCACGACTTCAACACTATGTCTTCATGACTTAAGACTTCACGACTTCAACATGACCGCTACACAACCTCTATGCTACGGCTTCACGACTTCAACACTAGGACTTCACGACTAGGACTTCACGGCTTCAACACGACCGCTACACAACTTCTATGCTACGGCTTCACGACTTCAACACTAGGACTTCACGACTAGGACTTCACGGCTTCAACACTAGGACTTCACGACTAGGACATCACAACTTTAACACGACCGCTTCACAGCTTCTATGCTACGGCTTCATGACTTCAACACAAGGACTTCATGTCTTCTAAGCTACGGCTTCACAACTTCTACACCACGGCTTCACAACTTCTACATTTTGACCTCACAACTTCTATACCACAACTACTTATACAACATCTTCACTACTTACACACAACACTAATCTACAACACACACCTTACATGAATGAATGATTTACAAACTTTTTTAAACACACAACTTAAGTAACAAGATGAAACTAAGTTGTAATACTTCTAATCTTGATTGATAGAAGTATTCTTCTTTTGCACTTGGATGGTGGAAGCTTGGATCACTTGGAAACCAATGCTTAAGATTACATGATCAAAGGTTTATTTAAGATATGAAATGAGATCTACAACATAAAGTTTTAGTGCAAAAGGTTGAGTAAAAATCCAGGGGAAGGCTGGTATTTATAGGGAAAAATCTGGACAGCTGGAGCCTACTGGAGCGGGGGCGGTCCCCTTAAATAGGGGGCGGTCCCCTTAATTATTAAGGGGGCCGCCTAGTAAAATTAAGGGGGCCGCCCCTACTGAACGTTGGCCAATTTTGTCCTTTTGTGGGGAAGGTTTTTCTGGAACATTTTAACTGATTTTGGTTAAAAATTTGAATTCATATTTTTATAAAAGATTAAACATTTTTATTTAATACCAAAAATGTTTTTCAAAAATATATAAAATGTTTTTGATGTTTTATAAAAAATCTAGTTATTAAGAAAATGTTCCTTTGATCATATAATGCATTAAGCACTTGTTTATTCATACCTTAAGTGATTAAGTTGTAGAAATGAATATTTACAACTAAATACTTGTTTATTTGATAAGTTTATGTTTTAATGAGTTTACATTTTGTGATCATCAAAACATAGAGATATGAATAAATATTGATAATGTTTTTAGGCATTTATTTATGTCAACAGGTATTAAGGAATACACCCGTCATCCACGCAATTAATACACACTAATCAACCGGTAAAAGACAGTTAGGGAGTAAGGAAATCTAAGTAAACACATTTCTCTCCATATAAGTTTCACAACCTTTTCATTTTCAGTTATTTTATTTTATTTCCATTTGTAGTCATTTGGGTTAGTTGACTAGCAACTAATTCCGCCCACTCTTTCAAACCCGAGATTTTACTTGCTTTCCATAAAACATAAAAATACAAAAAGAATCTTCCCTCACCCTTAGACCTATTAGAGTAGTTTTTCAATCCTAACGACACTATTCCCCTAGAGAACGATCAATCCCCCGGTACTTGCCACTTCACTATACTACATCGGTCAGGTACACTGCCTGGTGGGGATTACAAGCCTCTTGAGATCCCTCGAGAGGTAAAACCTGTTGTAAGGTCGCAAAACCACGCATCATTTATCAACTTTCTTTCATTTGTTTTCCATCCAGACTGATCAGGTGAGTTCATAACCTCTACTTTTTACATGTTTTTGAACTATTTTTGGGGGAGATACATGCTCAATTATCTGTTTTTACTTTCACAAGCAATTCTAAGTTTTCATATATTGATATAAATTTCATAGCCCTTATTTTCATATGATATGAATTAAATTGGCAAGATTGGCAAACACTGTTTGCATTTACATGATTTATGAATCACTAATGGACTTTTTCCCGTATTAAACACAAGTAATTTCCCAACGTTATTCTTATTTTATTGCCTTACGCTAAGTTAGATTAAGCCAAAAGACCTCCCATCATGAACCTCTAATCACCCGTAAACCAGGGTGAGCGCGAATATTGTGGATAGATCTATTGGGCTGACAACCCCTTTGTGTTACCGTAACGTAACCCAAAGCATTATATTTGAGATGAATAAAGAGATGTGGCTATCTCCTACCCGGGGGCAAGGTTACCTACATTTAATTATGGGGTAACCATTACATCATTAGTTCATGACTGTTGATGTTCTGTTAATGTTTTGCGTGTCATGAGGCTTAGCACAATAAAATACATCTTTCCCTGATAATAATTGTGTGTGTGCCAATTATTATATTTAATCTTGTGTTTAAATGATTTCCAACTGGACTGAACGAAGTATTTCCGAATAACTGAAAAAGGGCTTATTTTCTGAAATATTGAAAAGGGCTTATTTATGAATAACTGAACAAAGTATTTTTGACATCAGAAACTGGCTTATTTCTGAATAACTGGAACCAAAATATTTTTGAATAAATGAAACGGATTATTTTCATCTAAGAAACTTTATGAATTCACTCAACCTTTGTGTTGACGTTTTAGCATGTATTCTCAGGATATCGGAAGCATGGATTGGCACGGGATTGGCTATGGACTATGTTATCATTCAAACTAATAATATATTTTTATAAATGTATTTTGGGAACCTCCTGATGGGACCTGCATATTGTAACTCTGATATAAATGAATGATAACAATTTTATCTAAAACGTCTCATTTTCGAGTCGTTTTCTATCATCATGACTGTGAACTGTTTAGTAGCACCCCAACTTATATTTCCGCTGCGAATATCGAAAACGGGGGTGTTACATCCTGTTGGTAACCCTTTTTTCAGGTAGGATCGTTACAGGATCGTGAGATAGCTCGTAGGATCGTGAACGATCCGATCCTGTTTTTTTTGACTTTTTTTAGAGGAAGGTTTTTAAAAATGGTTTGTATACATATGTAAAGGAAAAGCCAAAAACGATCCTAGGTAGGATCCCGATCCTGACAACCTTGCTAAAACGTAAAAAAATACGGACAAAAACGTAAAAAAACGGACAAAAACGTAAAAAAACGTACGAAAAAGTAAAAAAACGGACTAGAACGTAAAAAATGGATAAAAATGTAAAAAAAAGGACGAGCACAAATAAAAATGGTTGAAAATGAAAGACAGCGTATAATAATAATAATAATAATAATAATAATAATAATAATAATAATAATAATAATAATAATAATAATAATAATAATAATAAGATTAGAGACTCTTTTAGCCTTTCCCTTCATGCTTGGTACCTGGATGATGGCACTATTATTGGAGATACTTTGATAGTGGGGGAGGTTTTAGAGCTTATCATGGTGGATGATCCTCGTTGTGGTTTGCACCTTAATGTTGATAAAACTGAGGTTTTTTGGCCTAAAGAAGATCCCAGAAGCAGGCTTGTGGATGTTTTCCCACCTAATATTGCCCGACCTTTGCATGGTGTTAAATTACTGGGTGGGCCCGCTAGTATGGACTTTGATTTTAGTAGTGAGCTTGTTATGAAAAGAGTTGCAAAAACCATTGAGCTTATGGATGTTACTGCTAAGATTAATGATCCCCAGTGTGAGTTATTACTCCTTCGTGCTTGTGCTGGTATTTCCAAATTATATTTTGCTATGCGCACTTGCTCTCCCCGGGTCTTTGAACGTGCTCAGATTTCTTTTGATGGGGCTCTTGGCTCTACTCTAGAGCGTATTGTTACTGCTTCTGGGCCTGGGATTGGTGATTGGCAATGGAGACTTGCTACATTACCCTTTGCGTTTGGGGGGCTTGGAGTATATTCTGCAGGTGATGTCTTAAACTATGCATTTCTTACGTCTAGACTTCAATCTGCTGGCCTGCAGACTATGTTGCTTCGACATTCTGGTGTCGTAACCCCTGGGCCTTCCTTTGATGACGCCTTGTGTGCTTTTAATGTGAAAATGGAGATTGACCTTTTGAGTAATCCGTGTGAGATCGCTGCCCCCAAACTCATGAAGAAACTGGCATATATATATTTCACACGTGTTACCCGAACTGCCGAATCTACATTTTCTTTATCTACTCGACAAATGGCGTTATGGAAATCGCAAATGGAGGACTACACTTCAGATTGGCTTAGGGTAGTTCCGATATCTGGGTTGGGACAGACTATGAACGCCAGGACCTATCGTTGCATGTTATGTTATCGGCTTGGTGTCCCCCTATTTTCTGTTCAGATGTCGTGCTCAGCCTGTTCCAGGGTCTTTGCTGGTGATATTTATGGGGACCATGCTGTATCTTGTGCTGGTATTATTGGTATTAAACATCGGCATAACATGGTACGTGATGTTCTTGTTGACATATGTTCTCGATCTGGGGTTTTGGCTCGTAAAGAGGTCGACATTGGACTTTGTGGTGAAAGGGACAAATCTTTACGTCCTGCTGATGTGTTGCTCTACTCGTGGGATGGAGGACTTGATGTATGTGTTGATTTGACTGGATCATCGCCCTTGACGCAAACTGGTATAGTTGATTTCGTGCCGGGTCGTGTGGTGATTGAGGCTGCACAACGTAAACGCGTCAAGTATGAGGCTAAGTGCGCAAGTATGGGATATGGGTTCCTCCCCTTCTCTTTCTCTTCTTTTGGGGAACTTGAAAAGGACGCTGTGACTTTATTGAAGCGTATTCGAAAGTTTTCGATGACTCAAGACATTGGAGCACGTGCTGCTGCTCATATTTTTAGTAGGATTAGCTTTTCTATAGCTAGAGGAGTGGGAGCCCAATTAGTATCTCGGCTCCCTACTAACTTCTTGTAAATCCTACATGTTTCTAATAAAGTGATTGTTTTATAGTAAAAAAAAATAATAATAATAATAATAATAATAATAATAAATAATAATAATAATAATAATAATAATAATAATAATAATAATAATAATAATAATAATAATAATAATAATAATAATAATAATAATAATAATAATAATAATAATAATAAAATGGTGGAAGCTTTGAATACACTTTCTCGTATTGAGTCTATTGCCACCAGCCACTCAAATAATATTAAGAGTGGTGTTTTTATTTTTCATCGAGTTAGTTTTTGTATTCAGAAAGGAGTGGGAGCACAGATTGTGTCTAGACTCCCCTCCAACTTTATGTAATTTTTCATGTTTCTAATGATAGAGATGGTTTTATAATAATAATAATAATAATAATAATAATAATAATAATAATAATAATAATAATAATTAAAAAAAACTAAAGTATAAAAGTTAGTTGCAAAATACATCCCTTTTAAAGTAGGAAAAGTTATCTGCAAAATACATCCCTCTTATAGGTAAAAAAAACCAAAATAACCCTCCATTAGACTCTCGTTAGCACTTAACGAAAAAATATTTGCGTCGTTAGTCCTCAGGGATGTAATGTGGCAAACGTTTGCCTAACGGGGGATGTATATTGCCAATAGTTTCTGACAGGGATGTAAAGTGCCAAAAGGTGTAAACCACAGGGATGTATTTTGCAGTTTACTCTTTTAAAAGACTTGCACTTTATTTACTTCATTGCTTAAAAATAAACTTTATGTTTTGTCATCAACAAAAAGGGGGAGATTGTTAATACAAATATCGTCTAAAAACGTTATTTATATTTTACGATCTTTGCTATATTTTGTTAATGACAATTATAAATTTTATCTTTAGCAAAGCATAAATATAAGTTAAGTCTTTTACATATATAGTTATAAACTTTTAAAAACTCATAACATGCTACATACATGATCACTAGTTCATACATGGTACATACATATTACATTTACATATTACATTTTATTTCTTAAAATGGAAATTGTACAATGACATCATGGCATACATCATATTGATATCTTTAGGATATTTTGAAGATCTTGAGAATACCATGGTTAGATCTTCACACAAAGAATTGGATATGGTAATATCTTGGCAAGATTTTAGAAAGATTTTGGAAGATTTGCTGTCAGGATCCGCGGATCCAAAATCCATAAGGGACGGATCCCTCAATTTGGATCCGCCAAATCCGTGGGATGTTTGATCAGTTTGCCTATAAATAGCAAGCTGCTCATTCATGTTTTATCATCACTTTTAGCATAAACAACATTCATTCATTCTTTCATTCATTACTAACCCATTCATATTACATATTACATTCTTAGTGGTCTTTCTTTTGTAGCAAAGAGATTAAAGCGTTACAAGCTTCAACTAAGCATTGAAAGACTTGTTAAATTAGTCACTGTGTGAATTAGTAGTTTGTCACACATCATTGTTGTACCAATCATTCATATACATCAGTAGAGTCCGGTTAGTATTTTAGTCCTTAAAATACATAGAGTGTCGGGAGTGGTTGTGCCCTTGTAAAAGAACTTGGTATCTAGCTCTGTACCAGAAAAAGTGTAAGCGACGTGTATAAAGGTTTTCTCCGCCGAGAAGGGAGCTTGTTTCTTAGTGAAGAAAAACACTCGAGTTAGAGGCTCGAGGAGTGGAGTAGGGCAAGAAAGAGAGTCCTTGTAGACCGAACCACTATAAACATCCGTGTTGTGGTTTGATTGTTTCTTTCTCTACTTACTTGTTCTATATTGTTTATTGTTTGCATAACTTTGAAATCACGTTAAGTATTCAAAGCAAAAGAATTTTAAAACGGTAAAACTATTCAACCCCCCTTCTAGTTTTCCACAGGGTGAAAAGGGAATTAGGGTTTGTGCTATGGAAAGTGTGGTTGGGATATGTGGGGTATAAAAGGATGAAATAAACGGTATAAAAAAATGGCCTTGACACGCTGGCAGCTTATGTGTCACAAAGGGACACGCTGGCATAGGACAAGCTGGACACCGTACATACAATGACAAAAAAATTAAAAGTTTAGTGATACAATGAGACGAAAAAAAGTTGGCTACATACAATGATAAAAAGTGTCAAGTTCGATGCATTTTTTTAGCATTTGCCCTATTATTTTTTAATTGAAACAGAGGCATCTGAATTAACGAATATAGGGCTGAGCAAAACCGACCGAAACCGAAAAGTCCCGAAAAACCGACCGATCCCGAGTAGGCCCGATACCGAAATGATAGAATTTGGTCGGTACTCGGTTTCAAAAAATAGTGTATGTCGGTTTCGGGTCGGGAACCGACTTTAAGCCCGAATTAGCCCGATGACCCGAAAATTTATTAGGTTTTCTTAAGTAACCTGCCCCTCTTCTCACTTTCTTTATTTCTTATCTTCTCACTTCACTTTCTCAGTCTTATCTTCTCACTTTCTCAGTCTTATCATCTATTCATCTTATCATCTTATCATCTATTCATCTTATCATTTTCTCATCTTTTGAAGAGGAACGACTGTTGTTGTTGAGTCATATGTTGTTGATGTTCCGTACGAGAATACTAAGGAGGAAATTGTATTCAGCTCAGCTCGACTAACTGGTGCTTTGTGTATTATTTGATCTGTTGGTTGATCGATCTTTTGTTTGTTTTTTTCATGGGTTTAAATTTTTTGTTTGTATTATTTGATCTGTTGGTAGAGATTAGAGATCAATTTTACGAATTTCTTTTTTGTTGTTAACTTTTTAGGCTTTTGTTTTAATAGTATTATACTTGTGTTTGATTTAATTATACTTGTACACAACCGATGAACCGATTAGTTTGGTTGAAAAATTTGTGTTTATGTTTATGTTGACTGGTTATGTGTTTTGATTCATAATAAGTTGCCTGAAGATGTGTTTATGTTTATGTTGACTAATCTTTCGGGCCTATATGCAAAGTCCCGAGAACCGACCGAATAATACCGAGTCTACCCGACCCGACCGAGAACCATTCGGTTCGGTATTCGGGCTACTAGTCTGCATGTATTCCGTTTCGGGCCTTGTCGGGTCGGGTCGGTTTCCGGCCCGATGCTCAGCCCTAAACGAATATGATATTCTGCAAGTACCGGAGAACTTGCTAAATTACAAACAATTCCATCAACTATACAAGGTGCATGAGTATCTAGTGCCCAATTTGCTATTGTGTGATCCGAGACATTTCAAGATCGCTTAAAGAGGGTCCACTTGCATGAGTCAAATTGATGACTTAGATCAATAATATCGTCTCACAAACCAGCAATTTGAAGAAGAGATCTATTTGAGCAAAGAGACCGATATAAAATTAAGGAGTCAGTTTTCATTTTAATTGTTGAGAAATGTCAATCTCGGGTAACCTGAACGGTCCACAATAGAGCTCGTGCTTCTGCCAATAAAACTGAACTTAAGAAATTTACGCTTGTTTCACCAGAAATGATCATAGTTCCCTCATGATTACGTTCTAAACTCTGTTTAACAACTACTAGATCGCCGTGCAGCATCACAATTGAATTTAATTACTCTCAACTTTGTGAGTTGCGATAACATCCTCATATAGCTTTGAGTTTAAACTTCACTATGTAAAGATTTAATAAGATGCCTAGAAAAAACTTGATTAGATCGCGTATATCATAAGACCAGTTCCAACGTATAACGTATAACCTGCGTTAAGGGGCATTTTTTGCACGTTAAGGGCACGTTAACGTGCGTTAAGTGTTGGAAGCATGTGGCGTTAAAGGCCACGTTAAACCCTTAACGCTGCGTTAAAGGTTTAAAGTGTAAAAAAAAAAAAAAATCATTTTGGCCCCCTGAAACGTCCTTTTCTAGCCGTTGCATTTCAAAAAAAAAATAAATTAAAATTTAGGTCCCTAGTTTTTTATTGCCGTTTAATTATAAACGGCTATATGTATAAAAAAAAAATTCAAAATCATTTTCACTCTCCTATAAATACCCATTTCACACCACATTTTTTTTTCACACTTTCACAAATCAATACACTACATCTTACACTATCTTCTTCAACCTTCCACAAAAAAAAAAATGTCCGGTTTCAACCTAAACGACGACGGCGAGGATACGTTCTTTAATCTCTTAAACACCGGGTGGAATAACCCAAACGCCGGCTCATCTTCAAACCCGAACCCACTTGGTATGTCGAGCCAACATCTTTACAAACAACATCAAACAATGCTATTTTACGAACAACAATCTTAAGCGAACCTAAACACCAATTTCTCCAATCTCCAATTCAACCAACAATCACAACAATCTCAAACCGCAACCCATGATGTTCCCGACACTCCAACGTCTCCTCCAAAGAAAAACAAGTCCTTGCGTGTGAAACGAAAGGCTAGAAAGCCAAAAAACACCGAACCTTTGGAGGATGATGATGAAGAAAACACCAACATCATCAAACGTTGGAACCCACAAGAGGAAAAATTACTTGCGTCGTGTTATGTTGCAGCGACGGAAGATTCACAAGTGGGTCGAAATCAAAGCAGGGATACGTTTTGGCAACGGGTGCAACATGAGTTTAATAGACTCAATTATCAACAGAGAAACAAGGATATGATCCAAAGTAAATGGAAAACATTGAACCGTGATTGCTCAAAGTTTAACGCGTACTACAAACGTTCCCAACGCCAAGAAAAAAATGGGGAAAGCGAATTGGATATCTTGAAACGTGCCCGACAAATGTATCGGGACGAGCACATAGCCACTCCTTTTAGCAACGAGGAGGCTTGGGAGGTTTTACGGGGTCATATGAAATGGGACGCGCCGGAAGGAATTGATTTAACCGGCGATGTCCCAAGCGAAACAAATGAGGCGTTGTTTGGTCGTGATGAACAACCAAGGCCAATGGGAAGGCGTGCTGCAAAGAAAGCTCAATCCGAGAGGACGGGAGGAACGAGCACGGGAGCGAGTACAGGAGGAACGAGCTCGTCGTTGCAATTCGTGGAGGCTATGACATCCGAGTATCGTTCGAAAAGGGAAGCGACTGAAGCCGCGTATCGGTCAACCCAACAAAAAGAGGAGACGATAACAAGGCTAAAGGAAATGAAATTTTTGATGGTTGATACTGCCGGGAAGGATCCAGACGTGGTGTATTGGATCAACGAAAAAAAAGCTCGAATCAAGAAAAAATACAACCTCCAACAACCTCCTCAGTAGATTTAGGATTGTTTTTATTTTTATGTTGTAATTTTTAATTTCGTTGTTTTTTTTTTTTTTTTTTTTTTTTTTTTTTATTTCGTTGTAATTTTTTTTATTAAGTATGTAATTTTATGTTTTTTAATGAATGTTATGTTTTTAAAAAATGAAGTAATTTATAAGTTAGGGGTTGAATTTGAAAATATTTGATATAAAGGTGAGTTAAGGTGTGTTAAAGCTGAGTTATTGTTGGCCTGTTGGGTGTGTTAAAGCTGAGTTAAGGGTGAATGTGTTAAAGCTGATATAGCAATGACTTAAAGTTTAAAGCTAAGTTATTATTGGAAGTGGTTTAACAGAAAACTCACCCACTCCTTAATAAGCTGAGCACGAAAAGTTTGATAAGTTTACCACCCATTTTTATGTAACCAGTTTTCTTGACCACCAAGATTTATTCTACTTTTTAACCCCATAGTTGCCGCCCCTTGTTACCTTCATGTAAATTACTAAAATCAACAAGGGTAAAACCGGTACATCAAAAATATATATCCCTTCACCACCCAACCTATCTTCTTCCTTGTATATATTTTTCTACTCATATTTTCACAAACCTTTGAAATTTCATTCCATTCATTCTCTCATATTTATAAAAATTTATAATGAACCTTTAAATTAGTAGTTTGTTAGGGTTTTAAGTTATAAAAATATAAAAATGGCATCACCAGTACCTGCAAAATCACAACCACTACACAACTTCTCATTACCTCATCTCAAATGGAAGAACCACCGTACATCACCGCCACGTCACCGATCTCACAAACAATCTCCGATCCGTCATCATCACTCCGATCATGAATCCGCTGACGTCATGACCAATCAACGCAAACGATCAAGCAGCAGCAGTAGGATCTGCGTCAAGGTGACGTCATCTCATGTAGTTTCCACGTCAGCATCGGAAGCTCTCGAAGATGAGTCGTTGTTACAGAAGACGTGGAATCTGAGGCCGAGAAGACCGGTGATGAATCATAATAACGGTGGTTTAACGAAGATCGGATCGTCGTCAATGACGGAGAATAATAAAAGTGTTAATGGAAATAGTAATAGTTTTACTAATAAAGAAGTGATGGATTCTGTTAAAGGTAATGAGAAACAGAAATTTAGTATTGCGTTAACGCGTGATGAGATTGAAGAAGATATATTTATGTTGACTGGAATGAAGCCTGCACGTAGGCCTAAAAAGAGGCCCAGAAATGTTCAGAAACAACTTGATGTAAGTTTTTTTAAATCTTTATTTTTTAATATATATCTATATATATATCTATATATTAGGAAATTAAATCATAAATGATTATGTTTTATTTGAAAAGTTTAACCAGAATTAAGTTTTCTTACCCCGGCCCGGCGAGATTGGGTTTGATGTTCTTGTGGGAAAATGAAACCAGTACTTATTATTTTATTTTTTTTGTTTATCCGCGGATAGATTTTAGTTATTTTTTTATATGTTTTTGAATCTGTACTAGTCTAAGATGTTACATTCTAAAAATCCGGACTTTTAGTGGGCTTGGATCGGATCTAGTTGATTTAGCCAGAAAAAAAAAATTAAAAAATTTTGTTTATTTTTGTAAATGAAGGTAGTAATAGTGTTTGTTGGAGTTGTGTTATTCCTGTAATTTGCTGGTTTAAGTATGTGGATTTGATTGTTAATCATTTTATGATTGCTTTTGATTTAATCATTATTCGTTTTGTTTCTAACGATCCGTGATATTATGTGCAGACGTTGTTTCCGGGTTTATGGTTGGGTTCCATAACAGCTGATTCATACAAAGTATCTGAAAACCCTCCAAAGTTATAAGTTTATAGCATCTACGCTCATTTCAAGTGATTTGAATCCGAAGAATTGGGCTTGAAGTTATGGTGTGTTTCTCGGTGATAGAGTTGGATCTGGCGGATGGAGGGTTGTTCTTGGATTGTTTTTTCGTTGAAGTTAGAAGGTTTGTGCCTCCTGGATACCTTTTTTGATTACTTTGTTGGAATGTATAAATGTAAGAATAATCGATGTTCTTGTTATGGTTGATCATCTATCTTTTGATGAGCTCACTCATGAGTATAATGAATAATTTACAGCCTTTAGTGAGTTTTTGAGGTGGCAAAATGGGCTGGCCGGGTGGGTTCGGGCAACGGGTCAAACGGGCTCGAGTCAGATGGGTGCGGGCCAAACGGGCGACTTTTAAAATTCGGGTCAAATGAGCGCTGGCTAAACGGGCGTGGTTTAAACGGTCTTAGGTCAAATGGGCAAAAGACGACACCATAAGACTAAATTTTTTTATAAAAAGTTTTCTACTTAAAATTGAAATGTCTAGTGATAATAAACCGTGCTAGAAAAAATTAAACTAACTTTGTATCAGCTAATTGCACTTAGTTTGTTATTACAGTTGTGGATATCGTTTATTTCTCGTCTAATCGTGAAAAAACAGAGAAAACTAAAAATGAAAAGTATTTTATAATTTAGTAATGGAGTGTTGATATATATGCCTACAAAAGAGACCTAAAATTAGACCTACTCTATCCATTTCATGACAAGTGTAATATAATATTCTCTCTCATTATTTTTCACCAACCATTTTTTCAAATGCACCAATCAAATTTTTAGGTCTAACTTTAGGTTCATGTTTTAGGCATACAAATCATTTTTCTTTAGTTATAAAACATATACATTCTTTAATTTAATGGTGACAACGCATAAAAAACAGTAAATGTCAAAAAAGACACCAACTTTTAAACAGAAGTAAAAATTATCCCTACCAATTCTTTTTTAGTTCCACACAGTTGGATCAAAGTCCACCCTAACACCGCCCATTTAAACTCGTAGATCTTGAAATTAAAATCACTTCCGCCCATTTGGACCCTTCCAATGTATTCATGTTGACCAAATAAACCCATAACTTCAAATGGGCACAAATTGCCGGTACTAGTGAGTTTACATATGATTTATTTGAAGCTTGTTTAGAATTCAATCTTTCTTTTGTCTTCTTTAACTAGCGACCCATTCTAGTTTTTAAGACATGAGTATGAGTTTCTGACCCATGAAAATGTTAGTTTCATCATCTTCATATATGGTTGGTCATTTCTGCTTGAGTCTACGGGAATCTAATGGTTAACGCTCGCAAATTGATCGATTGTTTTTATGACTTGTGATGTTTTATTCACGACCTTTTCGTCTTGTTGTTCCAAACCAAGTTTATGTTTGGGAAGAAGTTGGTACTTGGTAAAAGGTTGGCAATGTCAAAGTGTTTGCCAAAAATTAATTGACTTTAAATAAAAGAAAAGTAAGTTAAAAATGGAAGGGTCAAACAAGTTATCGAAAAAATTGCCAATATTCGCGTAAATATCGATTAAAATTTTGTGGCTTCTGGTCATTTGTTTCATTTTGACCCTAGGATGTTCCAGAATGTTCAAGTTTACGCTCGCATTTCATTAAAGGAATACATGTGGATGGTGTACAATTACAATTTAGGGCCCGTTTGATAAAAGGGTATGAAATTAGTTTTGAATTGACAAGATATTTAGAATTTTTTTTGTTGATTTTTTTGAAAAAAGGAATGGAGTTTGGATTCAAAAAGTGATAGTTGGCTATGTAGGTGGGTTTCGAATGGGTTTATGTATTTTTGTAGGTCATTTTAATTTTTTCTCTCTGTACATGTGGGTATCATTATATATTATTCCCATTTTTTTCTACTATTTTATCATTCAAAATAATATATTTTATTTAAAATTTATTATAAAATATATTTAAAAAAAATATAATTTCTCTCTCATAAACCTACTCCAATCCAAATCCTATACCAAATTGAAATCCTAATCCAATCCTACTTCTAAACCAAACGGCCCCTTACAAAAGTTTGTTTAGATAATCTTGTTTCCCCTCGTGTGAATTGCCCACTTGACATCGAAAGTTTTCTTCTCACAATATACTTGAATCGTGGTTTGTGCCTTGTGGACCGTTGTTAAATACTCCCTCCGTCCTAAAATTATTGTCACTCGACAAAAAACATTCTTTTAGAAAAATGTCACTATTACTACTTTCTCTCTCTTACTTTTTTGACAAATGACAAGTTTACCTTTAACCAATTAATTACCACTTCTTTAAAGTTTGCAATATTAATTTCAACCAAGGATAATATAGTAAATTTTACCAAACTCCACTATCTTCACTTTCTATTTTGGGTATGTGATAATAATTTTGAAACGTCCGAAAAAAGAATAAGTGACAATAAAATTGGGACGGAGCGAGTAATTAAAAGAGGAACCTTGATGGTTTCAAACGAAACAATCTCGAATAGCCTATAATCTTGCAAAACGTTGACTGAGTGGCCCCTAATTTGTGCATTTGACCATTGCCTATCTTAAATCTTAACTTTATTTATTTTGTGAATTTTGTGAGTAAGCATCATACGGATTTAGAATTAAAATTGTATAGGTCAAAAGGAACAAGTTTAAGCATCACCAAGGTAGCTTAGTTGTCAGGCGTACTGATTTCTATCGAGAAGTTTCAAGTTCGAATATTTTCGAGTAAACATGAAAAGGTCTGCAAACGTTACAAAATACCACGATTGAGCCGCGTATATTTGAGTCAAATGTATATTTGCCCTCTCAAAAAAGCCTGTAAGTGCATCTTGGTTTAAACAAGCATCAACAATCTATGCCAACAGCACCTAACCTTTTCTTTTCGATTGTATTGTTTTATGAAGCAAGTTAGACTATTTAACTTTTTCTAGCATGTTGTTGGCGTATGTGGCAGAATGGCCCACACAGAACGAACCCCAGTTCCGAACGAACCGCATCAGGCCATTCGGACCAACGGTAACTTCCGGATCCAAAGTCAAACCCGATATAAATTGTAAGTGACAACTGTTCAGAACAAGTAGCAGGGCTAAGCAGAGGCTATAAAGAGAAAGATCGCAGTTGCCGCTCAAAAGCATCACTATCTCCTTTGTAAGTATCGGATACGGACAAAAATGACTCCCGTATATAAAGAGGAAGGATTTTCACTCTAGGGTAACTGATTTAACTCACTTTTACTTTCACCTATATTACTCTCCATATCAAATAATCATTCTCACGCCGGAGTTTGGTAATGGGATAAAACCCGGGGCGAGACTAACTGTGGAGTTTGAGATAACTCCATGGATCGTTTAGAGCACTAGGGATTAACAATAATAAAGAATAACAATCATGCACAGCGGAATAAATAAGAACAATGTTATTGTTTCAATGTTTATTCGTCATCATTTGTAACAACTACATACAAAACTCACAGCCCCAATACTACGTGATCAAGTGTAGTACGGTTACCTAATCTAACATGGATCAAAGATCCTTGAGGCTTAAACCAAAACCTAAACCCTAGGCATATAAACAAAGACCATACGCCTAGGTACACACACACACATTTTCCTGGTGTTACATCTTTTACACACATAAAACTAAACGCCCCATAATCTCTTTATATAATAGAGATTAGGGTTACAAAAGGATTCCTAACCGTATATTCTGTAATCTTCATCTCTAAATTGAATTTTCCATTTGTCTTCTTAAGTCCTTCATCTTTCACATGTTTTGTCTTATCAACTCAATTGTAATTCCTAACAATCTTCCCCTAGTTGATAATGACAAAACCAAATAAGCACAAACTTCCCCTGAAGTTAAAATATATGAAAGAATCAAACTTCCCCTTAATCCATGCTATACCACCAAGGATCATCAAGTTGCAAAGCTTCAATGAACTTCTTCCCCTTTTTGTCATAATCCACTAGGAGACTCCAAGTAAATGCAAATTTGATCTTCACATCCACGAACCACTATCATACTTCCAATTCAGTCTTCCAATGTCTCGAATTACCCACCATTAAGAACACCAAAACGCTTACTATAAATGAATTCAAGACAAAAGAAACCTAAACCAGTAGTAATAATAACAACTAGCAGCTATAAAAACCTTCACCTCAATGTAGCATATAAATGGTTAAACATTTTAACATTAAGCTTCCTCTGAAACCCATATGTTAACCATTTGAAAGAACTTTTTGAATAACTAACCACCATAGCAACGAACACCATGTAGTACCAGCCATGAATGAGCACCAAATAGCTTATGAGAAATGACTACAAAAGCATTTGAAACCAGGCAGTAGTAACATGAAGAATAGTTCTTTAATGTGAACCTGATTCATAAGAGTATTCAATAATAATAAATATCAGGTCACAACGTATCCTCAAAACCAAAAATCCCAAACCAAACACATGTGTGTGTCAACAATCCAAATCTTAATAAGTCACAAACAAAAACCAATTAATCCTCTGTGTGTGTGTTATCTGAGAACCATAAATTTTCCTTGTGTGTGTCATCCAATAACTTTTAAACCTCGGACCAATCAACTTCTTTTTTACTTTATCATTGTCAATTAAAGCACCAAAATTGACTTGATTTTGCTTCCATATATGACAAATGAACACCCATGGTCCAATCATAATCCCTTCGACTTGCACCCAGTTATCTCACACATGCATTCCCAAAAGTGACTATTAAACATCAATAATAAACATTCCCATTGCTCTGAATAAAGCGAATCTTACCCCACAACCAATCTTCAATAATAAAATCCACCGGCTCACAATCTTGAATTAATATTACAATACAAATGTGAGATCATTCACGTAGAATAACTAATTCAAATAGGATACCAAAAGCGAATAAGTGTAAAGATAAAGTCACCATCCCATGATCATGAAGTACAAGCATCAAACGAGTAGCGTGAAAGTAGCAGTAATAAATTATAGTGGCAGTACTAACGAGATAGCAAGTGTAGAGTAGTAGTACTAGCTCTAGAAGGTATGAACAAGCAGTACTAACCAAGATCAATAATCATGCTAGCAGTACAAACATGGAACGCAACAGTATCAACTCATCTCCCCAGCAGTATAAACTTGTTATGAACAGTACGAACGAATGAAGGCAATACTAACTAATAGCGACAAGCAGTACAAATTTTTCAACAAGCAGTACTCGTAGCTTTTCTAGTAACACTAACAACCCTATCATGCACTTTATCCCAATAACCACAGTTCTTATGCATATGTCGAGCAGTAATCGTATGCGTCAAAACGAGCCATGTTGTTAAACAAGAACAATATAGCTGCAATAAACGTTGAATACAGAATGAATACATCCAATCGAACCCCTAACTGTATTACATAAGCACCATCTTGATTCTAGGGTTTCCTTGTAACATAAAGAACAGATCGTAGGCAAGAAACCCTAAACGTAAATCAATCATACACATCCAAAGCTACTTTCTTTCGTGTATAATTGACACCAAACAACATATAACCAACTTCCATGATGAATTAAAATGAATAGAACCAAATTCAAAAAGCTCGAATCATGAAAACCCTAAAAAATCAAAAAACATGAACTTCTCTGCAACACTTTTCAAAAATTTATACCTGAAAATTAATAGCTCAGATTGAAGATCCTTCCAGTGAGAATGTACCTTGATATATGAAGAATCTCTAGTAAAAATTTTAGCCCGATCCAACGGTTAACGAATGAGCTATCGTCCTTTGACAACAGCTCTACAGAAAGTTGCGAGAATTAAACCAAAGTCGATTTTTCTTCATCATTCTTCGACAAAACCTTGTATAATCCCTAGATCAAGAGCTCCCCAAGCTCTGATACCAATTGTGAATTTTGAGATAACTTCATGGATCGTTTAGAGCACTAGGGATTAACAATAACAAATAATAACAATCATGCACAGCGGAATAAATTAGAACAATGTTATTGTTTCAAGGTTTTTTCGTCATCATCTCTAACAACTACATACAAAACTCACAGCCCCAATACTATGTGATCTAGTGTACGGTTACCTAATCTAACAGAGATCAAAGATCCTTGAGGCTTAAACCAAAACCTAAACCCTAGGCATCTAAAAAAAGACCATACGCCTAAGTATATACACACGTTTTCCTGGTGTTACATCTTTTACACGCATAAAACTAAACGCCCGATAATCTCTTTATATAATAGAGATTAGGGTTACAAAAGGATTCCTAACCGTATATTCTGTAATCTTCATCTCAAAATAGAAATTTTCTTTTGTCTTCTTAAGTCCTTCATCTTTCACATGTTTTGTCTTATCAACTCAATTGTAATTCCCAACACTAACGCGTGTTTCTTTCTTACAGGAATCCGAAGGACCCAGTTGAGTCATCCAAAAGACCTATATTGTTTGTTTGGAGTAAGACGCAAGGTTTTACTTCAACAAATTGGCGCCATCCGTGGGACCGCTTATTCAATCTACCAGAGCTGAATAATGACGGGTCCTACTTTGGAAACACCAGTTCACCACGCCGAAGGAAATGGAAATGATAATGATAACAACCCTGGTAGTTTGGAAGAGCAAATCCTAAGTAAAGTGATTGCACTTAAAGCACTAATAAAAAATCACAACACCAAAGGGGGAAGTCCTCTCAAACCAATCCGAATCGACTTCGAAGAAGAAGATCCCAAGAAAACCGAAAACGAAGGGGCCGAAAAGAAACAAGAAGATAACTTAGCTAAACCGTACAAAGAGGCATCGAGATATCCTTTCACTCGGGACTAAAGCACGTAATGCCCACCAACTTAAAACTCTATGATGGGTCTACTGATCCGGACGATCATGTCACTAGATTTTGTGGTGCAGCTAACCAATGTAAATGGCCCATGCCGGTATGGTGCAGGATGTTCCAGCAAACGCTGGATGGTTTGGCAAGAGGATGGTTTGATCGTTTTCCCAACAGCAGCATCGACAATTGGGAATCTCTCCGTGATCAATTTGTAACAAGATTCGCTCTCCGAAGGAAATGCATTAAAGATCTTATGGAAATCACTAAGATCGTTCGGCAAGCAAATGAAACTCTCCTAGAATTTAAAGAACGATGGACTGACGAAGCTAGCCATATCTCCGGGGTACCGGAACTTATGCAAATTTCCTCCTTTATCAATGGTAGCAAGTGCCCTGAGCTGGATAAACGTTTTTCGGACCGAATTCCCCAAACGGTGACCGAAATGATGATAAGGATGGACGACTTCGTTCGGTCAGAAGCGGTGTACCAGGAAACCGAGCTACCAAGGGGTGAGAAGATGGATATTTACGGGAAGGGATACCACTCCACCTCTTACAACGAGAGGACGCCATGAGCTCCTTTCGGAGGAGATCGTCGTCAAAACGACCACAGAAATGAATATAAGCCCCGCCAAAATGATCATTATGTTCCTTATGCTCCTGCAAGGCACGACAACTCTTATAGAGCAGACTACCGCCGCAATGAAAACCGTAGGAACGAAACCAAGCCCATATACTTGAGCTCTTTGACCAAAGCCCCAAAAGAGATCTTGGCAACCGAGCGTCATCTGAGACTACCGCCACCCCCATCGTTAAAAGGAAAGCCCCAAAGAGAAAATTTAGACAAGTACTGCGATTACCACAGAGAAAAGGGACACCTTAGAAATGATTGTTGGCACCTAAAAGAGCAGTTGAGAATAGCCGTAGAGACGCGTAAGTTGGACCATCTCTTAAAAGATGCCAGGCAAAGGGGAAGAGCACCACAGAGGGTAGATAACCATACTAACAATGGAAAGGTCATTAATATGATCCGAAGCCACGAAGCCACACGAAAACGTAAAACCATGGATTCCGAGGAAGATTGGATGAGTGCTCCAATCATCTTCCCTCATATCCTGCCGGGTGACGTTTCTGAAGAACCATTGATAATTGAAGCCGAAGTAGAAGGTTATGTGGTGCGAAGGGTATATGTAGATCAAGGCGCTTCGGTAGAAGTGATGTATGAAAAATGTTTTTAAAATTTATGCCCCTCCATCAAATCCAGACTGAAGGAAACCAATACACCCTTAGTGGGATTCTCGGGTGAATCCATCAAGCCATTGGGGAAAATAGAGTTGGATGTATGCTTCGGAAGTGAGGGTTTGTTACGACGGACAACTATGAAATTCATTCTGGTAAGGTCATCATCTCCTTACAACATCATCTTAGGTCGTTCCGGAATGAAGAAACTCTGAGCCATCCCCTCTACGATTCACTCGATGATGAAGTTCCCCACCCCAAAAGGAATAGCTACTCTGGTTACCCAGTCAATTATTATCTCAGAATGTCGAAGGTTGGAAGAAAAGCAGTTGCAAAACAAGGAAGTAAGCAGGAGCGAACCACAAGATGCCAAAGTGGTCGGCCCTCCCATGAATGAATCAGAAGAAATCATGATTAACCCGGCATATCCGGAGCAACTGATCACCATCGGAGGAAATTTCTCTAAAGAATGTCGAAGACAACTGGTAGGATTGCTTAAAGATAATAAGGATGTGTTCGCATGGGAACCGGCAGACATGACTGGCATACCAAGACGAGTGACGGAACACCGACTTAATGTGAACGTGCAAGAAAAACCGATATCCCAAAAGAAACGAACTTTCTCGGCAGAAAAGAATCAAGCAATAACAAAAGAGGTGGAAGAATGGTTAAAAGTTGGAATAATCTGACCGGTAAGATATCTGACGTGGATTCCCAACCCAGTGCTTGTGAAGAAATCGGATGGTATATGGAGGATGTGCATTTATTTCAAAAACGTCAACTCGTCTTGTCGGAAAGATTATTACCCGCTGCCCGAAATTGATTGGAAAATAGAATATGTCATGGGATTCCGATACAAGTGCTTCCTGGATGCATACAAAGGGTACCATCAAGTACAAATGGCAAAAGAAGACGAAGAAAAAATAGCATTCTATACCGAACACGAAACTTATTGTTACACCAAGATGCCATTCGGACTGAAAAATGCCGGAGCAACTTACCAACGGCTGGTGGATTCGGCTTTCAAATCGCAAATCGGAAGAAACTTGAAAGCATATGTAGATGAAATGGCTATAAAAAGCAAGACAAAGAAAGAAATGTTGGCTGACATAGCCGAAACGTTTGACAACCTCCGAAGGATTAACATGAAGTTAAACCCAAAAAAGTGTTCCTTTGGAGTAGAAGAGAGAAAATTTGTTGCATATGTGGTAACATCCGAGAGAATCAGAGCTAACCCAAAGAAAACAAGAGCTATAGCGGAAATGCAATCCCCGAAAATGCTCAAAGAAATGCAAAGTTTGAACGGCAAGTTAGCAGACCTGAACCGTTTTTTATCCCGGTCAGCAAAGAAAGCACTCCCGTTCTTTGACACTTTGAAAAACATCACAAAAGAGAACAAAGATGAATACAGATGGACGAAAAATGCCGAAGCAGCATTCCAAAAAATGAAGAAAGTGGTCCTCGAACTCCCATATTTGACAACCCCAAAGCCTAAAGAAGACTTATATGTATACCTCACGGCGAGCAATGAGGCAATGAGTGCAGTGCTTTTGGTTGAAAGAGATGGACGACAGGTGCCGGTGCACTATGTAAGCAGAACGTTGCACGAAGCCGAAAGAAATTATGCTCCGATCGAAAAGCTGGCCTTAGCTCTATTGCATCTATCTAGAAGGTTAAGGAGATATTTCGAAGCTCATCCCATAAAGGTTATCATGGATCAACCTATGAAACAAATACTAAACAAACCGGAGGTATCGGGAAAGTTGAAAAAATATGTAGTGGAGTTAGGAGCATACAATATCGTATATGTGCCCCGGAATGACGTCAAAGGACAAGTCTTGGCAGATTTTATAACGGACATTCCGATGGATGGGAAAAGTCAAGTTGCAAGAAGGGAAGGCAAGGAGATGTGCAACATCTCCAACCAAGAAGAATGGACATTATACACCGATGGAGCTTCTAGCAAAGCAGGTGCCAGAGCAGTTTTAGTCCTAATCAGTCCGGACAAGACCGAATATACTTACGCTCTCCGTCTAAACTTCAAAAGCACTAACAATGAGGCGGAGTACGAAGCACTTCTAGCAGGTTTGAGAATTGCAAGGGAAATGAAAATACAAGCCATAGATGCATGAGTGGACTCGAACCTGGTAGCAAGACAAATCAACAGAGAGTTCATGGCACATAAAGAAATCATGATACGGTACCTGGCCAAAGCGAAAGAATACATTGCATGTTTCAAGCAATTCAAAATACACAACTTTCCAAGAGCTCAGAACCAAAAAGCTGACATACTCAGCAAAATTGCATCCATGACATTTGATCATCTAACGAAGGAAATACTAGTTGAGATTTTAGAGAAACTATCAACCGAAGAAAAAGCCATCAGTGCGATTGTAGAAGAAGAATAAGTGAACTGGATGACTCCTATCGTCAAATGCTTGCAGGAAGGTATCTGGCCGGAGGACCAAAACGAAGCACGAGCACTCTGAATGAAAATAAACCATTATGTGATGGAAGATGGGGTGTTGTTAAAAAAGTCATACATAGGCCCAATGTTAAGGTGCGTTGGACCACTCCAATCTAACGATATCATCCGAGAGGTGCATGAAGGAGCATGCGGAATGCATTCCGGACCATGATCCGTGGTCACAAAATTAATGAGGCAAGGTTACTATTAGCCGACAATGCATCGGGATGCTAGAGAAGAAATCCAAAAATGTGATTCTTGCCAAATCCACGCACCAGTACCGAAGCTCCCTAAAACTCAACTGACCTCAATCATTGCACCATGGTCAATCTATCAATGGGGAATGGATGTCCTAGGACCATTGCCGGAAGCTACGGGCAAGGTGAAATTCGTCATTGTGGCTATAGATTACTTTACTAAGTGGATGGAAGCAAAACCATTAGCAAGAACCACTGGAAAAAAGGTTAAAAATTTTGTTTGGGAGAAAATCGTTTGCAGGTTCGGTCTACCCCATGTGATTGTAACGGATAACGGAAGCAACTTTATTCATGATCCTTTCAAAAGTTGGTGTGAAAGATTAAATATCATTCAGATAAACATAGCTGTAGCTTATCCACAAGCCAACGACCTGGTAGAATGGGCGAACAAATGCCTGATGAAGGGGTTAAAATCTAGGCTTGGAAGAGAAATAGCCGGATGGGTGGATAAACATCCGAATGTCCTATGGGCCCACCAGACGTCTTTAAAAACAAGCAACGGAGAAACACCGTTTAGTTTGACGTACGGAAGTGAAGCGGTCATCCCGGCTGAAATCGGAATGCCCACATTCTGGACCATGATGGTGAAAGAAAAAGAGAATAACGAAGGAATTGAGCTGAATCTAGATCTGCTACAAGAACAGCGAGAAATGGCCGCAATCCGAGAGGCCAAATACAAAAAGTAGGTGGAACAGTACTACAACCGAAGGGTTCGTGGTGAATCGTTCAAGGTTGGTGACTTTGTATATCGAAAGAACGAGGCAAGAAGGGTTGAGAATCAAGGAAAATTGGGACCGAACTGGGAAGGTCCGTATCGAATCACAGAAGCACACCAAACCGGTTCGTACAAGTTAGAGACAATGGAGGAAAAGGAAGTACCACGAACATGACATGCCATTAATCTTAGAAAGTGTTTCATGTAATCGTGTAAATATAATGTATCGAATGTAAGGCCCAGAAAAGCCCTCTATTATTGTTATGAATGACAAATATAGCTATCCCACAGATGGAGGGAAGCAATTTTCACTACATGTTGTTTTATGAACATAATTTTTAAAATGATCCCTCCGGAAGGCTCGCTACATCCGGAGATCAGTGGTTAATGTTCAAAGATGACTCATACCCAAAAAGTGGTTACCATGTATAATTAAGGCAAAAAGGCCGAACGGCGCAAGACGCCCTAAGATGGTTCATACTCAAAAAGTGGTTACCACGTATAATTAAGGCAAAAAGGTCGAACGATGCAAGGCGCCCTAAGATGGTTCATACCCAAAAAGTGGTTACCATGTATAATTAAGGCAAAAAGGCCGAACGACGCAAGACGCCCTAAGATGGTTCGTACCCAAAAAGTGATCGCCATGAATAATTAAGGCAAAAAGGTCGAACAGTGCAAGACGCCCTGAGAACGGCTTATACCCAAAAAGTGGTAGCCACGTGTAATTAAGGCAAAAAGGCCGACCGGTGCAAGACACCCTAAGATGGTTCGTACCCAAAAAGTGGTCACTATGAATAATTAAGGCAAAAAGGCCGAACGGCGCAAGACGTCCTAAGAACGGCTTATACCCAAAAAGTGGTAGCCATGTATAGTTAAGGTAAAAAGGCCGAACGACGTATATAATTAAGGCCAAATGGCCGAATGGCACAACATGCACTTACTATAGATCACATACAAATAATAGTCTCTATGTCAGGTCACTGAATGGCCGAAACATTTGAATGACGTATGACTCAAGCTCGGTATCTGGGAAACTCCCAATGAGAGGTCAACCCAACAACATAGAGGAAGCCAGGAGGAATCTTACTAAGGTAAATACATTGTTTTACAACCTCGTAGCGTCAACTTCGTTAAATTCCCCCTTCGAAAAAGGGTTTGAAAAGTCAGAGTCATGATGTATCCGTGGCATCGCGAAGGGAATGACCCGTCTGTCTATCAAGAAAAAATCATTCTTCCAGCCTTTCAAACAAGTCAAAATCTCATGAAAACAAACTTTTCTATCTTTGCCACCACGCTTCTCAAAGGAGAACTAGTGACTTGCCTTGCTTAGCTTGTAAAATTCTCGATAAAGAGATGTAGTGGGTGTGATATGCAAGCTCCGACTATATACTTCAAAAAGTGTAGCACAATGCAAACCTAGCGGAACTAGTTGGGAAATATGAACCTTAAAATACTTGATCACATCTAATAAAAAAGTAGAAAATGGCACACTAAGACCGCCTTCAAAGAAATATTCCAAATATAGACCTATGGCGTCGTTCGATAGGTTATCCATCGTCATATCCAAGGGAGGTAACCTTGGATGTAAATTCGCCGGTATGCCAAATTCTTTAACCACCAAAGCCAATACCTCATCGTCCATCAAAGAAGTATACTGTGGAAAACTAGAAGGGGGGTTGAATAGTTTTTACCGTTTTTCAAGTTTTATTTGCTTTGTTACTATATGTTAATTTCAAAGGAAACAATCACAAATAAATAATCACACAATGTAAACAAAAGATAAAGAGAGGAAAGATCAAACCACACGACACTGTTGTTTATAGTGGTTCGGCTACAAGGACTCTCTTCCTTGCCCTACTCCACTCCCCGAGTTTCCTACTCGAGAGTTTATCTTTCACTAAGAAACAAACTCCTTTTCTAGGCGGAGAAAACCTTTACACGTCGCTTACTTCCTTTTCCGGTACTAAGCTAAACACCGGGTTCTTTCACAAGGTAGAACCAACCTGATGTCGCCTATTTACTTTACCGAAACTAAGCTAGATGTCGAGTTCTTTACACGGGTACAACTACTCCCTACACTCTTTGTGCTTTAAGGACTAAAGAACTAACCACACTCACTGATTACAAATGATAGATATGATGTGTGAAACAAACTACAATATCACACAGTAATGCAACTAAAGGATTACGGTTCTGTAGATCCTTGAATGCTTGATCTCTTTTCTACAAAATGAAAGATCAAAGTGAAATGCAACTATGAATGATGTTAGTAAGATATGTACTAAATGAATATGTGTGTTAAAGCTATATGAGTGATGAGAGAGCCAAATGATCAGCTTCCTATTTATAGGCAAGCTGATCTTCAGCTCACGGATCCCACGGATCCCTCACAAGGGATCCGTCCTTCATTGGATTTGGATCCGTGGGATGTGACAGCTAAGGTTTAGTTGTCTCTTACCATATCTTAGTTGTATCTTACCAAATCATCCAAGATCCTCAAATGTCAATTATGTATCTTGCAAATCTAACCAAGATATATCAAAGATATTGTATGTGATGCATGCAATGATGTCATGGAATGGTTTTAGAATTAAAGTTTCCTTTTAAGGAAACAAGTTACTAAATAAGCAAACTTGTAATTCTTGGTTAATATGTGAAGTGTAAAATGTGTACTTAAGAGACTTAAGCTAGTATTTATTATTTGCTAAAAGATATTCCTTTTATTTGTCATTAACAAAACTAATGAAAGATCAAAGAATATAAATAACGTTTTTGAGACGCTATTTGTATTAACAATCTCCCCCTTTTTGTTGATGACAAAACATAAGGTATATTTTTTAGCAAGAGAATAAATATAGCATGAGTTCTTAAAAATATATATTAAGTTTGTTTATTAAAGAAAAGTTTTGTAAATATGTATGTACTGTGATGAATCACAGTTAATGCAAACTTTTGATTACTATTATGAAATAACTTAGTATGAACTAATTATGCAAACTTAATCCTTTTTCCTTTCTCCCCCTTTTTGTCGAAACAAAAAGAAGAGGTGCGTAGCGGAATGCGATTTTGAGAACTTTAATAGCTCCCCCTTGTTTTATACTCCCCCTAAATGGAGTAACAAGTAAATGATGCATAAACCTACAAGACAAATGGTTAGAATATGAAAGATTTATGAAATGCTCCCCCTCGATGTATACTCCTCATTTCTCGAGTACCAACGTATACTTTGAAGGGTATGATATGCTGCAAATGAAGTGTTAGTAATGAATGACTTCAATGAAGAGGTAATCTTCCAAACAAGCCTTTTAATATATTTTGACTTTTAAAAGTTAAAACTAAGTGTCTGATCATTATTTTTACCTAAAGCAATCATAATCAAGGTATAATATAGGTTAGATAATGATGTTAGTTCACAATGATAATGATAATATGCAATATGTTGATCACTCATAAGCATAAAACATCACATTCATAGATATTGAAAATTTTGTGACAAAAGTCACAATGATGAAATGATGTTACAAGTACAATAAAAAGACATCCTAGAGAGAAAATAAAAAATCCTAAAGCAACAATTTAAAAGGTCCTATATGACATTTAGATGCTCAAGAAAGTGTTGAGAATGATATAAATCAAGAATGAAGATGATGAGATCCTATGATGGCGTTCTAGACACTGAAGATGTTCTAGATAATGAAGTGTGAGATGAAAATTCTAGACTCGTTGGTTACGAGAAGGTTGTTTGGTTTCTGAATGGTTAAAAACTGACCAGGTACCCACGGATTGGGCGGAACCAAAATTTTGGTTCCGTCCTTATTATCTTTGGGTTCCGTGTGACCGAAATTGATTTGGTCAATTTTTGTCGTTTTGATCTAATGAAGGTTCAAGCTAAGGTTTATTTACTTACAATTATTGATTTGGTTTTACTAATCCTAATCAAGGTTTAAGGAGACTTAAAACATCTCTTTTAAGAGGTTTGTTAAACACATGATTGTGTTTTCATGAGGTTTTGGTGCAGAACTATAATGTTGAGCTAATAAGGTGTTATGATGATAGTATTGACTAATCTTAAAGGGTGTTCGTCTTGTATGCCTAAATCAATTTTTGTGTCAAAACAGGATATCATTAATTTAAAATAGAATCATAAGATTACACATGAAGGTTCCTAGAGACGATAAAATCTTAAGAGTAATTATTGCAATGATACTACAAACTTCTATTTTGCTAGTTTTGATGATGACATGATAGAGGCAAGCCATTTGGTTTCTAAATTACTAGTGTCGTAGAGGTTAGAGACAATATTGTTGTCATCTTGAGTGTTTGTTTTATTGATCCACATTGATTCATCCAAGTGTTGAAGAGTGGTAATTATGTCATGTGATGGGTCTATTATTAAGCTTGAAGATGGTGATGAGATTCTTTCTTTAGGTGGTGATGATTGTGGTGAGGAGTCAATTGTTTTGGAAACACTTGGTGAAGTGACAATTGGTGTGGCAATTGTTGTGTTGATAATTGATGTGATATGGTATTGAGGTTCATGAATCTTCGGATGGAGAGGAAGGACTATCACGGGTTCTAAGTTTTCAAGACTTATTTGTGGAGAATTGGTTGATGTAAGTGGAAGATCTTCTAATTCTTCAAGATGTGGTTGTGGAGATGTTGGTGGTGTCCTAAAGAGTTCCATAGGTTTGAGTTTTGGTGAGGATGGTGATAATGCAGACTTCTTAGTTTGTGGTGGAGCGGGAGCGAGTGGTGGTGTGGTTGCTACAGGAGTAATGGTAGGAGGTGATGTTGTTGTATTGAATGAGTTTGTAGCGGGTGAATTTGAAGAAGAGTATATGTTGACTATGGGAGTCGTAATAGGAGTTGTTGTGGTGTTTGTGGATCTAACGGGAAAGGTTACATTACGAAGTGGGTTTGCATACCAATAAGGTCTGACACTAATTCTAGCCGTTCGTCTGTATGGTCTAGACATGTGAATTTTCTGGAGATGATATGTGAATTTTTGTGGAGGTTTAGTGTGCTATGATCATCTCTAAGGTTCTAATTTATACTTCCTAATTGTATGAAAATTGGTGTTTGGATTAAATGAGTGTGAATATCTATGACTTGAAACAAGATAAAGTTGTTTGTCCTATTGACAAAGTCAAACCATAGAAATGGAGTTGACATAAGAGTGTGTAGAGAAATGACTCAAAAGGGTTAAATTTGATTGATTAATAGGAATAAGTTCAGTCTGTGTGTGATGGGATAGAACAGATAAATCAAATTTTGCAAGAAAATATTCTTTGAATTTCATAATGGTTTCTAATGGTTTGGAACAGAGATTTGTGCAGGTCTTATCAAGGAAGTCAATCCATTGAGCTTGGATTGAGTGATATGTTTTGGATTTGCAGTAAATACAAGGAGATATTAGAAAATCTTATGATTTGATATTTCCACGGATTTGACGGATCCTTAAAAAGGGTTCCTTATTTGTATTGGTTTGGTAACTCACACCTAAAGTTCAAAAATTTCAATTATGGTGGGAAATTTTGTTCCTAAGTTTCTAAGAATTCCTAAGTTATTCTAAGATGAATTATGATCAGTGAATGAATCCTAAATGATACTAAACACTAAGATTTAAGAATCGATATGAGTCGAAAAAGTTTTAGACTTACTTAGAAAGCTGCGGATCCAAGTAGTATCAAGTGCGGAACCAAAGTGAGGGGTCCGCCAAATCCGCAGGTTGGAGGATGGCGGAACCAACGATAAGCCTTGGCGGATCCAACTTTAAGGATCCGTCGGATCCGTACCCTAATTTTCTAAAACTAAACAGAAGACTTGTTATATTATGCGTTATTCGACGAAAACCTGAAAATTCATCTAGACCTTACTTAACATCTAATATGTATAGCAAAACAACTAAGTGTGATAATATTAACGCACGATTGATCATAGGTTAATCCGTTCTTAGAAACTTACCGTAGTAGGAGTTAAGCCAAACATAGGTTTAGACTTGATAACCCCGAGTGTTATCAATCTGCAATAATCAGTTAGTTCTCATACACAAAATAAAACACAATCAAGTATGAAAATAGACCTTATCATTAAACTTCATCATGAACGATGTTTAAGCCAAACAGTGGCATAAGTTTGGAAAATTGATAACCATGTGCATTATCATCAGTTAAAGTTGAGCTAGAACACATAAGCATAAAGTACTAAAGACATGTCTTAACAAACATAGAAATATGATCATATAGGATCTAAAGAACAACTGTTCCAAACGTTCATTTATTCTCGCTTTTCTTTTAATACTTTGAGTATTTTCTTTTGATCTTTTCGGAGTTTCATCATCCATCGTCCTGCACACTTTAGAACTCCCTTTGTTTGTCGGCTTTCCGCAGATTCATTATTGAGAGATGGAAGTTGACTCAAGTAATCTAATAGTGGGAGCTTTGAGTTAGGTAATCCATCTTCGTCACTAGCTGATGAAGATGATGAAGATGAAGATGAGAGACAGGCTCGTTTCCCTTTTCCTACTTTCACTCTATGGTCACTAAGAGGGACAAAGGTGTGTTTGATTTCGGGGTAATCTGGGGCGAAACCAACAGAATTTGGAAGGATAGGAGTGGAAGCTTTGAACAAACGAGTGAGTAGCATTCCATATGGCAATGTGGTTTTTCTTAGGACACGTATATCAACCATCCTCTTGGCGATATAGTAAGCAAGATTGAATCTTTGATGAGTTGAAATACAATAGAGCGTATAGCACAGTCCAACATTTACGTGATCTTTGTTACCAATAGTACTAATGACATTAGATCTTAGAATTTCTTCGAGTTTCTTGAACTCAGGTTTGAGTTCATTGAGTTCCATGGCAAATGGATCTCGATTGACATCTTTGCCCCGAAGTTTCTTAATTGGGTTGGTTCTAGTGTTAAAAAGATGATCTCGGATAATTTCATTAGGAGTTAGAGGAGTGTCATATGGATGTTCCCGTCCTAGATTTGAATTTAGAATGGTTAAGGACCATTTGTCAGAGTAGAAGCATGTTCCTTCACTTGGGATGTGTAACACTTTCCCAAAATGGTCTAAAGGAAAATTGTAGGAGTTTTGGTTTACATTGAAGTTGATGCTAAATGATCCATTGTCATCAGAAATAAGTTTTACTGAGGCATAAAATTCGAGAATGAATCGAGGAATGATAGGTTCATCTATGTCGAGAAGTGAATCAAATTGAATGGTGGCCATTTGTTCACGAATGTTTGTTTCTTCTAAAAATGAAGAGTCTATGGTTCTACCCTCATGAACATACCGACTTTCTAAAGCTTTGAAAAGTTGGACTTGCGCTTCTGTGAGTCCTTTTGTTTGATGATGTTTGGGTAGGTACTTCTTTGTTTTCTTGTGATCGTAATTAGTGGCAGTAGGCATGATTTTCCTAGTCATAAACAATTTTATAGTTTTAGTTACACTAATCTAAAATACATGAAATGTGGACAAATATAGAGATGTGGTTATCTTTGACCTATTTGAAAATATACGTTTTGTGACAAAACACTTTATACCCCAAACATTCCTGTTTGACGTTTTCTTTGATTTTGTATTAGCAATGTTTTAAATTCATTTTATCTAATTATGAAAAGATTTCTTATGGGTTTTTGAAAGAAAATTTATTCTAAACTTAAAAGATTAGAATAGAGGTTTCTTTGGTTTTATTGAATTTTGTTAAAGTGTTTAATAAAATGGAATTCCTATTAATTTTTGACAAAAGAATTATCTGTAGTGTCTAATTAAGAATAGTAATCTGAAATGTATTATTGAAATTGTATGAACCCTAATTTTGAATTGAAATGAATTAGTGAACTTACAGTGAGTGATCAAGCACGAATTGATGTGAGATGAAAGATCTAATTTTAGGGATGATGATTATGAGTTGATATTGAGGGTTTAATTAAGTGTGTAGTGCAGTAAGGAGTGTTTGGTAATTCATAGTTGGATTTGACAACTCACGGATTCGGCGGATCCTTCAAAAGGGTTCCGCCCATGTTGTCAATTGGATCCGCAGGATCAGAACAAGGTTGTGGTATTTTTGTCTTTGGTTAAATTAAGATTTGGACGAATGTTTTGATTACTTCTAAATATTAGTATGTTTTATAAGGAACGGAGATTTCTTTCTTGAGATGTTTGTAAGAGGATTTACCACTGTAATCCTTTTTGAGAGACTTTCTCAGCATATTGTATTCACTGTTTAAATTGGGAATAAAGATAAAACAGTCGAGCTAAGTAATTGTTGAGATGAATGATTGCAAGGTTGACGAAACAGGAGAGGATTGGCAATAGAGACTTAAAGACATAAACTACAGGTATTTTCTCCACACTTCTCCTTAACCACTTAAGTATCAAGGAACGTTAGTTTCTTAGTGACTTGTGGTACAATGTCTCACATTGGTACACAACATGTTTAGAGATCTACCTAATTATTATGATTTCATTATTTATGATCTAAGAATGATAGTTATACACAAGGTTTGGTGTTCTACTAATGTATTACTACTTTTAAGGTTATCCAATGATTTAACTATTTTGATCCTTAATGTGAATGGTTTTTATCCTAAATTTTCATGATTGAGTGAAAACATTTTTTATTCCTAGTTGTTTGGTACTTGAAGTTTTACTTATCATGTATGATTTTTGGTCATAGCATATCTTGATAAGGAGATGAGGTTCTACTAAGTTCGTTTGTGTTTCCATAACTTTTAAGACATTTAGCTAAAGTTAGTATGTACGAAAATAGGAGAATATGTTTTTCCTATATGTTTAAATTTTAATTAGATAGCTTTGATTTATGCTCTTATTTCTAGAGTTATCAATCTTACTTAGATTCTAGAGAAAAACTAAATTATTTAAATCTCAATGTTTTCTAATGGATGGGATTATTACAAACAATATTGTTTAGACCTATGTATTATGGAGAGATAAAACTTTATAATATGGTGAGATTATCCTAAAATTAATTTTCTTCCAAGTACTTTTTAAGGTTATGAATAATTAAGTTAGAACTTACTTAGGAACATTAGTGGATGTGATAATCACAAATGTGTTGGTTAAATCTTATCTTGGTTAAAGTTCTTGCAAGTTCTAAGAACTTATCCATGTATGGGTATTACCTAAGTGTTTGAGATATAACATAAGAATATGAGACAACATTTGTCTTGAGATGTTATATCCGGTTTTAGCAAAGGTTTTTAAAAACCTTTTCCTAGTAATCATCCTATCTTATACACATAGAATCTCTATTATTACATATGTAGTAATATTTAATCATACCACAAAGAAATAGTTATGAAATCATGAATTATCTATGAGAATAATCATTATGAGTAGGGTTATGAGAGTTCATACCTTTTTGATGATTAATACCAAAAGTGCTATTGATCGGGATGAGCACTTTTAGTGATTAGAGAAGATACCTTTGTATTAATCAATGTATCTTGGGATTAATAAAGACCAAATCCTTTTAAGCATACCTAAAGAAAACTTGAGTGTTTGGTCCCCAATATCTCATGGGTCCTTATTGAGTTAAACAACATATTACCATGGTTCACTAATATCTCCAAGATAGTCAAATGGCATTTGTCTACTAAGCTCATTTCCTATGTATGAATATGATTTTACTGTTGTTTTAACTACATCCCTGTCTTTGATCGTTTTTGAATTAGTCTTACTTGAATATTGATTTTTCAATTTTTCTACTGTACTCACGGATCCTTTGTTTATACTACGCGGATCCAAAGTTTTGGATCCGTGGGATCCGTGGGTTACCAAATCATTTGGTGTGATTTGATTTTCATTTATCGTTTGACTTTCAAAATCACTTAAATGACCATTTTCCATAAAATCAGGCTTGAAGCTACCATGAGATGATTTAAGAATTCTCATAGTGTCATCTGCACAGTTTATGTGTTTATTGAATCTTTGAAACTTGAGATTTTGTTTTATGTATTTGCTTAGTGTGAGTTTATGTGACTCTAATTCAAGTTTTATTTCTTGACATGATGCACAACATTCAGTTTCCATATTTTCTTCCAAGCTTTTAACTTTTTCTTTCAACTTATGTATTTTATTCATCAAGTATTCCTCTTTGGTTTTCAAGATCTTATTTTTACTTATGACGTTTATAATGAGCTTACTTAATCTATTGTTTTCTATATCTAATGTGTCGTAGTCATTAAATATATATGAAGAGTCAGAGGATACCTTTTCTGTTTTGTTAGCCATACTATCCACTTTGTTGTCTTTAAGCATATCTTCACTGTTGAAACTAGATCTGGCTATATTGCTAGAAGCTATCAACTCCTTTTTGCCTTTAGGTAACTCCGAGTCTTTTTCCATTATTGCTAGATGAGCTTTGAGGTATCCTATGAGCTCGTCTAATGTCATCCTTGAATGATCTTTAGAATCTTCAATATTAGTTGCTTTAACTATCCATTTTGGGTCAAGATCTTTCCTGTCAAAATACTTACTAGAAATGGATTTATCAAGAGCTTTAGATGAAATATTGTGTCTAGCTAGATCTGAGTCTTTTGACATTTCAAAAATGGTTTTTCCGAACTATAAAAACTGTTTTTGAGGGCTGGTGATCTTTGCAAGGATTTCCCTTCTTTAAAGTTTTCAAAATCGATTTGATCGTTTCAAGTTTAAAATACAGTTTATTTTAAAAATCTTGAGTAACGTAGCTTTGATACCAATTGTGGAAAACTAGAAGGGGGGTTGAATAGTTTTTACCGTTTCTTTTGTTTAATTTGTTAGTTCAAAGGAAACAATCACAAATTAAGTTATCACACAATATAAACTAAAGATAAAGAGATGAAAGATCAAACCACATAACACAAGTGTTTATAGTGGTTCGGTTTGCAAGAGATCCTTATCCTTGCCCTACTCTACTTCCTCGAGTTGCTTACTCGAGAGATATCTTTCACTAAGAAACAAACTCCCTTCAAGGTGGAGAAAACCTTTACACATCGCTTACTTCCTTTTCCGGTACTAAGCTAAACACCGGGTTCTTTCACAAGGTAGAACCAACCTGACGTCGCCTAATTACTTTACCGACACTAAGCTAGATGTCGAGTTCTTTACACGGGTACAACCACTCCCTACTCTCTTTGTGCTTTGAGGACTAAAGCACTAACCACACTTACTGATCTAACTGATACAAATGATAAGAAACACTTAAAGTGTTTACACAGAACCTATACTACAACTTCACAACAGTCTGCTTGTTTGAAGCTTGTTAACTTGATCTTCTTTGCTACAAAAGAAACATCAATGATATATATATATAACTACTGTGGTTAGTAACTAAAGTGAATGTATGTGTTTTTCTTTTCTAAGTGGATGATTAGATCAAATGCCAAGCCTGCTATTTATAGGCAAACAAGGCAAGGCTCCTACGGATCCGGCGGATCTCTCAGAAGGGATCCGTCTTTGTATGGACTTGGATCCGCGGTATGACAGCTAATGTTGCACATGAGATCTCTTCAAATCTTTCCATATCCTTGTGTTGTCAAATCAATATCTTCCAATGTCAACTATATAACTTGAGTATCTAATCAAGATATCACACAATCTTACTAAGATTGTATTTGTGATGTATACCATGATGTCACTTTGTAACTTTTAAATTAAAGTTTCCATTAAAGGAAATACACATGTATATGTAATATAATGTTAGTGATCATGTTAAATAAAAGATGTGTTTTGAAAAAGACTTTAACTAGTATTTATAATTTGCTTAAGGAATATACTTTGTGTTTGTCATGAACAAAACATAAGCAAAGATCGTAAAATATAAATAACGTTTTTAGTACGATATTTGTATTAACAAGGGGGAGCTATTAAAGTTTTGAGTGGAGCAGGAGCAGGAGCGGGTGGTGGTGTGAAACTTAGTCCCTTTCTCCCCCTTTTTGTCGAAACAAAAAGAGTAGCGTAGCGGAATGCGATTTTGAGAACTTTAAAGCTCCCCCTTGTTTTATACTCCCCCTAAATGGAGTAATCAAGTAAATGATGCATAAACCTACAAGACAAATGGTTAGAATATGAAAGATTTATGAAATGCTCCCCCTCGATGTATACTCCTCACTTCTCGAGTACCAACGTATACTTTGAAGGGTATGATATGCTGCAAATGAAGTGTTAGTAATGAATGACTTCAATGAAGAAGTAGAATGCTTGTGAAGTATTCTCCCAAACAAACCTTTCAATATGTTTTGACTTTTAAAAGTCAAAGTAAGTGTCTGATCATTATTTGTACCTAAGGCAATCATAATCAAGGTATAATATATGCTATATAAGAATGTTAGTTCACAATGATAATGATAATATGCAATATGTTGATCACTCATAAGCATAAAACATCACATTCATAGATATTGAAAATTTTGTGACAAAAGTCACAATGATGAAATGATGTTACAAGTACAACAAAAAGACATCCTAGAAAGAAATAAAAAGTCCTAAAACAACAATTTAAAAGGTCCTAACAACTAGTCTAGAAAACTCCTATTGAGGAGGATGAGAGATGGCGTTTAAACGTTCAAGAACATGGTTCAAGATGAACCTCATCTCATTTTGAAGCTCATGGACCAAGATGTTGGTCCTTTGGGCCAAGTGAGCCGTTCTCTCACAATGTGCGCAATCATGACTTGAGAAGCCGGGAGGAAGACTAGGCTCCAAGTTTTGTGGTGGTGGTGGTGGTGATGGTGGTTGGTTGTTGTTTGATGGTTGTTGTGGTGTTTGGAGGGAGTTCATAAGAATGTTTTGAATGTCCATTGCTTCATGAAGGCGATGGTCAACCATACCCGAGAGAGTATAGAGTTGGTTTAACTCCGCACTTATCTCCTCTTGTGTTTGAGGAATGTTGCTCCACATTGCTTCATCAATGGCAATGAGTGTTGAAGTTGGTGATAGTGGTGGTATTTGTGGACGAGGTTGTGGTGCTTCACGGTATAGAGGACCATGAATCTCCGGATGGAGAGGATGAAATAGCATAGGTTCTAAGTTTTCAAGACTTATTGGTGGAGGATTGGTGGATGTAGGTGGAAGATCTTCTAACTCTTCAAGATATGGTTGTGGAGATGTTGGTGGTGTCCTAAATAGTTCCATGTGTTGGAGTTTTGGTGAGGATGGTGATGAGGCAGACTTCTCAGACTGTGATGGAGCGGGAGCAGGAGCGGGTGGTGGTGTGGTTGCTACAGGAGTAATGGTAGGAGGTGGTGTTTTTATGACTACATGTGAGGGAGTTGGAGTGGATAAAGTAAGGAAGTTTTCACTAGCAATAGGTGAGGATGTGTTTAGTGGTGATGATTCTTTAGAGGATGAGTTGTGAATGTTGATGAAACAACAAGGTTTCACACTCATACGGGCTGTTCGTTTTAGTGGCTTGGATGTGGAGGAGTTGTTTGATTTTGTCATTGAGACTTTTTGGTGAAGTATGATAGCTAAAATGTACAGGAGAAGAGATGGTTGTGATGTGAATTGAAGATCCTAAAGTGCTAATTTATAGACAGAAGGTTTGTGAGTCTGTGTGTTTGGATTTGATGTGAATCCAATAGAGAATGTTGGTTTCTAATGATTTGGAACAAAAATTTGTGCATGTCATATCAAGGAAGTCAATCCATTGAGCTTTGGTTGAGTAATGTGTTGTGGATTTGCAGTTAATACAAGGAGATAGTGGAAAATCTGATGATTTGATATTTCCACGGATTTGACGGATCCCTAAAAAGGGTTCCTTCTTTGTATTGGTTTGGTAACTCACACCTAAAGTTCAAAAATTTAAATTTTGGTGGGAAATTTTGTTCCTAAGTTTCTAAGAATTCCTAAGTGATTCTAAGATGAATTATGATCAGTGAATGAATCCTAAATGATATTAAACACTTAAGATTTAAGAATCGTGATAAGTCGAAAAAGTTTTAGAATTTTACTGGGAAACCTGCGGATCCAAGTTGAATCAAAGGCGGAACCTTGTTCAGGGATCCGCCAAATCCGCAGGTTGGCGGATGGCGGATCCAACGATAAGCCTTGGCGGAGCCCAGGTTTGGGATCCGCCGGATCCGTACGCCCAAAACTAAAGAAACTAAACAGAACATATGTCATATTTCGCGTTTTTCGACGAAAACCCGAAAATTCACCTAGACCTTACTTAACATCTAATATGTATAGCAAAACAATTAAATATGATAACATTAAAACACAATTGCACATAGTTTAATTCGTTCTTAGAAACTTACCGTTTTAGGTGTTATGCCAAACATAGGCTATAACCTGGAAAATTGATAACCGTGATGGTTATCTACCTGCAAATGTTAGTTATTACACGTACACAATAAGTATTATCAGATAAATTCTAGACACATAGAAGTTTAACAACACAACATCCAACATTGTTCAAAACCAAACACTCCATCATGTAAGCTTTTTCTTCAACTTCTTCATCCCCTTGTGCAATTTCATCATCCAACGACCAAGATTCTTCACCATTCCTTTGGTGTTTCGATACTCAGCGGATTCATTTTGAATTGGAGGAAGATGGCTCAAGTATTCGGGTGGAGGAATCCTAGAATTTGGCAAACCATCATCTTCACTCATTGAAGATGATGAGGATGATGTTGGTACACGAGGACGTTTGCCCTTATCAACACTAACTCTAAAGTCGCTCAAAGGAACGAAGGTATGTTCAATTTCATTGTAATCTGGAACAAAGCCTAAATGGTTTGGACGAGCGGGTGCAAAGGCTCTATAGAGTCGGGTTAAGAGCATACCATAAGGCATTGCAATCTTGCTTTGAACCGGAATGTCACACATTCTTTTGGCAACATAATAAGCAAGATTGAAGGGTTGATGAGTAGAGATGTTGTACATCATATGACACAAACAAGCATTGATGTGATCACGGTTTCCTATGGTGCACATCACATTAGCCCTTAAGACATCTTCCATTTTCTTGAATTCGGGTTTGAGTTCATTAAGCTCCATTGCAAATGGATATCTAGCAACTTCACGACCACGATACATTCTTGTGGGGTTGTTCTTAGGAATGAAGAGATGTTCCCTAATCACTTCTTTTGATTCGAGAGGAGTGACATATGGTGCCGTCCTATCGAGATTGGATTCTAAGATTGTTAAGGACCATTTGTCCGAGTAAAGACATGTCCCTTGGTTTGGAATTCCTAAGACCTCACCAAATTGATCAAGAGGGATGTTGACAAGATTTCCATTTAGAGTAAAATGAAGACTTAAGTAACCTTCGTCACTCGAACTAAGACCTACACTAGCATAGAACTCAAGTATGAACCTAGGAACAATTGGTTCATCTATATCTAAAAGAGAATCAAATCGAATTGCGGCTAATTGTTCCCTAAGTTGAGTTCCTTCATAGAACGATGAATCTACGACTCTACCCTCATGGACATACTTTTTCTCTAAGGCTTTGAAAATTTCGATTTGGGCATTGGTTAGACCTTTGGTTTTGTGGACTTTGGGTAAGTAGTTAACGGTTTTCTTGTGATCGTAGTTGGTTGCGGGAGGCATGATTTTCAGTGATGTTAGAAGCACAAATTTGTGGAAGAAAATGGTCTAAAATGTGATGGAGATTAAGTGTGTGTCGAGTATAGTAAGGTGATATGTTTTGGAGTGAGGAATGAATAGTAGTTGTTCTTGTTTATTTAATAATAAACTGAACTCAGCATGCGACGGATCCGGCGGATCCCAAACAAAGGATCCGTCCTTGTTGTCGATTGGATCCGCGGATCAGAACACATGTTTTGGTTTAGTGTCGTGTGTGGCTAAACTAATGTTTGTACTTATGTTTCTCCTAATCACTAGGTTCCATTAATCCTAATCCAAGTCTAAGATAATTGAAAGGTTCACGTTTAAGTGGTTTAGTGAGGATATCGGCAATGTTGTCCTCTGAGGAAACTTTCTCAATTGAGATGATTCCCTTCTGTACATTGTCGCGAAGGAAGTGATGGCGTATTTCAATATGTTTGGTTCTAGCGTGTTGGACTGGATTTTTGCTTAGATCGATAGCACCTTTGTTGTCGCAAAGAATGGGAATGTTGTTGAGTTCAATTCCATAGTCGACGAGAGCTTGTTTCATCCACAGTGCTTGTTGACACGCCTTTCCTGCAGACACATACTCTGCCTCTGTTGTTGAGATTGCGAGGGCAGTTTGTTTCTTAGCGAACCATGATGTTAGACAATATCCTACAAAAGTACAAATACCGCTAGTACTTTTCCTATCAACATAATCACCTGTGTGATCTGAGTCAGTATACACTATGGTTTCTACACCCGTTCCTTTTGGATACCATAATCCTAAATGTGTAGTACCTTTGATATACCTAAAGATTCTTTTAACGGCTTCAAGATGGGAAGTTTTTGGATCTTCTTGAAAACGTGCACATAGACAAACACTAAACATAATGTCAGGCCTACTAGCCGTAAGATAGAGTAAACTACCAATCATTCCTCTATATTTAGTGCTATCTACGGATTCATTTTCTTCATCCTTAGTGAGTTTGGTTTCGGAGGACATAGGTGTTCTCATGGGTTTTGAGTCTTCAAGACCAAACTTTTTAAGCATATCTTTGATATACTTTGATTGGTTGAAGAATATCCCATCTTCTAATTGTTTAATTTGGAGACCTAAGAAAAAGTTTAGTTCCCCCATCATACTCATTTCAAACTCGTCATGCATGATTTTTGAGAAATCGCCCCATAACTCTTGACAAGTTGAACCGAATATAATGTCATCCACATATATTTGGACTATGATAATATGTGATCCCTTTTTCTTGGTGAAGAGAGTATTATCTACTAGGCCCATGGTATACTTATGGTCAACTAGGAAAGTCTTAAGTCGATCATACCAAGCCTTTGGTGCTTGCTTAAGTCCGTATAAAGCTTTCTTAAGTTTGAAAACATAATTTGGTTTTTCAAAATCGGCAAAGCCGGGAGGTTGTGCAACATATACTTCTTCATTTATAAGACCATTTAAGAAAGCACTTTTGACATCCATTTGAAATAACTTAAAATCATGTGCACATGCATATGCAAGTAATATTCTAATAGACTCAAGTCTAGCTACGGGTGCAAAGGTTTCATCGTAATCTATACCTTCTTGTTGATTGTAACCTTGAGCTACTAGCCTAGCTTTATTTCTAGATATAATACCTTTTTCATCCATTTTATTTCTAAAGACCTATTTGGTGCCTATTATGGTTTGGTTTTTAGGTGGAGGGACCAATGTCCAAACATCAATTCTAATAAATTGATTAAGTTCTTCTTGCATAGCAATTACCCAAGGTTCATCTTTTATTGCCTCGTCTATATTTTTAGGTTCAATAGTTGAAATAAAACAAAAATAATTACTTTCATTTTGAGCTTTGGATCTTAATGTTCTTTCATTAAGTTTTCCTATGACGTTTTCTAATGGATGACTTTTAGTTTCTTTATAATTGACTATTTCTCCTTTTACGGGTTCATTGTCATTTTCAATGTTTTCTATATCATTAACCATTTGACTTTCAACTAAGTCATCATCTACCAAAGGTGATGTCTTAGAGGGAGGTGGACTTTCGTTGAATGTTACGTTCAACGATTCCTCGACTCTTGATGTTTCCTTGTTTAATACAATGTATACTTTATTATTTTGTGAGTACCCAAGAAATACACCTTCATACGACTTTGGGTCGAACTTAGTGAGATAATCCTTTGTGTTCAAAATGAAGCACTTGCTTCCAAAAACTCTAAAATATCCTAATGTAGGCTTTTTGCCTCGATAAATTTCATAAGGAGTTTTATTTAAAAATTGTCTAATTAAAACTCTATTTAGGATATATGTAGAAGTATCTACAGCATGACACCAAAACTTTTGTGGTATGTTTTGTTCATTTAACATAGTTCTACTCATTTCTTGAATTGTTCTATTTTTACGTTCTACTACACCATTAGATTGAGGTGTACGAGGAGCTGAGAAATTATGAGTTATTCCATTATTATCACAAAAATTTCCAAATTGAATTTCATTGTCAAATTCTCGACCATGGTCAGTTCTAATAGATACTATATTACTTCCTATTTGATTTTGAATTTTCTTGCTTAGAATTTCAAATTTGTCGAATGCCTCATTTTTAGTTTTCAAAAACTTTGTCCATGTATATCTAGAGTAATCATCTACTATGACTAAAGTGTAAAAATTTCCTCCATAACTTTGTATAGCCGACGGGCCAAACAAATCCATATGTAATAATTCTAGGCATCTAGATGTAGATACCATGTTTTTAGCCTTATGGCTATTATGTACTTGTTTCCCAATTTTGCAAGCATCACAAAAGTGTTGGTCATATTTCAACTTGGGTAGGTTCCTAACGAGTTCTTTGGATGACAAAGATTGAATAAGCCTCATATTAGCATGACCTAAGCGTCGATGCCATAGAGTTGAGTTTTCGTCCAAGGAGGTAAGACATAACTTATCTTTAGGTGTTTTATCTAATTTCATAACATAGACATTATTCTTTAAAACACCTTTTCCTACGGTTATGCCATCTTTAAGTATTTTACTTCCATTTTCACTGAAAAGGACGTTATACTTTTTGCGGCATAATTGACTTATACTAAGTAAATTAAATCCTAAATTATCTACATGAGCAACATCATCAATAGATAGAGAGTCATGAGAGATTGTACCTTTTCCGATGATTTTACTTTTAAGCTTGCTACCAAATGTGACATTACCTCCGTCATGCACTTGATAGGTTGAGAAAAGATTTTTGTTTCCCGTCATGTGTCTTGAGCACCCACTATCTTTGATCCACTCATCAGGTTCAAGATCAACTTTCAAGCATACCTAAGTTCATAAAAGACTCAAGCATTTGGTCCCCAATATCTCATGGGTCCGTTTGGGTTAAACATGACATAATCATGGTTTATGTATGTAAATAGTGGACAATTGTTCCATGACATATAACTAGGACCATGAAAGTTTCTAGGTATGTTTTGGTTCCAATTATTTTGATAAGTATGTTGTGGATTAACTATACTCTTTGGAAAGGGGTGTTTGGGAAAACTCATTTGAGGTCTCTATTGATCCGTTTTAACTCTATATTCATTTCTAGCTTGTCCTCTTCCTAAAGGTACTGCTGGTTTATGTTTATTATTGATTATACTACTGTTAGGTTTCTTAGTAACTTTAACAAACTCGGAACGGTCGACTTTGTGAACCTTCTGTTCAACTTCTGTACTCGCGGATCCTTTGGATACACTTGGCGGATCCAAATTTTTGGATCCGTCGGATCCGTGAGTGTCCAACTTGGTTGAATCAGTTTTATTCACAGTCTGTTCCTTATAATCACTTAAGGTTCCTAGTTTCATAAAGCCTAGTCCTGTTTTATCATGAGGTAGCTTTTGCATTTTCATTATTTCATCTGCACAACTTATGTTTTTATCAAACCTTTTAAACTTTGAATTTTGTTTGATCAAATCTTCCTGTGTGGTTCTTAAGGTTTCTAATTCAAGTTTTAGTTCTTGACAAGACACACACGTTTCTTTACTATCTTTACCTTTTTCAATTCGTATTGCTTTTTCTTTAAGCCAAAATACTTCATTTTCTAAAAGTGTTGTCTTTGTTTTCAAAAACTTGTTTTTGTTTATGATTTTTAAAGTAACGTCACATAGTTTGTTATATTCTACTTCTAAGGTTTCGTCATCTATAGAGGAGTATGAATCAGAATGTACCTCTTCTGTGTCATTAGCCATAAGTGCCATTTCGTTGTTCTTAGGCTCATCATCATCATCTCCTTCACTATCGCTCCAAGCTCCACTAACGAAGGCTCTTTGAGACTTGGTCTTTGGAGGCTTTGGACATTCTCCTATTAAGTGACTGGAGTCACTACACCTATAGCATTTCCTATCAACTTTACCTTTCTTATCGTCACGATCTTTCCGAGAGGATTTCTTTTCATCACGAGGTGGTTTTACAAACTTTCCTCGTCTCCTGAAGAATTTCTTGAAATCCCTTACGGCCATGGCATACTCTTCATCATCACTGTTTGAACAAGACTCATCATCATCACTTGACTCGACTTTGGCTTTCAAGGCAATAGACTTAATCTTCTCCTTTTTGCCTTTGACAATTTCCGAGTCTTTTTCCATAATCATTTCGTGAACTTTTAGGTTTCCTATGAGCTCATCGAGTGTCATGCTTGAGAGATCTTTAGATTCTTCAATAGCTGTCACCTTTGCTCTCCATTTCGGATGGAGTGCTCTTAGAAATTTCCTGACAAAATTCTTACTAGAAAAAGATTCATCAAGTGCTTTAAGTGATGTAATAATAGTATTGAACTTAGCAAACGCACTATCAATGGTCTCATCTTCAGAGATAACAAATTGTTCGTATTGTTGGACAAGAAGATCAATTTTGTTATCTTTTACTTGTGAGTTCCCTTGATGTGTAATAATAAGAGATTGCCAAATATCCTTAGCCGTTTTACACATAAAAACTCTTTCATATTCTTTCTTAGGTAAGGCATTATAAAGCATCATTTTGGCTTCATTATTTTTGGCAATTAGTTTCTTTTGCTCATCACTGTGACGAGTAAGAGAAGCTCCTTCATCCCGACCACCCGAAATATTATTACTAATAGGTTTGTAATCACCATCAACTATAATATACCATAGATCTATGTCCTTTGACTTTACATAAGTCTTAAAGCGATTTTTCCAATAAATAAAACAATTTGGTTCAAATAGAGGTGGTCTTTGCATAGATTGCCCTTCTTTAAAGTTTTCAAAATCCATGGATCGTTTTAAGTTTTAAAATACAATATATTTTAAAGATCTTAAGTAACGTAGCTCTTGATGCCAATTGTGGAAAACTAGAAGGGGGGTTGAATAGTTTTTACAGTTTTTCAAGTTTTATTTGCTTTGTTACTATATGTTAATTTCAAAGGAAACAATCACCAATAAATAATCACACAATGTAAACAAAAGATAAAGAGAGGAAAGATCAAACCACACGACACTGTTGTTTATAGTGGTTCGGCTACAAGGACTCTCTTCCTTGCCCTACTCCACTCCCCGAGTTTCCTACTCGAGAGTTTATCTTTCACTAAGAAACAAACTCCTTTTCTAGGCGGAGAAAACCTTTACACGTCGCTTACTTCCTTTTCCGGTACTAAGCTAAACACCGGGTTCTTTCACAAGGTAGAACCAACCTGACGTCGCCTATTTACTTTACCGACACTAAGCTAGATGTCGAGTTCTTTACACGGGTACAACTACTCCCTACACTCTTTGTGCTTTAAGGACTAAAGCACTAACCACACTTACTGATTACAAATGATAGATATGATGTGTGAAACAAACTACAATATCACACAGTAATGCAACTAAAGGATTACGGTTCTGTAGATCCTTGAATGCTTGATCTCTTTTCTACAAAATGAAAGATCAAAGTGAAATGCAACTATGAATGATGTTAGTAAGATATGTACTGAATGAATATGTGTGTTAAAGCTATATGAGTGATGAGAGAGCCAGGTGATCAGCTTCCTATTTATAGGCAAGCTGATCTTCAGCTCACGGATCCCACGGATCCCTCACAAGGGATCCGTCCTTCATTGGATTTGGATCCGTGGGATGTGACAGCTAAGGTTTAGTTGTCTCTTACCATATCTTAGTTGTATCTTACCAAATCATCCAAGATCCTCAAATGTCAACTATGTATCTTGCAAATCTAACCAAGATATATCAAAGATATTGTATGTGATGCATGCAATGATGTCATGGAATGGTTTTAGAATTAAAGTTTCCTTTTAAGGAAACAAGTTACTAAATAAGCAAACTTGTAATTCTTGGTTAATATGTGAAGTGTAAAATGTGTACTTAAGAGACTTAATCTAGTATTTATTATTTGCTAAAAGATATTCCTTTTATTTGTCATTAACAAAACTAATGAAAGATCAAAGAATATAAATAACGTTTTTGAGACGCTATTTGTATTAACAAAGAAGTATACTTTTGAACATCTAATTTTGGAGGATACTCCTCAACCTCCGGACCGTCTTCCTCATGTGCTGAATGGGGTGACTTTGACATAATTCCACCTCGGGACGAAGGGTATAGCCGGACAACAAAGATAACAAAAGAAAAACTGATGATGCGAAACTTGCCTACTAGGACGAATGAACCTCTAAAACTACTCGGGCAGTATAAGAAAACCGTTCGGAAATGTTGACGAACTAGACAAAGGAAGTGTGTGAAAAATTACAGTGGTAAAAATAAAAGGAAAGACGCTATTTATAGACAGAAGGGAAAGGGTGAAACGTCGCGTCGTGTCAGACGCTGACGTGACACTTCCTACTCCACACGATAAACACACACACACACACATGTGTTTAAATCTTATGGTCACAGTAAAAATGACGGCGAACCTCAAACGTAAAGTCATAATGACTTTTGGCATGTTGTACATAAAATTCAGCCCACAGATCCAAACGATTACACACCTCGGAAAAAGCAAAACAAAGATTATAACAAAGTATCACACCATTGGTACTTCCAATACTATGATACTGGAGGGGACATGTTGGCGTATGTGACCGAATGACCCACACCGAAAGAAACCCCAGTTTCGAACGAACCGCATCAGGTCGTTCGGACCAACGGTAACTTCCGAATCCAAAGTCAAACCCGATATAAAGAGTAAGCGACAACTGTTCAGAACAAGTAGCAGGGCTAAGCAGAGGCCATAAAGAGAAAGATCGCAGTTGTCGCTCAAAAGCATCACTATCTCCTTTGGAAGTATCCGATACGGACAAGAATGACTCCCCTATATATAGAGGAAAGATTTTCACTCTAGTAACTGATTTAACTCACTTTTACTTTCACCTATATTACTCTCCATATCAAATACTCATTCTCACGCCGGAGTTTGATCCTGGGATAAAACCCGGGGTGAGACTAACGCGTGTTTCTTTCTTAAAGGAATTCGAAGGACCCAGTAAAGTCATCCGGAAGACCTATATTGTTTGTTTGTAGTAAGTCGCAAGATTTTACTTCAACACATATCTCAATCGATGCCACATATAAAGCATATATATATATTTTGTTAAAATTACGTATATATAAAATTACGTTTCTAGCTCTATAGGGAGACTTTCTTGCGAGAACCATCTTATCTGCGAGAATTGACAGAACCACCAAAAACATACATGCACGCCTTTTAAAATAAAATAAAAATACATGCAAATCATCATTAATCGTAAGTATTCACATATGTTCTTCAATATCATCATGAACTCATCATCTTTTTTCACAAAAACCTTACACACGGCCGCAATATTGTCATTGCACGCCTTATAAGAACATACATGCACACCTTCAAAGAAAAAATTTGTATTTCCAATTTCTTATCAAATTCTTTAGAACAACCATGTTTTTTTTTAAAACATATATATTTTTTTTAGAACATATGTGCAAAAATACAATTATTGAAGGCGTGCATGTATGTTTTTGGTGGTTCTGTCAGTTCTCGCAGATAAGATGGTTCTCGCAAGAAAGTCTCACTATATATATATATATATATATATATATATATATATATATATATATATATATATATATATATATATTGTTAAAATTACGTTTCTAGCTCAATAATGAGGAGTTTTAAAATTTTGATATTTAGTTAGTATTTCGTGGAAGGTTATTTTCGTTAAGTATGAGTACACACTTGCTTTTGTTGTAATTTATGTGGATCAAGGTTTTTGTTTTTGTTTTTTTTTTCATCAAAATAGAAAATCAAAATAGAAAAAGAAAAAGAAAAAAAAAATTCTGTAGCTTTTTTCCTTTCTTTAATTCAATTTTTTGCTTCTACCCGAAAATAGAAAAGGAAAAAAAAAACCCATTCATTTACCAACATTTCTTATAAGTATTTGCTATCGATCTATCTCAACATATTTATCCTCTAAATATCAGCACACTTCATCAAAGAATGTTCGTCACTTGATACTTACAATCACCTAAACATATTGATACTTTACACTTAATTAGCTCATATTCACTGACTTGAGCGTCGGAGGCTTGGAGCAATCCTGGACTCCGGTTAGATCCTTTCTAGCATTCTTTGGTCTTGGGTTCGTCACTGATCGAACTCGAAAACCCGATTAAACCAAGACTAGACTCGTATGGTGATGACCCAAGACATTTGTTCTTATTGATATGTGAGTTGCTCACTAATTTAAAGGTTATGGGTTCAAGATTTGCTAAAGTTATTTGTGAGATATATAGTGATAAAGGTAATATAGGATTTAAAAAAAAATTGCCGTTCTAAAAAGATAAAAAAAAATAATCGTATAGTGATGGCGTATAACTCTAACTTTTATATCAAATTTCACTCTAAACCCTAAAATTTCAAAAACAACAGTTTCAGCCCTCACACTAATCAAGATTTCTCAAGTTAATCCATTTCACATTTTCACATTCTTCCAATTTCACATGCCCAAGATCCACGGCAAACCAAATGGAGAAAAACAACAACGAAGCCGTCGCCGCCACCACAACTAGCGGCTACTTATGGTGGGCGGCCGCCAGCGGAGTTCAATTAGTATGGGGAATATACTCATTTCGCAAAGGCTACTCAGGCGACTCACATCTCATGCCTTTAAAAGCTTTTGGTGTAGCTTCTTTATTCGTCGGCGCCACTGCAACAGCCACCATCGGAACATTTAGCGCCTCCGGCATCCACTCGGTACCATTTTTTTTCCTTATTAATGAAAAAAAATAATTTTCTTTAGATTTCTTAGGTGAGTTGAATCAGATAAGTGTTTGGTTGTGCGTTTGAAAATAATTTGGTTAAAGTTAGGATTTAGGAATAACTAGTGAACGAAATACGCCAAACTGAGGATAAGAATTAAGAAGTAGTTTTGCTGAATACTACCAGTAAGGATACCCGTAGTGGTCACTATTAGACCCACACATCATAACCCATATTACACCATCACCACTACCAGGTGTGGTGGTGGTGTTTTTCGTATGGTTTGGTCAAGCTGACAACTAAACGAAAAGAGAAGGAAAAGACGGAAGGGGTGTTTTTTTATTTGCTTATTTGGTTTGGTTTGGTGGTTATCACTACGGCTGTTTGGTGAAAGATTTGGTGAAGGAGTGAATGGTGATGTGGAGCTGAGGTGGCGGAGGTGAATCTGGTCACCATTACACCTGGTCTAACCCCTCACTCAACTACACATCAGTGCCCCACACAGTGGCGGAACTTGAACATTTTCGTTGGGCGGATCAAAGTTTTCAAATTATTACTTTATATGTAAAAAAAAAAAAATCCTATATATATAGTTGGATATATGAACCCTGTTAATAAAAGTCATGTATATAGACGAATGCCTTGAATATGCAATGTCAATGACTCAAATAAGGAGTGTTAGCCAACAAGGTAACAAAGACTCAATAAGAAAATAGTTGAAGAATAATAAGTACATATAGCCAACAAGGTAACAAAGATACAAGAAAAACAAAAGTCGGATTAAAACAGGTTATGCAATTAGAAGTAAATTAGGAAATCTTGACAATAAGAATTTTCAAATATTTGCAGGTTTATGATAATAACTGCCATCAATATATCAAGCAGATATGGTGGGGCATGGATAGGATATAACTTAAAATGTATTGGGCCAAGGTTTTGGGAGGGCCGGGACCCTCCCCTGCCCCTCTATAGTTCCGTCATTGGTGCCACATCATCGGACTCATTCGCCACTAAAATCCCCGTAAAGCTCACCCACCACTCACCATTTGCCTGTACCCCACTTAAACACACACAGAGAACAAATTGGGTGTGTCTGTATTGTTGGTTACGCGCGAGTGAGGTGCAAATCGGGTGTGTCATGTGTGAGCTTTCATCCCCATTACAGGAAGCCTAACAGTAATCACTTTTGCAGCTGATTTGAACACCCAATATGAGACTTGATCTAGTTTTTTGCGAATAGTGAACTTTAGAAGTATTAGTTCGCCCACATTATGGAGATTCTTTTATGGTATGGTAGAGACATTCAGAAATATTTTTTGAGTAATTGGCTTAAGTTTGCATGAGGTTGGTGTGGTTAACTTGTTCTGTTGCAACTATTTTCACAAAACTAGCTGCGTGTATTGGTCTTGTTACCTGCAACTTGACAATACTTCTATTGACCTCAGTTTGGTTAATGCATTATGTTGCATACTTGTCGGATTTGTTTAGGTCTTCCCTTTTCTGTTAAAGTTCATCTCAAAATCTTATTTTACGTGTATAGGCTGCATATGTTTCAAAGATTGAGTGGACCCGCTATCCCATTACCCAACTAATCTGATCTGCCATTTTAACCAGCCAAACTTTTAACAAAATAACTAAATGTGTTTGACCCAAACCAGCTTGGCCACATCTGGTGTAGTTCATGTGCCCATTGATGGACATGTACACATAAACGGTCAAACTTACTATATTGCTACATTACACATAAGCTTTATTTCCAAGCTTGGTTATCAGGATCCAGCAACCAACCAACTTTCTCAATGTAGGTGAAGGATGCTATTGAAGTTGGTGAAAATATAAGGTCTAGCCTCGGGGTTAAGGGGAGGAATTGAATCGAGTGATCACTTGAGTGGTTTTCCTTCGGTTGCTATCACTGTGGAACTTGCATGATTTTGGTTAAAATCAGGTATAAAGCAAATAAATTATTCTCATTGGTCTGTCAAAAACTCTTCTCGCGAGGAAGTCAAAGACCAACTACTTTAGCTCTCAACTTTAGGACACTCGGCTGTAAGTTGGGTTCGATGTTACATCTTCTCCCCTTCGCGCCAGTTGGTGAATTGCCCGGTGGCTTTGTAGTTATGATTTTTTATTTTTTTTTAGCTGGTAGATCTTGATTATGATGAAATTTTATGAGTCCACTTTGATGCTAACCGGTGATGTATCAAGATTAGTAGTTGCAATGTGATGTTTGGTCCAATTTTGTCAATTTGGTTCTTGCAGGTTGCGAGCTTTACTATCCTCTGTCCTTGTATTTTGCAGAAGAGGTATGTGAATTGAAAATACAAACTGAAAGAGACCAGAAACCCAGTGGGGAGTCTGATTTTTTATAAACTAAGTATCAAGTTAAATACTGGGTTTTTATATAATGTGTACTTTCTAATTATATGCAAACCAAAGAACACAAGAGGACAATTTGATGGCAAGTTTAATAAACTTAGGGCATGCTTGGTTGAGGGTATTAGGGGGTGAGGGATAGGAAAGTCAATTATTAATTATGGTTGGTTTAGTATAAAGGAATGAAACATTACCCTAAACAAGGTAATAACCCATTACACTACAAATTGAGGGTAATGATATTCATTAACCGCCAACTTAACCACCCACACACCTTTCTTTTTTTCCAGCAAAACATTTTTTCTTGTTTTTAGTATTCATTGATACTTTCTTATTACAATAAATTAATACATAGAAGATTATAAATGTTACTAGTGATTCCATTCACAAAAATCTATATAAAATACAGATTGTAATGTATTATGTATATTAAACGAGCGGGGTAGCCCGTGCGTTGCAACGGGAGTATTGTGACAAACATTTATTGAAAAATGAATAGTGTATTCAACTTTGTCACTTATTTGTTACATGCCATTATTCTATTTGAATCTGAAATAACATCATAACAAAAACATAAGCCTGTATGATGAACTAATTCTGAAGCGATCTACATGTAGAATGTTTGAATACATTTAGCCGATTCTAGTACATCAGAAAGAAGATGAATTTACAACAAATAACAATCTAATAGTGATTAAGTGCATTACAATCTTTTCGCTTTTTTTTTTTTTTTTTTTTTTTTCGTGTTTATTGTTTGTTGTTGCTAAGGCGTCTTAAATTTTGTTGGTGTTATTAAGTTGAAAAAGTAAGCAAGGGCCGAAATATATTATGCAAAATATTTTAACCCGCGCGTTGCTGCGGGAGGTTTTGCGTTTTCATACAAAATATTAACACATATTGAAAACATGTTTGATTCGGTATGCGTTACCTGGTTCTAATTAACTCAAATCACAGTAAACGCGTGCATTATTCCTTTATCGAGCAGGCACAACCTAAAAAACACGAAACGAATCGAATTTGCCAAATAAATTGAGTTCGAGAGAGTTATACGTATTTATATTCGTTTTTATTGAAAAAATTATTTCGAGAACAATGGCGCAAGTTTCATAATTTTTCGAATCCGTTTGGTATGTCGAATGAGTCCCGGAGCGTGTTTCCTAAATGTTTTGCTACTTGTCCCTTCTAGTCCTCCACCCTATTTTTAATAATAACCTTTGAGTTTTAATTGTACACATTTGATCCCTCAAATTTTTATAAAACCAATTTCTTATTCATAATATCTCTCCCACTCTCTCACTAAAAACACACCACCTCCGCCAACCATCGTCATCTCCGGCCACTACCGTCGCCGGAAAATTTTTCGGCGAGGTCTTTCTTCTTCCAAATCGTTAGATCGGCTCACCTACTTTCTTTCTGGAGCTTCTCGGCCTGTGACTCGTCCCGTACCACCACTCACGCACCACCCACCATCACTGTCACCGGACCGCCGCCACAGTCATCCCCCTCTTTTTCTCTCGATGGTAACACCACTCACGCGCTCCCCTTCCCCTTCTTTTTAATTTTAATCGAAACCCTAATTCTATTTTTTTTAATAAAACCGATTTTATTTATAAAACCTTTATAAAACTTTTAAAAACTATAAAAACTTGTGTGGATCTAAAAGTTTAGCCGCGACTCGTTTGACTCAGTCTCGACTCGGTGACTCACCGAGTCAACTCGTTTGACTCGGTTGAGTTAACCCGTTTCCTTCTATTTTCCTTATTTTTACTAACTATTTTATCTTATTTTGTAGCATTTGGTATTGTTTGGACTCGTTTTGGGTTGGTTGTTCTCGGCAGCCGCGTAATGCAAGCCCAAGCCGTGGGTCACGGCGAGGCATGGGTAGGATTAGGATGTGGATTTGTTGGTGTTGTGATGTTTTTGGTTTGTAGTTTGGATTTAGGATTGTTTAGGTTTAGGATAGTTTGTTATTCGGATTTAGAGTTTTGCTTCAGTTTCAGATTTGGATTGGATGTTTCTGGCAAGAAACATGCTGCTACAGGAGAGGGATTGTAATTAGCAATTTTTTAATGCAGTTTTAACCCAATGAACAGTTCGATGAACAGTTGTATCTACAGTGAATTCCTAATCTTATAAACTGACATGTGTAAACCTCCTGGTCTTTATATATATGTATAATGTCACGAAGTTTTTTAATATATATTATGAATACATCTGTGCCTAGTCATTGGAAGATACATAAGATAATTTGCATTTTGGATTATCATTTAGGTTGCTTCTTCATATTAAAAAAAAAAAAAAAAAAAAAAAAAAAAAAAAAAAAAAAAAAACCCTACCCTAACCTATATCTATAACATTTTAACCAAGCAACACTAATGCAATGAAAACACCTCATTGCATTCCTTAGTATACCATTTGCATTTCTTTTTCCCATTCCCTTAATTGAACAAAGCACACCCTCGGAGTGTTGTTTGATTATCTATACTAAGACAAAACTTATTTAAGTATAATTTTAAACAATACAAATAACACTGCATATTGTACAACTATTAGTGCCCACTTGATTTTACACACACTTAACATCGAATTAAATGATTTTTAATAAACACGGCAATAGTTTATTTCAAATATATTAAATGACCAAACGGGTCTAGGGTCTAAAGTTTTTTCTCTGAATTATTAAACCAAAGTACCAAATACACCATACGACATTACTATCTATATTAAATCACAAACAAAACGACACCTTTTTGGCATAAAATCACTGTTCAAAAACTGTTCATTTTTTGCCGCTTTTCCCGCCTAAATACGGCCCATGTTCTTAGCCTTTCTCCTGTGGCCCAGGCCGCTTGCTTTAGCCCGTCTTCACTAGCTCGCCTTCACTTTTTATATAAAGTCTAGCGCAAGCGACACAACGCTAGAATCTTCCGGAGTACTCTTTTCACAGACACACACAAAGAAAGAAAGAAAAAAAAAAAGAGAGAAAAATACTAATCATCACTGATGATCACGATTGTTAGTTCATGATTTTTTGTGGGTTGCTTTTGCCCTTGTAGATTCGTTAGCTGCTGCTGCCATTGCCCAAAACGGGTTGTTTTTTGGCCTTGCAGATCCGTTAGCTGCTGGTGACATGCGTTTTGATTTTCGTGTTTTCTTTGTGCCGAAAGACTTCTGGGTATTCAACTGTTTTCCTGCTTAGAATCATGTATATTATAGCTCATCTTCGATTTTTTTAATTCCATAAAATATTTGTTTGTTTTTGTTTCGTTGTTGTTTTGCTCTAAAGTTGGTCGTCGGAGTTCAAATACCAGGTTTGAGGTTAGAGGTTTAGACTCAAGCATTTGAAAAAAGTAATATTTTTCTCAGATCTTCGTAAATATGGGCAAACCAAACAACGCCGTCTAGCTGTTCGACCTACCTCGATTCTTCTGGCCCGTTTTAAGCGGGATTATTTGGTGTATGAAACCATTGTTATAAAATAAAACGTATACTCTATAAAACGTGTATAGGTGTCGATTATCTATTCCCTTATCTTAATCTTTGGGTATGCCTTTTACCTGAACGTCCGTGTTTTCTGTCTGCTATTCTAATAACGGTTACAGATGGACATCATGCTGCATCGTATTCTCAAATTAACAACGACGCACAATTTATATGTAATTTGCAAGCACTTTTTTTTTTTTTTTTTTTTTTTTTTTCCATTTACTATTAGATATGTTGTTCCATAGATTTATAAGCATATACTATCTCTTTGTTACAGGTACAGAAGGTTTCTTTATAATGGATATTAACGACTCAATGCTTATACCTAAACATCTTACACACAACAGTAACCATTTACTTTTGACTTCTGCTTCAGATGCCACTGTTCCTTCATCCATTGAAAACGTTCAGACCCACACTATATTAAGATATGGAAATGGTAACTGCCTGTGATGACTGTTATGATTTTGCCAAATTTGAATGGCTCGATGAAATTGTTACCGTAACCTGGCATGGCCATGACTGGATGGCATACTCTGATTTATTAGTATGCAACCAAGATACTTTGCAGCCACGTTGACGTGCAAACATGTCATATTTTTTCTCGGCCTTTCATTTCATTAACAGATCTGAGGCCAGTTATGTATTCTGCGGTGGTACCGTTTTTGGCGCAAATTCACTGTCCAAGTACTGTTCGTTTTCCATTGTCAAGGAAACTGTACATTTTTCCCAACAAAATTTGGCCCAACATTTTTTACCCCAATTGCGGTTCCTGTTTTGTTCCCTCTTTTTGCGGCCTGTTTCAAACTTATTATATAGATAGTAATTTGCCGTATATATATTGTATAGAGGATGCGCACGTGTCGACTATCCATTGCTATAGAACAAAAACGGTTTACTGTGTTAACAGTGCCCACGTGTCGATCATCCATTCTCTTATGGTACCGATAGAAGCTTCTATGCGATTATACTTTCCAGGAAAAAGTATTACTTCAACTAAACTAATAACATTAGCCAGCAAAATTGTTCCAGGATAACTGCAGGGAAAAAAAAAAGAACAAGGAGATCAGCAGCCTTTCGACGAGGTATGTATCATGAATATGTTGTATAATATTTTTTGCCCTGTCTGGAGCTTATTATTTGCCGTGTATATATTGTATAAAGGGTGTGTACGTGTCAATTATCCATTCCTTTATCTTAATCTTTTCCATCTTAAACAGGATACTTTGCAGCCATGTTGGCATACGAACATACAAGATTCTTTATCAGATCTTCGTTTCATTAACAGATCTGAGGTCAGTTATGTATTCTACCATTGTCATATGTCCCATTCAAAAGTTACAAAGCAAACAACGCTGTATCACACTGTTCATATGTTGCAGCCATGTTAGCATACGAACATACAAGATTCTTTCTCAAATCTTCGTTTCATTAACATATCTGAGGTCAGTTATGTATTCTACCATTGTCATATGTCCCATTCAAAAGTTACAAAGCAAACAACGCTGTATCACACTGTTCATATGCTGCTCATCTAAAAGCTCCAGTGACTTTTTACACATCACACCAACCGCAGATATCTGGTATGGCCTGTATATTACAACCATGCTTTGCATTATGTATACATGTCTAGCTCTCATTTTTTAGTTCCGTGCTATTAGAGAGAAGACATGTATGACTTTGCATCTGGTGCGTGTATCAATGCTTATAAAAGAAAGTATCAACACAAAAAATAAATAAATAAATTAATAAATAAATAATTAGGCAATGATATATGATAACTTTGTGGACTTGCATTTTCTAACCACGCATTCATTGGCAGGGCAACCATCTTTGTGGTTGCAGCCATAACGTGCGTTTGATGTTGATTTTATACCTACATGTCTGAGCCTACTTTCTTTACCAGCAATAATATCGTCTATTTTTTATCAGTCTCTTTGTTCACCCGGTCTACTCTCTGTTTGACCTTATATCTTTTTAGGTTACTTTTCCACATCTTTTTTTACATGGAAAGCATTAATCTAAAATTTACTATACTTAACTTTCACTGATCCCCATTTCTTAAGCTAGGAAGCTGTAATTGATTGTACCTGCACAAGTATATGGATTTTGAAGTTGATTGATACAACTGATGGCTGAAAGGTAATCCAAAACTTAGTGTACTTAAACTTTCATTTTTTCTGTTTTGTTAACAGAAACATTCCCCCCCCCCCCCCCCCCGTCAAGTGCAGGAATTGCTGTCGAAGGGGCGGGAGAGTCTCCGTCCGTGTTCAACGCCTTCTGTCCTCTTTACACTAAAAGCATGTGATCAAATTTTTGCATTCAAAGATGGTATAGGAGATGAAAAAAACCTAAGGCGTTTGTTAAAAAAAAACAGAGTTTGTTACTATAAGAGCAACAAAGCCTAGCTGATATTTTTGTATCTATCGATGTTAACAGTAGGTTGTTCTGTTCTTTATACTTAATTTTTTTTTGCATATTCATGATTGCACTTCCATAAAAGATTCTGATCACTAGCACAATACAATTACTGAAGAAAGATGCGAAACCGAAGAGAATGCTGTGACGAATGATTTGAGGCAAATCACTTCCTCGCAGTGTCCTTTTCCGCATCCTATCTTTTGCTCATAATTGAACCGTACTGTTGATTTGTACCTTTTATATTAATGCAATTGCGAATATGGAAGAACAAACAAAGTCTTACAAGTACAGAGCATAAACTTTTAATATTGCCACATACAAAAAAAAAAAACAGTTAATCTTCGACCACTCTTGAAGTCAAAAATTTTATTTTTATCACACACATTAGACTTTTTTTTTTTATCTCCTCTACCATCTTTGAATGCAAAAATTTTATTGCATGGCTTTCCCGCAACAATAATAGGGTAGAATTCTAAAAGATTAGTGTGAAATGCGATAAGATAGTGGTACAAGTGATTTGGTCCAGATTCGCTGATCAACAACAGGATGAAAGTTTGAAAGATTGGTGGCAAGTGAAACAGGATGGCGTGACAGATTATTTGGTGCAAATAACTTTTTTTCGCACCATGCTGTTTCATTTGCCACTGATCTTTCAAAATTCAATCATATTGTTGATTAAGAGTTCTTATGGCACCATTTTTACAAATATGCATATACAAACCTACCATGATGGAGACAAAACAACAAGTCTTATGGTTGCTATTTTGATTAAATGCAAACCACATATACTCGAGGTGCGTAAAACACAAGCGTGGGCAGCCAGTGACTGCATTGAGCACCGCTTATGGGATCATTAAAAGATAAGTAATGCTAAAATTTATATGTTTCAATTAATTTTTTCTTTTTAGCTTACTAACACACTTTGTATATCCAACAGCTTCAATCTTATTGCCTCAAGTTCTTTAACTCCAGATTCATGAATAAAGCCTACCTGTAATAACGCGGATGACAACTTCGTAACCGAAAGTAAGTATCCCAATTATTTCTTTTATATATAAAGGCACATTCATAATTTATCGCTATTTTAAACTTATGCAGTGACGTCACTACAATTTATTAGTATGCAACCAAGATTCTTGGCAGCTACGAAAGATACCGTAGTTATTTACACGTCACATCTGCATTCAAAAGCCTTTGGTGATAAGGCATCTGCATTCAAGCATAAAAGCAACGACAGATGTTGTACATCACATGTTAGTATTAGGAATTGAAAATTATTTGGCATTTTTTTTGTTGATACTAACATTTGATGCTCTTTGTCTGTTATAGTAAAAAAAAATTCGCATGTTTATACCTATAGTTCCACAAAAGCTCCTGCTTATCAATATGATGCAATTCTAAAAGATAGATGAGAAACAAAAGAGAATGATGTGACAAGTGATTTGGTGCAAATTGCTTCTTCGCACCATCCTCTTTTGTTTCCCATTTATCTTTTTGAATTTAATCGTATTGTTGACAAGCGATGTACATCATCTGTGGTTGCTGTTATGGTTAAATGGATACAGAACATTACCAAAAACTTGTGTACCACCAAACCTGCCAAGATACACAAAACACAGGTGTGTTTAACATTACTCATTTGCTAAAACTTTTTAACAAACTACAAATTGTGAATATTTTCATACTTACTATTTTCTTACACACTTCATTAATATTTTGAATTTACTCATATAAACTTACAACTAACAACTACATTTCTTTATTGAAACATGCAGACACACACGCAGACACAACGTATCAATAGACGTGACCATCTGGCTTATTCTTCATCGCTCACAAGAGATAAGTGCTACTAAAATTTGCATGTTTCATTGGCTTTTTCCTTTTTTTCCTCCTAACAGATTCTGTATATCCAACAAATTGAATAATAAATCAGATATACGTATGATACCCTGGATTGTTACTGTCTTCACAGAGTTTGTGACCCGTTCATCAGTCGAAATGTACGAGTCAGACTTCTGATCCTTCTTTCCCAGGTTAAGACACGCCCTAATTTACACTTACAAAATTGAAATTCATACTTATTCTAATCAATTATATGTTTGCATGTTCATGCATGTCCAGGTATATCATCTGCCTTATCTTACCATAACTACTCATGGTCAGTCTGTTATGATCGGATGCAAATGACAACTTCTAAAAACATACGTCGCATAGTAAGGTATGGATTCACATTTATTGTAACGAATTCGTTTGATAGAAATTGTAAACGTAACCTGTCATATGAAAGGTCTTTCATAGATTATAGTTGTTGGTTCTATAAAAGTGTTCAAAAAAGAAGTTGAACGTAACAAGTTGTGTACTGGATACCCACATTACTTAACAGATGAATGGTTTAGCTTAACAAATCAGTCTAGAACTTGAACATAGTTACTCATTCTAAGGTCCTATACAGTTCCTTTTGTTTTTTCAACAAGTTAGCAATTTGCCTGGTGCAGCCTGTTGTACAAAGGGAGTTGAAACGACAAATGGAACTGTAAAGGACCCTAGAAGGAGCAACTACGTTTCGTTTTCAGTTCCATTCTTTTTTACGACCTAAAATCGACATCTACAAAGTAACGTCACCATACACAACATGCTACATTCAACTTCAGCTTGAAAGTCTCAATTATTAGGGCATATCTATCTAACAATATCTTTCAAATCAGTCTGTAACTTCAATAGGATACAAGTCTGGGAGATTGGTGCGAAACGAAATAGAATAGTATCACAAGTAATTTGGTGCAAATTACTTCTCCGCACTATGCTATTTCGTTTCCCACCGATCTCCCAGAATTTAAACATATTGTTAAGACAGATTCATGTGAAGAGCTACCTGAACAAACCAGATCGACAACAAACCTAAGGCGTTCGGTAAAAAAAAACAAAAACCCAGCCATACCAGCAGCAAATAATATCAGCTGTTCTTATATTTGCTGATACTAACAGTATGTACCATGCGTCTGCCATAGCTAACTTTTGTTCGCATGTTCATAACTGCGGTGGCACAAAAGGTTTTGGTCAACAGTACGGTCCGGTTTGTAAAGAGAAATGAGAAACCAAAGAGAATGCTGTAACAAGTAATTTGGACCAGATTACTTCTTTGCAGTGTCCTCTTCTGTTTCCCATTTTTCCTTAGTAATTGAACTATACTGTTGACCAGAACCATTTGTGTCACCACAATTGTGAATATGCGAATAAAAAATACCTCTGGCTGGCACATAACATCAACTTTTTGTATCCACAAATAAAAAAATACCAGATAGTTTTAGGTGCTTTTATAGTTTTTTTTTTATTCAACGCCTTAGCATTTAGTCGTCTGTTGAGCAAATTATATTTCTTTTTCGCTTCCATTTTTTTTATCAAACAAGACTGTTCACCATACACGACTTACTACATTCAACTTCACCTTGCAACCCTCATTTCTATACTACGTTATACTATATTTAAAAGTCACTGTTCTGTTTTATGTTTGCGCTTCTCAATGTCAAATACTGGTGCTCTGCTGAATTTGATCGGTTGTGAATGCATGCTGTCGTACCATCTTCTAATATATTCAAGACACGTTTCAGACATCAGAAATTCCAGGTACCTTTCATCTTCAAAAATTCATGTTTTGTACGAACTTCCAACTATATTAACATTCACACTATACGAATTTCAGATTTCTTAATGCAGTATTAACAACAGATGAGACCAGCTGTTATACATTAGCTATCTGAAACATAGGAACTACAATTCTGCCTGGTAAAATTAAACCTACAGTTTTTAGTATGTTACATCTATGTATAAATATCTATGTATGCATCTATAACCTATTTTTCATGATTTGTGGTTAATAGGTTGCCAACAACTAATACCATCAACAATATTAATACAACTGAAAGCAGGATGCTGACATAATGAAAACATCCGAGCTTTCATGTGAATAGTAGTCATCTGTTATAGGAACGGTTCTCATACATATCTAATCACTTTCTACGAATTCCATAACAATCCTCGATCTACAATAGAATACAACTCTGGGAGATCGGTGCGAAACGAAACAGAATAGTATCACAAATGATTTGGTAGACATAAGTCGTGTAACAGAGGTACAACATCTTAGGTTTATTACCTGTTCACTTTTTTTTAAATATATAATTTTAAATCAGCTTTTGCTTACTTACTACCTTTTCTTTTATTTGTTACAGTTATAATGCATTCTTCACCAACTAGAAGGAAACGTGCACATAACTCGCGTAACAGAGGTACAACATCTACGCAAGGTATGCTGCTATCTTGAGTTGTACTGTTTCAGATGTAAAATAAATGAGCCATCTTTATTATGGCCAGGATTTTTTCACGCAATTTTTCCCTTTTTCTTCCTAACGCAGGTCCTTCGAATACATGCACACATATGAGCCAATGTGACCAGATCTTCTGATATGATGAATCGGGTGCACAAATAGACACTTCTATAAACACAGACCGTGGTCCTTATATATTCAAGATTTGCACCCACAATTTCTGCAGCTGTACATCTATGATACAGAAAATGAAGTTGCAAATCGGTTGGAAAACTTTCAGAGATCAGGCTGCGGTTTACGGCCAGATATTGTAGAGAATTTGATTGAAGTTCTAGACGAGCACAATCTTCCACCGTTCGCCGTACGTTTATTTGGCATTGTTCGTTCAATTGTTTTTGAAGGTGGGCCAGATGTGCAAGCTGAGTTTGATGTAATATAAAAACTTTTACGGATATAGTGACTATTCTTTTTTTAATTCGATCGGTCTGTTTTTTTTTTTTAATTCGCACCTATGCTAACATCAAATCCAAATCCAAGTATACATTTATATTAATTTAAGATAAAACATACAGTTTTTTTTCCCTCCATATATCTATAGATAATCATCTCGCCCGTAAAACAGGCACGCCCGCAACGCGGCGATCGTCGCCATTCTCGTAAAATATAAACATACATAAAACAAATACAAAGAAACAATCGCCGTTATTTTGATGGATCTTTTAGTTGGGTGTGGGCTCGTTGTGGCCTTCGCTGTGGTGACATGGCAGCTCGCCATGACACCACCCAAACTCGCCATAGCTCGCCGAATTGAACCTACTCGTGCAGACGGCGAAGCAAATTTGCTAACAAGTGGGGCCCTTTCTTAATATCAATTTTTTTTTTTTTTTTTTTTTTTTTTTTTTTTTTTTTTTTTTTTTTTTTTTTAGTAGTGTTTGTGAAGTGTGTGTTTTTGTGAACTGTATGTGTGTTGTGTCTGAGGAAGAAGAAAGGGTTAACAAGCTGAGATACATTAAGCATCGAATGGAAATTACATTAAACATCGAATTGAAAAAACAAAGTACGATTAATAGAAACTACGACACGGTAATGAAAATGAAACTACAAATTAATGAAAGGAATCATCTGAGTTCCAACCGTCTTCACTCGAAGAGGACCTAAACTCGCCAACATAATACTTTCCTTCCATGATGTCAAACCAGTTGTTCCTAAGATGTTCTGCATCCCTGGCTTCCTACTCCAAACGAGCAGCTTCCTCTTGTAGTTCTCTTTCTTCTGTTTCTCTCCTGACTTCCTCATCCTGCTCAACAAGTTGGAGTTCATCCTCAGTCAGTCCAAATGGATTGGGTTGTTGTTCGACAATCGGTTGAGTGTTTAACGGTTCATTTTCAGTAGAAAAACCGAAAAGATATCTTCCGGTGGAGTGTTCACTGGTTCATTTGGAATCAGGTTTGAGCTAGGGAATTGCTGTGAGAAGTCATGTTCATTTGGGAATTGTTGTGAGAAGTCGTGGTGACTGGGGAATTGTTGTGAGAAATCTTTGCGAGGACTGGAGAATTGTTGGGAGAAATCTTTGCGAGACATTGAATTTTGAATGTTGAGTTTTGATTTTGAATTTTGATTTTGAATGTGTTTGTGTCTGAGAAGTCTGTGAATGTGAATGGGTATTTATAGGCACATTTTGAAAAGTGAATTTGAATTTGGAATAAATCCCGCCCGTTGTTGTTTGAATTTGAATTTGAATAAATCCCGCTCTTATTGTTTCAAACGGCTATTAATACCACTTTACCTATATTTCATTTTCTCACACTACTTCTTATCACTACTTTTAACACAAACGCTATGGCTAACAAACCAGCTGAGGTGCAAAAGGCTATCCTAACCCGAATACGGAATGAACAAGAAAAAGAACTCAAGCTGATTAACAACTTGCTAGGTGAGATAACTCGTATTATGCTACAGATGCATGATCGTGCTCCAGAGGTCGAAAGGTTGCGTCAGCTGCCTCAAGACCATCCAGCTATCAGTGTCGGTCTAGAAACTTTATTAAGAACCGAGGAAACAGATATGCGTCTCTCAATCGCCTTGAAGCTTGCTAGGGAACAAGTGTTGCAAGTCTGGGAGGAGAAGACAGTTCTCATCGACAATTACAAATCAATATAAAAGCTTCATGAGAATCGTTATATGATTTTTGTTTTCGTATCGTATTGTTATTTGTGTTGTATGAATTCTTTTTCTTCGTATCGTGTTTTTTTTTCGTATCGTTTTTGGTTTTTCGTATATTTATTTTATGTTTCGTATGTTTTAATATGTTGTAATGTATTTTTATTTTTAATGAAATGAATTTAGTTTATTTGGAAATTTGAATAAAAAAAATAAAATAGGAAGTGGTGGACCCAAATGAGTAAGTTGTGGTTTGTTATGATAAGGGGGTTGTAAAGGGAGGTATGTCATGATGACGTACCACCCCGTGAGACCCAAATGAGTAGTTTCTCGGCTATGTTTGGCGCAGAGCTTTTTGATGCAATGAGCAGTGAGTAATAAGCTTTTTTATTTTTATTCTTCGTTTGGCAAAGAAGCGGGGAGCTTTGCTATTTTTTAGGAAAGCTCATTTTTCCAATGCTTCTTTAAGAAGCTGTGAGCGGTGAGCGAGCTGTGGCTACTGCTCACAGCTCATAGCTCACTGCTACTTTTACTGAACACACTCTATGTCATGACACCTAATGCTCTAATATAAACTCACACAAACATTGATTTTCACACCTGTGACTATAAGATATTATGGGAAAATAAAAGGTTGATTTGGTCCGCAGATCAACGGTAAATAAGGCAGATCGGTGGAGTAAGTGGTTGTCGTAGTGGATCAGTAGTCGTCGGTATAAACAACGCGATCTGGAAAGATGGACACTTTTGTTCGGTCTTTGCGAATGTGAGTGACTGCGTAGTATTTATTGAAAATATAGGCCCATGCAAGTGTTGGATTATATGAATCATAAAACACTATAAACATATAAAACATCACAAAGCATGCAGCGGAAGATCAAATGAACATGTAATTAATTAACTTAAATAAATACGTACCTTAATCGCGTAATCACCAAGAACAACAAGAACCCTAATTTGGGTGTGATGTGGATCGAACCAAACAAGGGAAAAACACCAAGAATCACAAGCTAAAATAAGCTTGTCACTCGTTCTTGTACACACGCGATAGTAGCGTTCCAATGGGAAAGCTAGGTTCAAGATCACTAATAAACCAAACACTTGATTGCTATTAGCTCAAGCCGAATTCCCTAGTGGGAATAAAAAATGTCGACTAGCACAAGCAAGAGGGAGAAAGAAGAGAAGTTTGGCTTAGAGTTAGGGATACTTGATTAGGTGGAAATCAAAACAAGTGAATTTGTATTTATAGGCAAAACCTAAAAACACAAACTTGTTCCCTAAGCCACTAAAAGTCGGCCAACCCAAGCCCAAGCTTGGTTCCAGCCGATCCAACCCAACCATGGGTTTCTAGATCCTTCTTTTCACTTTTAGTCCTTTAACGGTCGTTATCTTTAACACCGTTAAGTACTAACCGTCGTTAAGTGTTATTAGTGAAATGAATAAATAAATATAAATATAAAATGTATATTTAATTATTCAAACCATTGGAACTCTCACGTATTGTGTGCAATCCCGAGTCTCGGGTTCGAAACCGGACATACAAATATTAATATCATTATACACAAAAACTAACAGCTCCCACTTGGATAATGATTAATATTGTAATGACATGGGCTAGTCTAGCTTTAACAGATCCCAATGCCCCCAGCTCGATCCGAGTTGTGGTTCTCCTGGAAAAACCACTTGATGATATAATCATCATACTTATCCTTTTGTTACTAATACCACGTTAATTTGGATATGGATCTTGTCATTCCACAATTAACAGTAGTTTCTCGTTTATACATAATTGAACAAGATTACCAAAACATCTGAACGTCTTCCAGATAGACTTTGGGCGTGCGCACGCAAACATCTTGTTTAATCATACGAGTGGCCAAGCAGTATTAAACTTCAACACAAAGTTGAAGGAACAAATCCCTTATTGACTGCGAGCATAACCCTTGAACTTCGCATCATTTCTGAAAATAGCCCTTATAACTACCTTTTACGGATAGCGTTAGACTATCTCACAGAAAATGAGCTACATCCTCGGCAATTATCTGGCATCTCAAGTCAGAGGATAAATATTCATGATATACTTAATGACTATGATCCATAAAGTATAATCATGTAGTTGGGATAAGTCCTATATTCAATTTATCCAATATTGAATATCATGTGACATTGGTGTCTTAACCTTACAGTACATTCTACCAATCCTCACATTTGTCTTAGTTCAATAATATTCCCATATTATTAATTGACAACGGACTATTTAGAATAAATAAATTACTCATGGATTTAAACATGCAAATATAGGACACAAATATTAATAATGATAATAAACGTTATCCGCACTTTATTTCATTAAAATAATAATTGTTTACACGTCCCTATCGAAATACTAATCCAACAGATTTACATGAAACTATCTGCTAAACGAAGACCAGTACCCTGAGCATGACGATTAAATGTCTCCTTAGGTAATGCCTTCGTGAAAGGATAAGCCAGATTGTCATCTGTGTGAACTTTGAGTACTTTTATTTCACCATCATCAACTTGTTCTCGAACATAGTGAAGTTTCCTTTTAAAGTGTCTGGCGCCTTTCATAACTCCAGGTTCATTGGCGAATGTAATTGCAGCCGAGTTGTCGCAATATACATTTATAGGTAATTCTATTGAAGGCATCACTCCAAGATCCTTAATGAATTTCCTTATCCATACAGCTTCTTGTGCCGCTTCCGATGCAGCAATGTACTCAGCTTCTGTAGCAGACATGGCCGTTATGCTCTGCTTTTTACTCTTCCAGTCCACAGCTCCTCCATTTATGACAAAAACGTAACCCGTCTGAGACTTCGTATCATCTTTATCAGTCTGAAAGGATGCATCGCAGTAACCTGTAACATTCAGTTCTGCGTCTGGATTTCCCCCGAAAACAAGAAACATATCTTTAGTATTCCGTAGATACTTAAGAATGTCCTTTATAGCTTTCCAGTGTTTTACCCCTCGATTCTGCTGATATCGACTGGTCATGTTTTGAGCAAATGCCACATCTGGCCTTGTGCATCTAACAGCATACATGATAGAACCAACTGCAAAAGCATATGGAACTTTCTTCATGTATGCTTCCTCTCCAGGTGTGGAAGCACACATTTCACTGCTCAATTCATGTTTCACTTGCATGGGCAGATATCCTTTCTTGGAATTCTGCATATTGAATCTCTTCAATATTTTATCCATGTAAGCACTTTGACTTAAACCGATTAACCGTTTAGATCTGTCTCTATAGATCTTGATTCCAAGGATATAAGCTGCTTCTCCTAAATCCTTCATGGCAAAACAACTACCAAGATATTCCTTAACTTCATTAAGGCTTGGTATGTCACTTCCCATGATTAATATGTCATCGACATATAGAACAAGGAAAACAGTGCTACTCCCACTAACTTTGTGGTATACACATGGCTCATCGAAATTTTGAGTAAATCCAAACTTCTTGATTTCCTCATCAAATTTCTTATTCCATTGCCTGGATACTTGCTTCAATCCATAAATGGATCTTTGAAGTTTGCATACACGCTCAGGAAAATCTGGATTCACAAAACCTTCAGGTTGTGCCATATAGATGTCTTCATCTAGGCGACCATTAAGAAACGCGGTTTTGACATCCATTTGCCAAATCTCATAGTCATAGTAGGCAGCTATAGCTATAAGAATCCTAATAGCTCTAATGTCGGCCACAGAGAAAAGGTCTCCTCATAGTCAACACCATATGTTTGGGTAAAACCTTTAGCTACCAAACGAGCCTTATAGGTGTGTACGTTGCCATCCATGTCAGTCTTTTTCTTGAAGAGCCACTTACACCCAACTACCTTAGCATTGGGTGGAAGGTCTACTTCAATCCAGACTTTATTGTCTTTCATGGATTGCATTTCCCCATCCATGGCTACTTGCCATTTGTCCTTTTCAGGATTATTAATGGCAGCCTTATAATTAGTTGGTTCATCAACGTGATCCAATAGAAAAGTTTCCTCATCATCTATGTTCAAACATAGACGCTCAGGAGCCTTTGCAGATCTTGAAGATCTACGGACGGGTACCACTTCTACTTCAGGTGGAGGACCTAAACTTTCTGGTTCCACAGGAAGTGTGTTAGTGCTTTCAGAAGGTGAAGTATCTTCATGATCATTTTCAAGATCATATGCTCTCCCACTGATTTCTTGAGATATTAGATTATCTTCAAGAAAATCACCGTACCTAGCCACGATGACCTTATTTTCAGGTGGGAAGTAAAAGTAGTAACCCTTTGTTTCCTTAGGGTATCCTACGAAGATACACTTAACAGATCTTTGTTGGAGTTTATCAGGTGAGTCACGTTTGACAAACGCCTCACAACCCCAGACCTTTAAGTAAGAAAAGTTGGGAGCTTTTCCAGTCCATACTTCATATGGAGTCTTATCAACCTTCTTAGTTGGAATCCTATTCAACACGTGAACAGCCGTTTCAAGAGCATAATCCCAAAAGGATAAGGGAAGAGTTGTAAGATTAAACATGGATCGTACCATATCTAACAAAGTACGATTTCTCCTTTCAGATACACCATTTTGTTGTGGCGTATAAGGAGAAGTGAGTTGTTGCACAATGCCACACTCACCCAGATAATCCTTAAACTCTTGGCTTAAGTACTCACCACCACGATCGGATCGAAGTGCCTTAATCTTCTTTCCGAGTTGTAATTCTACTTCATTTTTAAAGACCTTGAATGTCTCAAAGACTTCATGTTTATGTTTAAGTAAATAAACATAACCATAACGACTATAGTCATCCGTGAAGGTCAAGAAGTAGACAGCACCACGTTTAGACACATGTCTAAGTGGACCACACACGTCCGTGTGTATCAATCCAAGTAGATCTGAAGCCTTCTCCATATTGCTATGGAAAGGTTTCTTTGTCATCTTCCCAGATATGCAAGACTCGCATTTATCAACTGAATCATCATTGATATTTTTCAAAAGCCCATCGTGTTGCAGCTTTTCCATGCGATTCTTGCCTATGTGGGCAAGACGGCAGTGCCATAAATAAGACGAGTCCAAGTTAGACTTGACTCTCTTATTCCCGATGCTATACATTGAATTATCTCTATTGGATACATGGTTATCCATGTCAATCTCAAACACACCATTTAATGAAATAGCATTAAAGTAAAAAACAGAATTTAGAGAAACAGAAATTCCATTATCATTAAAAGTATGCTTAAAACCCAAATCCAATAACAAAGAAACTGAAACGACACCTCTAACAATAGAAGGTGCGTAATGACAATTGTCTAAAACTAAAATTAAACCAGATGGTAAAACTAGCTCAAAAGTCCCTATGGCTTCTACTGCTGCACGTATTCCATTTCCCACGTACAAGTAGCATTCCCCATAGTTCAGCTTCTTTGCTCCTCTAAGCCCCTGCGATGTATTACAAATGTGAGTACCACATCCTTTATCATATATCCAGGCATTTTGCTTACGAGGAAAAGAAAATAATTCAACCATAAAAATACCTGAAGTGCTGGCGCCCTGCCCAGCCTTGGCATTCTTATTTTTGCGACACTCCTCTAGCAACAATGGACAGTCACGCTTCCAGTGTCCAGGAGTATGGCAGTGGTGACAAGCAGCCGCATCCTTTTTGGGATAATCCTTCTTGGGAGGAGGATTCTGCTTCTTTGGCTTTTGCTGATGGGTCACAATCTGCTTGCCCTTGTCAGCGTTGCCCTTTCCTTTCTTGTTCACATGTTTCGGTTTACCGGGCTTAGCTACTCTACCACCTCTTATTGCCATAACAGCAGGTGTAGGAGCTTTCTTTATGAGTGCCTTCTCATGCTCAATAAGCATTGCATGCAATTCAGAAAATGTCTTCCCCTTGTAATGCATGTTAAAGTTGCGCACAAATTCACCATATAATTCCTCATTGAGGGATTTGTTGATGAGACTAACTTTAACGTCTTTCACAAACCCGCAATTAAGTGCATCCAGTTGGTCAAGATAACCTTTCACTTTAAGTGCATGATCACTTACGGGTGTTGTCGCATCCTGCTTGCACTTGCCCAAGTTGTCAAGTACATCATACAATTCAGCCATAGGAGATTTCTGAAACATACGTTCCAGTTCATCAATCATGTTTTTCGGGCCATATTTCTCAAACTGTTTTACCAGTTGATCATCCATCCCCGATAGCATGAGACAAGCCGCATCATTGTGCTTGTCATAGGCTTCATTGAACTGCCTAAGTATTTCATTAGACGAGTTTGCAGGAGGAGCTACAGGAAGGTCCTCAGTAAGACATTCTGAACGTTTGGCAATTCTAAGAACGAGCCTTAGATTTCGATACCAAGCGTTAAAATTCTTAGTCCCAGTCAGTTTTTCCTTTTCAAGCATCATCTTGAAACAGGAAGTTAAGTTTGACGAGTTTCCGAGTTGGGCCATTTCTACAGAAAAAAGTTCAAAAGTTAGTACTTTCGATAATAAAACATTTCATGAAAATTAAACACCCATTGGTTAAAAACCATTTAATTTTTACTGAAAACTAGGATCCTAATTGACGCCGTTTCATTACATCAGCTTTGGCTGCTAGCAATGAAAGTGCTCAACAAGGTACGGGATCACCCAATTGCCAATGTCAAATTGCAATTCCTAGAAATCTTGGGACTTACATTATATTGCCAACCACAGTTGCAAAATGTAAGCATGTTTCATCCCCAATTCTTTATGCCTTGGCGCCGTTCCATTACATCAGCTTTGGCTGCTAGTAATGAAAGTGCCCAATTAAGTTAACCAACTTAAGAAACTGTAAATTGACGTCAGTTTATTGCATTCAGCTTTGGCTGCTAGCAATATAGTACTCAATTTTACCCTTAGATGACCACCCTTTGAACATCAACATTCAGCTTTGGCTGCTAGTGATGTAGGATGAAACCTTAGGTGTTTCTTTTTGTAGTTGGGTGACATATAACTTAAATTTATAGGGTAATAAATTTTGATGTGTGAAATCAAAAAAATATGTACAAAGATGTCATGCATTCATCTTTGTATCATATATGTTTGCAAAAACAAAACCGTTTACTAATTCGTAGCTCAAATCATCAAATCTTTTAATTGAGGCGTTGAATAAATTACAACATTGCCTTAAGATGCTTCGTATTTATCGTGGTGTACTTGGTAAGTCTAAAATTGACGCACAGGCGGGCGTAAGGACGACAGCCGCCGAAGCTGGTTAAAACCGTGCCCCTCTAAGGTCACAATTTAATGCGTACCAACTAGAACCCACTTTTTAGTTTGTCAATTTTAGGTCCGCCGCTTCGACCACTTAGTACAGTCGCAATCAATCAACTAAAAGAATATGATTTTCTTGCTAAAACAATTAATGTAGTAAATTTATTATTGCTAGTCTCGCCTGGGAGCAAATTACCGTGCGAAGCGAACCACTGTCGGCACATAAGACTTGGCAATAAATAAAATTACTACAAAGGTTTCATAGTTATTAGTCTTATTTATTTTTATTATGAAAATTACCCTCTTTTGTTGTTTACAATCCATCATAATATAAAACACAAAAGATCAAGTAATCACAAAATAAATAAACACATAATAACAAATATATGATCATCCACGATATCATATAGCCACATGCAAACCTTTTTTCAATAAATCCTATTATTAATTCTATGTGTAATTAAATATGTATTAAACTAACAAAACTCCCATTGGTTTTCGAGCTCATTGTGCCCAATGGTCCACAGACACCAAATAACTTGGCCGCGTAAGTTTTAGTTAATTTAATACCACATTGCACATAATTTATTAATTAATATATTGAGGTCTTCCCCAATTTAAGATTTATTAAACAAAACATGTAGCAAAACAATACATACAAATCGTCCCATACATCAAACCATGACAAAATATGCAAGATTTTGTCATGGATACCATATTAACACATAATCATGCAATCCATATTAACATGTTAATATCTAGTACGTATTTAATTAATTGGTGACAACACATAGTATTCACAAATTAATCCCTAAAAATTTTCCATGCATAATCTAGGGTTTCTAACAAGTTTTTAATAAAACTAACATAAACCCTAAAAAATTAAATGTGGATCGATCCACATATATAAAAAATTAGGGTTTCATATTAAAACCCTAGAACATTGAATGCATGTATCTAATCAAGATCCAATTTTTAGGTTTTAGTAATTAATTACAAGTTCTAAACGAGGCTCATGATGCCACTGTTGGATTATATGAATCATAAAACACTATAAACATATAAAACATCACAAAGCATGCAGCGGAAGATCTAATGAACATGTAATTAATTAACTTGAATAAATACGTACCTTAATCGCGTAATCACCAAGAACAACAAGAACCCTAATTTGGGTGTGATGTGGATCGAACCAAACAAGGGAAAAACACCAAGAATCACAAGCTAAAATAAGCTTGTCACTCGTTCTTGTACACACGCGATAGTAGCGTTCCAATGGGAAAGCTAGGTTCAAGATCACTAATAAACCAAACACTTGATTGCTATTAGCTCAAGCCGAATTCCCTAGTGGGAATAAAAAATGTCGACTAGCACAAGCAAGAGGGAGAAAGAAGAGAAGTTTGGCTTAGAGTTAGGGATACTTGATTAGGTGAAAATCAAAACAAGTGAATTTGTATTTATAGGCAAAACCTAAAAACACAAACTTGTTCCCTAAGCCACTAAAAGTCGGCCAACCCAAGCCCAAGCTTGGTTCCAGCCGATCCAACCCAACCATGGGTTTCTAGATCCTTCTTTTCACTTTTAGTCCTTTAACGGTCGTTATCTTTAACACCGTTAAGTACTAACCGTCGTTAAGTGTTATTAGTGAAATGAATAAATAAATATAAATATAAAATGTATATTTAATTATTCAAACCATTGGAACTCTCACGTATTGTGTGCAATCCCGAGTCTCGGGTTCGAAACCGGACATACAAATATTAATATCATTATACACAAAAACTAACAGCAAGCACGACCCATACACACATATGCCAGTGATAAATTTTGTAAATTGGTTAACGATAGTCTAGTATGAACACGTATGAAGATCATATTTTGTATCTTTTGAACAATTAAACCATAAAATAACCGTTTAAATAAACATATTGATTGCCCTAGTGCCCCTACACTTCTACTTAAAACAAATTTAAGTTAAAAATGGTTAAATTGCAAAATTGGTCCTTAAAGTAACACGAATGTGCAAGGATCACACCGAGACCATTTTTTTTTTTTTTTGCAAAACAAACATTAATGTTTCATTTTTTTTTTGCAAAAAGGCCACTGAGAGAGACTTTTTGCTAACGCCCGTTATTTATCTTGTTAAGTGCCTCATCACTGAGGGTATAATCGTAATTTCACTGTTCCCAATGCAAGACTTTATTTCAATGGCTAAATTTGCAACTGAAAACTTAACTTTCTAAACACTATTCATCATCTTCCCCTTTTAATTTTCTATTGAATTTATATTTAATTTTCAACAATTATCAAGAACATCATCACCCTTTACCACCCCACAACTAAATCCCCCCTTTGGCAGCTGTTAGTATTTTAAACGATCAAAGAGAATCACACTCAAGACAAACTAATTTAATATGTCAAAAAGAATCATGTCCACAAAGATCAAGACAAAACAATTTTATACACATCACAAAACAGGACTCTTAAGAATAAAAAAAGAACTGATTAAAGAAAACATAGATATTACAACAATAATGTGTTATACCGAGACTATTTCTCCCCTTTGGCAGCTGTTAGTATTTTAAACGATCAAACATTGTCCTGTTGTGGAGCCACGGTGGGAGTCGTTGCGGTTGCTGGGGCTTGTGCCGGTGTTGGTGTTGGTGTTGGTGCTGGTGCTGGGGCAGCAGATGCTATTGCAAAGTGTAAGCCTCGTCTTTGTCCCGCTTGCAATACAAAAGCAATCTGTGATGCCGCCAATGCTGCATCCTCCTGTTATATAAAAATGCAAATGCAAATTAGCACAATTGGTATGGGTTATAACTCATAGCGAGTCGGGTTGACCTGAAAGTCTAAAACACTAGGAAAAATATTAAGTAAAGACGTAGACACACCTGTCTTTACCTTCGACGTTGCAAGATGCTGATGGCCCAGGCCATGATGTAACACGGAAGAAGGAACCCAGCAACTCGAAGCAAGAAAAGCTGCTAAATAAAAGATGATTAATAAATAAAAAAATAATACCTCAACAACAAAAACATACACGAATGTATACTAAAATTAACCACTTAGACCAAGAGTAATGGGCGTTGAAGTGGGCTTAGTTGCCCCTTCAACGCCCGTTGGCCCACCCCCTTGGGGCGTTGAAGCCCGTTGAATGGGCAAAATTATAAACGCCCGTTGATTGTACAACGGGCGTGGAAGCATTTTTTTATATTTTGGCATTAAATTTTTTTTTTTTTTTTTTTTTACCTTCAACTTTCTATAAAATCTAACATTTCTTTTTCATTTCAACACAACTTTCTTTCAACAAACAATAACGCCCGTTTTCATCCAAAAAAAAATGGTTCGCCGGCTAGTTGATACAAATGAATCGAGTAGTGATTCAAGTTCCGACGAATTTGAAACCGAAGTTTTAGCCGTTTGTACGAGTGCGGTAAACTTTATGGCGAATTTTGTTCACCGAAGCGTTAGTCAACGTCGACCGATTCAAACAAGACAAGTTATCATGCGCGATCGTGGAGAAGCTAATAACCGTTTGATGCGAGATTATTTTATTGAGAATCCCCGTTGGCCGCAACTAAGAGTTTTCAAACAACGTTTCCGAATGTCTAAACAGTTGTTCTTACGTTTGCGTGACGATTTGAAAAGGGAAGTCGGGTACTTTAAACAAAAATCCGACGCACTAGGGAAGCTTGGATTCACCACAACCCAAAAGTTGACGGCCGCTATACGGATTTTGGCGTTTGCACAAACGTCCGACATCAACGACGAATACATGCACATGGCGGCTAAAACTATTCGAGACACACTTAGGGAGTTCGCAATCGGTATTATATTTTATTTTTAGTTAACGTTTATTTTTAGTTAACGTTTATTTTTATTTACATTTAAGCATATGTTTTTAATATTGTAGCTATTTGTGAGATATACGGTCGTCGATACCTTAGAAAACCAACTTGGTTCGACCTACAGAAAATATACGATGTGCACGCAGACATGCATGATCTACCCTGTATGATCGGTAGCATAGATTGTATGCATTGGCAGTGGGAAAGATGTCCTACGGCTTGGCGTGGCCAACACACTCGGGGTGATCAAAAGGGACCGACGAAGATACTTCAAGCTGTTTGTTCACAAGACCTGTGGTGTTGGCATGCATTCTTTGGCGCAGCCGGATCGAACAATGATCTCAACGTGTTACAACAATCACCACTCATAGAGGACATTGTTTCAAGTAAAATGTCAACCGCATCTTTTTACACCAATAATAATTACTATCCGTACGGTTATTTTTTGGGAGATGGTATATATCCCGAACATAGCTACATCGTAAAGACTTTCACCGACACTGTGGATGAGAAAAGATTGCATTTCAAAAAGCAACAAGAATCGGAAAGAAAAGATATAGAACGTTTCTTTGGTGTTCTCAAGCAACGTTGGGCGTACATAAGAACTCCTTGCAAATTATGGTCGACTGAAACGATGGAGTACATTATGGAAGCATGTATCATTTTACATAATATGATTTTGGAAGATGAGGGAAATGCATACTGTCAAGATTATAGACCCGAAGCAGTGGAAGAAGATGAAAATAGAGAACAAGCACCCATGCCAGTCAGATTACAAAACACCAGGTACATGCGAAGTGGCGACGTTCATAATTCTCTTAAGGCGGATTTGGTAGAGCATGTTTGGGCACGAAAGCAACATAGGGTGAGCAATGGTGAAGTTGAGGATGAAGAAATAGCCGATGAAGAGTTTGAAGACTTGGGTGACGAGCCAGTTGTAGATTTGGGTGACGACGAGGAAGATTATTATGCGAGTGACGACTACGACGATGCGGACTATGCGAGTGACGAATGAATTATTTTATGTTTATGTTGTGTTATTTCTAAATTTGGAATAATTTGTAATAAGTTTGTTGAGAAAAAAAAAATAAAAAAAAAATAAAAAAAAAGTTGAATAATTAAAAAAGGGGCGTTGAAGCCTTCATGCATTACTCCTATTTTACTTCAACGCTCAATTCAATTGGGTGTCACATGTCAACTTTTGCCCCTACCAACACTCATTTGCACTACTCTTGGTCTTAGGGCACTAGGAGTGGTGATTCTGAATTTATCATACCTCCCAAATTCAGCCAATAAACTTCAACCAACTCATTTCCATAAATTCTCATACCTCCCAACCTAATTCACTGGCGCCCGATAAATTCTCATACATCTCAATTTTTTTTTCCTTTTTTTCTTTTTAATATTTAAGCTAAACAATTTTTAATAACAACATACCATTTCATTAATACATTTTGGGCACCTATCATTTTTTTTTTCATTTTTCAAACAAAAAAATATAAGAAAATGAGACTAGTAACTGAATTTTTGGATGGCCCATTAACAGCCCAAAAATTTCGGATATGTGAGCCCATAATTTTTGGACAATACACCAACTCAACCCCATCTATGAAATAATGTGTGGTACTTTTCTTCTCTGTCAAAACACACAGTCGACAAATACACAGGATGCAAACCCACCAAGTTTAAATTATTTTTTTTTTTAAAAAGCCAAACGGCTATATTTTTTTAAAAGCCAACTCATGCCCCAACGTCTCTTTCTGAATTTATGCCCACCGGTTTCACATGCCGCTGCTCATAAATTTTCACCATAAATTTTGGGTCAGCGGCGGTGTGGTTGCCCATAAATTTGGCCCATAAATTCTGCCACTCCGAGTGGCCTTACAGGCAATAAAGTAGATGCATCTTCATCTCACGTATTTTGAGCTCACGTTTTTTGAGATCACTGTATTAACTTATGTTGGTATTTTAGTGTAAAATAGATTGAGTTTAATATGCAAATAAGGGTCGACAATTATTTGGATATTAACTGGACTAATGGGGGTTCGGGGGCAACGCCCCTGAGAGAAGCAGGGTCCAAGGGGAGGCAGCCCCTGGCAGGGTCCAAGGGGCAGCGCCTCTGGCTGGGGTCGAGCTGCCAGGTCAGCTGGAAATTTTTTTATTTGGTATAACATTGCTATGTTAAAAATTCATTAGAATTTGTTTTTCCACCAAATAAAACATATAAAGTTGATGCTCGTTTCTACTGCTAATGCTTGGTTCCTGCTGCTGGTTTCTGCTGCTATGGTTCCTGCCGCTAGTTGATGGTTCCTGCTGCTAGTGCAACGGTTCCTGCTGCTAGTGCAGCGGTTCCTGCTGATAGTGCAGATTCTGCTGCTAGTGCTGAGTATAACTGTTTACAGTTATTAGGCCCTAATAACCGCCCCATAAACCGTCTTATATATTCTCTATTCAGTTAGAGAATAGACAAGGCTGATCAACCATATTTTGATCACGTTTTACTGCAAACATACAATCATTCACAAACTTGAATCAATTAGATTTTATCCGGTCGTTAATTGGTATACACTCCAACTTAATCGATCTGAAAGCGTACTATTCGTGACTTCTAATTGCTATCAGGATACCAATCTCACCCCAATTACCACACATAAACAACAACTTATGCATACGAGTTCCAGTTCACATTTGTTTTTGAGCTCACGTTTTTTTTCAGATCAATCAATATACCTGTCTGAAGTATCCTTGTTCCCTTCTTAATTTCCCTTTCTTATAACGATTGTGGTTTTGAGTTGAGACTCCAAGTTACTGGAGGCTAGTGTGACGACAGTCCCACTCATGTATTTTTCTAGAGATGAGTTTCGTTGCTTGCACACAAAATCCATATACTAAACCAACGTAAAGAGCCCAGTTTAGATAATTATGCATTACATTGCCCAAAAAAGAAAATAACATATTACATGATTACATCAAACGCTTAGATGTTTTAAAAGTTATGATTTTCATTTGCAAATTGGTTTCACGAGGTTTATGATATCTCGAGGTTTATGATATCTTGTTTATATCCTGTTCTCATTAGGCAGTTTGGTTTAACGAGCCACCAGGTTTAAGATTGATATCCTCCAGATTCCCAGATAAATCTATGACATCAGGCTCCTGTATATTGTTCGCCTCTTATGTATAAATTATATGTGATAATAATTTATTAAAACAAGCTTTTGGTTTATTCGATATTGTCCCTGGGAAGAGAACACACATTTCTTCTTGTACCTTTGAAAACGGTAGCTTCCGAATCAAATGTGAATAGTGTCCATTAATTTTAGAAATATTTTCAAATGAAGTATATATGGCATAAATTTACCTCGACTATATTAGAAGTCATTTTTTTGTCCTCTGATCGGATTTGTATTTCTGGAAATCTAATGTGGTTGTGTGGTAGTGGTAGAAGGCGGTGATGGTGCTGGGTGGGTTTGAGAGTGGGGAAAAAGACAAGTGTTTATGAATATGTGAAATGACAATAATACTTTCAGTGACGAGGCACTTAACGAGATAAATAACGGTCGTTAGCAAAAAGTCACTTTTTGTGGCTTTTTTGCAAAAAGCGTAAACATTAATTTCTTTTTTGCAACAAAAATCGTCTCGGTGTGATCCTTGCGCATTTGTGTTACTTTAGGGACCAAATTTGCAATTTACCCTTTAAAAAAGGTTAATTTCAAATCTTAATATCAAGGCTGTCAGGATCGCGATCCTGCGCAAGATTGTTTTTTTCTTTGCAAGATCGAGATCGTAGGATCTCTGATCCTACCAATTTATCATATTTTATAAGCAAATGATAAACGAGTCAAACTTTTTATATTTCTACTTTTCATGAGATGTTCTCTACCTACTCTTCATCCTTATTCAATTACAACAGCCTATGAAAGTTCAATACTCCACGTGTCAAAAAGATACAGTGCCAAAACTCACCTAAACACAATAGACAAAAAGATAGACTCAAAGTTCAATACTCCACGTGTCACACCATCCAACGGCTACAAATCCACACTAATTTATCACCATTATCTTTTTACTTCATACTCATCACTCAAAAAACTTTTATTCACATTTCAACTAACAAAAACAATTTCTTAGAGCTCTAGCAACAATCCTCCACCGGACCGGAGCCATCTCCAACGAGAATTTAACCGGTAAATCTGTTTCACCGCCGTCAACTGGGCTTTTAAATGGCCCAGAAACGCAGATAAATGTCCCAAAAAACGTTTCCATGTGTTTCCAAAAGATTTGAAACGTTTCCCATTTTCCAGAAACGTTTCCGCCGCGTTTCTAGGCGTTTCCAGGCGTTTTCCGTTTCCCATTTTCCAGAAACAAGAGCTGGTGAGCACGTAAGATCGTACGATCTTACGTGTAAACTCGCGAGTTTACGAATGAATTTACGTAAGATCGTACGATCCCACCTAAAGTGCGATCCTATGACGAGTTTACACGATTTTGGCTGGTGTGCACGTAAGATCGTACGATCTTACGTGTAAACTCGCGAGTTTGACAGCTATGCTTAATATAACTTTTTTTAATAGCTGAAATTTTATAAGGCACTAAAAAGGCCAAAAGAGCAAAACAACATTAATGTAAAAAAACTCTTGATTAAAACTTTAATTAATTACTAATTTACCTCTAAACGCAATTCGAGCCATCCGTAACATTAGTAACTACCGCTTATATAAATGGTTCAGTTCTTAGCATCATTCGAGTACCTTACTAATTCTTATAAATAGTTTGTTATCACTTACAAGCATTTATTATAACATAAAATTATCGTCATCCATAAAGACATTTTCACAAAAAATATATAATCGAGAAAAATTGTTCGCCAAAATTTTTAAAACATGTTACCCGTCGCCGCAACATGCGGGTACGCAACTAGTTTATATAATATAAGGTCATGTAAATAATATTGCTATCATTGTCTTATTTTTGTCTTTGTTCATTGGTATACGTAGTGATTTAACAAATAAAGATTTGGTATATATAAAGCTGTTTCCATTTAATCCATGCTTCGACAAAACGGTGAGATTACATGCATGATTGATCAGCTATGAGCATGTGTATAAAATCAACCATAAATGGCTATGGTGAATCCAAAATGTCCTGGTAGCTTATAAAGTACGTACGAGAATATTTACACCTATGAAATCCCTTTAAAAAATAATGCATTTTTTGGGTAACTATATTTTATACTAGCTTATAGACCCGTGGAATCCACGGGATTTTAGAGGGTTTTTGCATCAAAAAATTAAGTACGTGAATAAAGTAAGAAAGAACAACGAACGTAAACGCTATAAAATTTTCTTTTAACGGAATAATAAGTTATAAGTGAATGATAGTATAAAATACAATGCTTGTAAATATCTATGTAATAAACGTTCATTGTCTCATGATCTCCAATATGTTTGTCTTCAGAAGTATATGTATGTAGTGACCATTCTAACATTTCAACAAAAGCTCCATTAAGTAAATACCTAATAAGTTAAAAAAATATGTAAGTAAAAGAAGTTTGAGATTTATAATAACTGTAAATAAGAAAATACCATAAAACATGTAATATGTATACTGTACATACCTATTGACCGTTTGATCGTAGACTTTGAAGAACTTCTTTATATACCACATTTATAGTAGTTTTTGATAGGTTACCATCCGCATCTGAAACAACAACCTTCAAACATTTTTCACTTTTGACGCGTGAAAGAGCCACATATAGCTGTCCATGTGTGAAAACAGGACATGACAGATACAAACCAACATTTGAAAGAGATCGACCATGGCTCTTGTTTAGGTAAATGAAACGGCCACGGGTTATTGTTTCCTTACGATCTTAATGGATAAACGTTTAACATACGGAGTAATTTTCAACCTCGAAATGATCACCGACTTTCCAAAGTGTGTTTCATTTATTATCGGCTCAATTGAAGTTCTTACTAATCTAACAACTTGAAGTCTTGTTCAATTACATAATCAATTAGACTGATCAATATTTCACAACAACATTATCGGGACACCTACTTTTAACACAAGTTTGTGGTTTAAAACACACTCAGCTTCACTTGATATTTGTGAACTCCTCTTTACTCATTTGATCACGCTCAGCTCTTTCGTCCAAATTTTATTTGTTTTCATAGATAACAACAGCTTCACCGTTCTTGCATTAACCATTTCAATTGCTAAAGAAAAACAAAATATGCAATTTAACTGGTCAATTGGGTAAATTTGGTACATATCAAACCATGTATTTTGAAACGGGTCAAAATGGGTAATTTTTAGCAATGTCCAGCATCGATGTAACACTTTACAATATATCGTTTCGAGAATCAAGTTTTAGCTTATAGACCCGTGAAATCACGGAGATTTTGAAATGAATTATTCATTATAGAGTTACAATATACTCCCTCCATCCCAAAATATAAGTCCACTTTGACTCTTTTTTTTGGCAACTTGGACTTTTTTTTTTTTTTTTTTTTTTTTTTTTTTGCTTTTTTTGTTTTTTTCGGTGATATATAATACTTGATGAAAAATATACCAATGTAAGTACATCTAAAACACAATACGTTTATATATTTTGCATCAAATATTATATAACACGAAAAAATATAGTTAAGGTTAAAGTTGTGAAAAAAAATCAAAATGGACTTATATTTTAAGACGGAATGAGTCAATGATATGATAAACAATTTGGTTCGTAACTATTAAAATAATAACTGCTTCATACAACCCTTTACATCAAAATATTAAGTGTGTAAATAAAGTAACAAAGAACAATGAACGTAAACATGTTGAATGAAATTTTGAAAGGAATAATAGGTAATAAGTCAATCATACCATATATTATTATGCTTGTTGTCTCTGTGATTTTTCCGGCCCCAGGGGGCTTTACTCGACCCATTCCCCAGTCTCCCGCACTGTTAATGTAATACGCGTCTATGCATCGTGTCCTTCAATTTTGATGGTCTAGAAATGTATGTAGTGAATGCTAATTAAGTGATAAGCGAATGTCCATTCCATGAGCACCTAATAAGTTTTTTTAAAAAGTGTAAGTAAAAAAAGTTTGTGATTGATAAAACATGTGATATGTATATTGTACATACCTCTTGAATGTTGATCATAGACCTTGAAGTATTTTTTTTATACAACATTTGTAGTAGTATTTGATAGATTACCATCCGGTTCACGAATAACAACCTTCAAACTTTTTTGGCTTTTGACACGTGAAACGACCTCGTATAATTATTCATGTATGAAAACAGGACGTGACAGGTAAAAAAAAATTGAATGTATAAGACAACCATGGTTTAAAACAATTATCTTTCAATTGCATAACTTTAGAGATAATTATTTGAATATGTAATAACTAATAATCAAAATCACCATCTTCATTGAATAAAATACTACTATCATTGAGAAGCTAACCACAAGTCTCCAAAAACACTTTTAGCAAGAAGGAACCCACATTCAAAAGTACCACTTCTGCATTTTTAGTTCATAGATGCTTATAAGATGAAAAAGAGCAAAAAATATTTAATTTATAATACTATTTAATTAAGGAATATAAAATGCTTATAAAAAGGTCGAAATAGAGGTGTATTTACTTCAAAAGGAAGCCAAACTAATCAATACATTTTCACACAACACATCAATCTTACATTTGTCCATCATTAAATCTCAAATGTATACAATGCATGGCAACATATGTGTCATAACTCATAAGACCAGGTGGTTTCGCTCTTGAAACGTCACAAACACGGCTCATTCATAGCACTCTACATACAACATCTCTCTGATTCACGTGATTAAGGTTTACCCAACTTGGAAAACAGACGTCTATAAGCTCAACTAATGCATGTCTCTTGAACATAACTTTGATTGATCATAAAGGCCAAGAATCCTAACAGTGAAGAAATGCACCTTCAATATTTATATATTCTTCTTCAAATCCTTACCAAAAAAAAAAAAAAAAAAAAAAATCCCTGATATTTACTAATCAATAAAAGCAAATGTCACTTTACCATGAATGACATAACATGTAAAATAAGAATAATTTGACCACACATATATGGAATGACCCGAGTTTAATGTATGAACCATTTTTGAATTCTTGTACCTTATATGCATTCTTTAAAAAATGAGAGCCACTAATAAACCATATTTAAACTATTGTAGCTTTTAAGTTCTTTAGGAAACGTTCCTGAAGTTGTCATCATATGGACTCGTTTACCCTTAACTGTGTTAATCATAAGTAACATTTTTTTTAGGGTGAAAGCTGAAAACACGCAATATACTTATTCAAAACACACGATGTACGCAAGGAACTTTCAAAATTGTCATTGTACGCAATTTACTTTCAAATTTGGTGCAATGTACGTAATATGACCTGGAACCAGCAGGTTACCAGGTTTCAAACTTTAAAAATTGACAGGAATGGTCCCTGTGGCTTGCGTTGACTTTCACGGGTCATCCATTGACTTTTTTTATCACTTAGAAAAGTTACAGTAATGGTCCTTATGGTCCCTGTGGCTTCCGTTTACGTCCGTTTTTTTTACGTTTTCTTCCATTTTTTTACTTTTTCGTCCGTTTTTATACGTTTTCGTTCGTTTTTATACATCATCATCCATTTTTTAGCGTTTTCGTCTCTTTTTTTGTTTTCGTCGTTTTTATCGTTTTCGTTATTTTTATAATTTTATCGTTTTATCGTTTCGTCCCTTTTTATACTTTTTCTTTTTTTTATGTTTTCGTTGTTTTATACGTTCGTTTTTTATTATGTTTTCGTCCTCTTTTTTTCGTTTTAAGTTTTCGTTTTTTCTTTTTTTGTTTTTACGTTTTCGTCTTTTTATACGTTTTCGTTCGTTTTTATACATTTTTATCCGTTTTTCGTCCGTAATACATGTTTTATCATCTTTTTTGTTTCTCGTATTATTGTTTTTGAAAGTTTTCGTCCTTTTTATGTTTTTGTTCATTTTTTACGTTTCGTTGTTTTTACTTTTTATCGTTTTCGCGTATTACACGTTTTCTGTTTGAATTTCGTCCGTTTTTATACGTTTTCGTTCGTGTTTTTAACTTTTTTTTATACGTTTTTGTTTCGTTTTTATACCATTTTTATGTTTTTCGTCCGTTTTATATGTTTTTGTACGTTTTCGTCCTTTTTTAAGTTTTGTTCATTTTTTTTACGTTTTCTCCGATTTTTATTTTTTATGTTTTGCCGTTTTACACGTTTTTTGCGTTTTTTACATTTTCCGTCCGTTTTTTAGTCCGTTGTTTTTACGTTTTGTCCATTTTACGTTTTTTACGTTTTTATAATTCTTTCCGTTTTCATCGTTTACCGTTTTATATTTTTACGTTTTCCGTTTTGAACTTTTCGTTCTTTTTTACGTTTTCTCCTTTTTTTTTTATGTTTTTGCCCGTTTTTAAACGTTTTCATTCGTTTTTCTACATTTCCGTCCGTTTTGTCGTATTTTTACGTTTTCGTATTTTTTACTGTCGTTTGACATCTTCATCGTTTTTTACGGTATTTACTTTCCCTCTTCGTTTTTATATATTTTCGTTCATTTTTATACATCTTCATCCGTTTTTGAACATTTTCATCCGTTTTTATACGTTTAAAAACGTATAAAAACAGACGAAAACGTATAAAAACGGACGAGAACATAAAAAAACGGACGAAAACGGATAAAAACGGATGAAAATGTATAAAAATGAACGAAAACGTATAAAAACGGACGAAAACGTTAAAAAACGGATGAAGATGTATAAAAACGAACGAAAACTTAAAAAAACGGACGAAAACGTTAAAAAAAGGATGATGATGTATAAAAACAAACGAAAACGTATAAAAACGAACGAAAAATTAAAAAAATGGACGAAAACGTATAAAAACGGACGAAACATTCAAAAACGGACGAAAAGGTGTAATTACGGACGAAAACGGATAAAAATGTATAAAAACGAACGAAAACATAAAAAAACGGACGAAAACGTATAAAAACGGACGAAAACGGATAAAAACGGACGAAAACGTATAAAAACGAACGAAAACATAAAAAAATGGACGAAAACGTATAAAAACGGACGAAAACGGATAAAAACGGACGAAAACGTATAAAAACGAACGAAAACATAAAAAAATGGACGAAAACGTATAAAAACAGACGAAAACGGATAAAAACGGACGGAAACGTATAAAAACGAACGAAAACATAAAAAATGGACGAAAACGTATAAAAACGGTCGAAAACGTATAAAAATGAACGAAAACATAAAAAAATGGACGAAAACGTATAAAAACGGACGAAAACGGATAAAAACGGACGAAAACGTATAAAAACGAACGAAACATAAAAAAATGGACGAAAACGTATAAAAACGGACGAAAACGGATAAAAACGGATGAAAATGTATAAAAATGAACGAAAACGTATAAAAACGGACGAAAACGTTAAAAAACGGATGAAGATGTATAAAAACGAACGAAAACTTAAAAAAACGGACGAAAACGTTAAAAAAAGGATGATGATGTATAAAAACAAACGAAAACGTATAAAAACGAATGAAAAATTAAAAAAATTGACGAAAACGTATAAAAACGGACGAAAAGGTGTAATTACGGACGAAAACGGATATAAATGTATAAAAATGAACGAAAACGTATAAAAACGAACGAAAACATAAAAAAAGGGACGAAAACGGATAAAAACGGACGAAAACGTATAAAAACGAACGAAAACGTATAAAAACGGACGAAAACGTATAAAAACGGACGAAAACGGATAAAAACGGATGAAAATGTATAAAAACGAACGAAAACGTATAAAAACGGACAAAAACGTAAAAAAAACGGACGAAAACGTTAAAAAACGGATGATGATGTATAAAAAAGAACGAAAACGTATAAAAACGGACGAAAAATTAAAAAAATGGAAGAAAACGTAAAAAAACGGACGAAAATGGAAGCCACAGGGACCATAAGGACCATTACTGTAACTTTTCTAAGTGATAAAAAAGTCAAGGGATGACCGATGAAAGTCAACGCAAGCCACATGGACCATTCCTGTCAATTTTCAAAGTTTGAAACCTGGTAACCTGCTGGTTCCAGGTCATATTACGTATATTGCACCAAATTTGAAAGTAAATTGCATACAATGACAATTTTGAAAGTTCCTTGCGTACATCGTGTGTTTTGAATAAGTATATTGCGTGTTTTCAGCTTTCACCCTTTTTTTTCCTGTCTATCATGATAACTCAAATTATGCCTCTGACAAAGAGCAAAGGAAAAGAAATTTCTTCATATCTTGTGAGATGGTTAGGAAATTCTTATGTCGATGTAGTGTTGCCTATGTTCACTTCAAGGATTCTCACTGAAACTTTCTTAAAAAACGTAAAGTAAGTAATTTGTATCATACAAATGTCTAACATTAGTACAATACTATCATGATTTAAGTATCTTTATTTAAATGTCTAACATATACACAAGAAGCTTTTCCTTTGTGAACGTTCACCCAAACCCAGGCAAACCCATTCATTTTGCCACCTCTATGAGTCATGGTTCCTTTTTAGTTTTAGACATACATTCTTTAGCGCACTCTTTGTGTTGTCTTTTTCATTTTAGAAGCTCGTTAGTGGTGTATTACTAAAGGAAAAGCTTTGTCTTGGTCTTGTGAATTAGATCCATGCTTTATCCTGCAACACAATTGCCATGATTTAGTATAACAAATCTAGCAATCGCCATGCATACAATGTTACATGGGAGTATATACAGAAACATATTATAACTTCTTCATATATATAAAATGATAAGGTTTATAACCTTCATTGTTGTTTGCAGTTGCACTTTATGTTCTTCTCTCTCAATCTTCAGAAAAGATGAAATTTACAAAAGAGGTTATAAACCTGTAGTTAATACATGTCACAGTCAAAGTGGGTATTTTCAGTAAGAACATATAAGCTGATAAAAATTTATAATCAGACTTTGTATCAGATAAGCTACTTCAGTGGTATCCTAATAAGCAAATGAGTTGTCGAGTGTGCAATAAAGAACATGATTCTCACCACTACTTGTTCTTTAATTGGCGGAACTAAATTCGTCGTTATGTCCTAGATGCAATCCTTTATAACACTTTGTTACGGGACATTCATTTGAACTTAAGAATGCAAGCTACAACAAACAATGCTATCCACTTTCTAGCATATAATAACATCTACTCTTCCTTGCTTGCCTACATAATAAAAGCCACTTTCACCAGCAAAATCATAAAGTATTACTTACGCATACAGATTCACGACCTACTTAAATCATGCTATTGAAATAACTAAAAAAGTAAGCATCGTACTTAAATCACATTGAAGTTTACAGAACGATGAATAGTTAAACATACCACATGGTGAGATAATATTATCATTGAAACATTTGGATCCAACCACCGCGAACGGATCTACATCGCCTGTAACCAAACTTGTTTATGTCATTTCATCGAAAACATACTCTGCATCCAAGATACATACACATTTCAAAGAAGCACACACATAATCGTTTAATGTATGGTTCAAGATACATAATCAAAAGTTTAATAGTTTCTAAAATAAAAAAGCGGCAAAAAACATCCTGAAGCTAAAAAAGGATTTCAAAGAATAAAAACAATTGCATGTGCAGGGATTGAAAGAATATAGGAATAAAAAAAAAAGTAACAACAATTTGAAGAAGATGGATAACCTGTTTCGTTATTGAATGCGAAATCAATTTGCTCCAATAGATCCAACTTTTGATGAAAACTCAGGATGAAGATGAAGTGCTCCAATAGATCCAATTTTTTTCCGGGTTTTGCTACAACACAATTGAATTGAACTTAATCAAAACAAATATATTAAATTGAATAAAAATAAAAATAAAAACTAAATTGATTATTTATAAGCAAATATACTTAATCAACCAATGGAATTTTTTTCTTCATCTCCATCCTCCACTAGCATAGATCAGGTTCTTAGCGTTGATGAATCTGGTTGAATCAAAGTTATACAGAGCAAATCGTACAACCTTTTTGGATGTTTTTTTTTTTTGAATCGTTGATATTAATGGATGAATTGAAACTGATATTGATTTGATTTGGAGCGTGTTTTGAAGTAGAAGGAAGGTGTTAGGAATGATTTAATGTGTTGGAGAAACCGACTATTATGTGATTCAAATTCAATCGTAAGAAGAAAGAATAGCATACATTAATTGCTTAACAAAAATACATAGCACTATGAGGAATGAATTGAATTGATTGCAAAAATAGCAAATGTGTGTAGTTATTTAAAAAGTGATGCAGCTTTGGGGTTGTACGCATTAAATCTCCAGCCAATCACAACTGAGACACGTCAGAGAATTAACTATTTGGGCTGCTTTAAAGAGTAGTACATTATTCACGTTTATTATATAGTATAGATATAGATAGATTTTTCGAAGTGATCTTATATAATGTCAATAATTAAATTCTACTATTGTAGGATATAAGATTACATTCTAGATAATAAATTTTGATGGGAAATAATAAAGCTTAGTAGACCGGTTGGTTAATATTGAGATAAAGACGCACAAACCACTATATAAATACAAAACATAAACAACTTAACCATTCTTAATCATCGATCATAAACCCTAAGTTGCAGTTTGATCTATCCAATGGCTGAAGAACGCCGTATCCGTAAGAAATCAAAACAGATCGTCTACTCATCTGATGACGAGCCAGGCATTCTTCCAGTGAAGAAGCAGAAAAAACAAACTCCCACAGTCAAAATATCAGCCAACTCAACCACTGTAAGTTCTTTTAATTCACCCTTAATTACACATGTTCACATAATAAGTGTCTCATTACGAATATGACATGTTCACAGTTTTTAGAAAAGCACAATCGTAGTAGGGTTTTTGACGATCATTCATGAATTTCATAAACAGTTCGTGACCAAAATTTTACTAGATGACGCTAACAATGGCTACGAGAAGGGAAATTTCACATGTTCACCGTTGTCACTTGATATCATATTGGGAATGCTGGCTGCTGGAGCCGAAGGCGAAACTTTGAAACAATTATTGGTGTTTCTTGGACATGAAAGCATCGAAGAATTTCTTGCTCAGTCGCCAAGTTCCATACTTTTTAATCAGATTTTATTGAACCCAAGAACAGGTCTTGACTGCAGTTTAGCAAATGGTGTTTGGATAGATAAAAGGGTGGAACCTGTTCAATCTAGCTACCAAAAGGTTCTTGAAACTGTTTACAGAACACAAGCCAAATCTGTCGACTTTGGAAACAAGGTAAATCAATACTCGTATATGAGTATATTAAGTTTTCTTTCTTTGAATTTATATAGTTTAAATATAGTCTTATCAATCAAATTGGTTTATGCATAGGTGAAATGTAATGAAGCAGTTGACAAAATAAATTCATGGGTGCACAAGGAAACTAATGGTTTGATCCCCTCAATTGTTAAAAGGGGCGACTTTGATCAAACTAGTGTAATGGTCATTGCGAATGCCTTGTATTTTAAAGGAAAATGGTCCAACCCATTTTATGCAAATAAGACAAAAGATAAACACTTCAGTCTCATCAATGGGGAGAAGGTTTCAGTCCCCTTCATGACAAGTAATAAAGAATTCGATTATGGTTCATTTGAGGGCTACAAGATGATCAAAATTCCATATGAAAGTAATAAAGGCAAGTCGAATAAGTTCTCAATGTACATATTTCTCCCACATAAAAAAGCTGGATTGAAGAAGCTACTTCAAATGTTCCATTCTAATGATGCTTTATTTCATGGAAAATTTGACCTTGCACGAGTGTGGTTTGATAAGCTATGGATACCCAAGTTTAAGATATCTTGTACGTTTGAAGCTAAAGATGTTATGAAACAAATGGGATTGACATTGCCATTTGAAGAAACGAACAAAGAGCTTAGCGGAATAGTAGAGCTAAGAAGTCTCTTTGAAAATACGCTTTATGTGTCGAAAATACTTCAGAAATCTTTTATTGAAGTTGACGAAAAAGGAACTAAAGCTGCTGCTTGTAGTTTAATGGGTATTGAACTGGGAGCTGATATGTCAGATTCAGATTCTGAACCTCCACCACCACCAAGTTTTGTGGCTGACCATCCATTTATGTTCATGATAAGAGAAGAGTCTTCTCAAGCTGTTCTATTTGTCGGAGTTGTGCTCAACCCTCTCGTTAATAACTAGATGTTCTTTTTGGCCGTACTGATCCATTCTTTTAATTCCATCTGCATAATGAATTGAATGTCTTGATTTTTATATATATATAGTTATATTTGAATATTTTTCCTATCGAATGCCTTTGAAGAAATTCTTGAACCATATTTCGTCCTCAATTCGAATCAAATGTTGGTTCTCCTATTCTTTTTTTTGTTTGCAAAATCATTTACAATATACTTCACCAGCAAAGCCATTTATGTGTTTATTGTACGTTAGACCTCAAGAATGTAAAGATGGCACATTTGACTTGTTCGCCATTATAGATGGTCGTAATTGATATTAGAAGGCTCATACTTCTGGGATCTTAGGGCTCGACATATATATGTTTTTTTGGCGATATGCATTCATAGTTTCTTTGTTTTATTCGATATACCCACCGATTGTAAGTGGATTATTATTGTTAGTCATTTAGTATTATTTATCTAGGCCCGATTGTATTGGTACTGGGAGGCTTAGCCCGTCCTATTGTTATATATTGTATTCAAATCATTCTAGTATTTCAATACAATTATGCACTCCAACATGGTATCAAAGCCAAATCCCTAAAAAAAATCTCTCTAAACCGATCCTAACTAAATAAACACTTCCAGGTGTGGTGGTGATGTTTTTCGTATGGTTTGGTCTAGCTGACGACTAAACGAAAAGAGAAGGAAAAGAGGGAAGAAGTGTTTTTTGTTTGGTTTGGTTTGGTGGTCACCACTACGGCGGTTTGGTGAAGGATTTGGTGAAAGAATGAATGTTGATGTGAAGCTGAGGTGTTGGTGGTGAATCGCGTCATAATTACACCCGGTCTAACCCCTCACTAAACTAAACATCGGCGCCACATCATTGGATTCACTCGCCACTAAAATCCCAGTATCCCTCACTCACCACTCACCACTCACCATTTACCTATGCCTCACTTACATTCACACACAGAACAAACCCCTCACAACAGTGAACCGGCTTACCTTTTGTAGAGACATTGAGAAACATTGTTTGAGTGATTGGCTTAAGTTTGCATGAGGTTGATGTGGTTAACTTTAGGCCCTGTTATGTTGCAACTTTTTTCACAAAACTAGTTGTGTGTATTGGTCTTGTTACCTGCAATTTGACATTACTTCTATTGACCTCGGTTTGGTTGATACATTATGTTGCATATGCTGAATTTGTTTTAGGTCTTCCGTTTTCTGTTTGAGTTCATCTCAAACTCATTTTTTATGTGCATAGGCTGCATATGTTTCAAAGATTGAGTGTACCCACTAACCCATTACCCAACTCATATGATCTGCCCATTTCACCAGCTCTTGCTATTCTACTTGAAAAAACAGTCTAGCCAAACTTTTTACAAATAACCAAACTGTTTTTCTTTTTTCTTTTTTCTTTTTTCTTTTTTTAACGGCGGATTTTTATTAAAACAACTAGCAAGAAGCTAGAAAAGGAATAACAGAGTTACAAAGAGATATTACAAGCGGCTTTAGGATTGACAATCCAATCCAACCAAACTGGTCTAACTTTTGAATTCCTATTCGAGATCCAAGTGTGTGAATGGACAATGATGTCATTCTCGATTGCATCTTTACTCGGATGTTTAGTGCCAAAACAAGTCTTATTCCGGAATTTCCAAAGTAGCCACAACGTCGTTTGGATAACCGCGTCAAAGCAACACTTGGTACTGCCGTTTGGATAACAAATAACCAAACTGTATCTGACCGAAACCAGCACAGCCGCACCTGATGTACATCGAAGATCATGTGCCCGTGATGGACATGTGCAAACTCACTATATTTTACAACAAAGCATTTGATTTTACACAGTTATATTTTTATATCTCTACAATTAAAAGTGTGTACAAATTTAAAGTCCACGCCTCCCCTTTGCGTGGAGTATCTAGGCGTCACAAAAAAGTGCACCCTTACTAATGTCAAAAAACATTCGAACACTCTAGTACTCTACACTAAAAAGGGTGAAGAAATAAAAGTACACGCTTTTATGAGTGAATAAACAAACATGTCAACACCAATAGGCGTTTAAAGGCATTTAAACTCCACACTCCTAAACATGACAAATTGGCAACTGATAACATAATTTTTTACACGCTTTTATGTGTCAACCTATTTCTTTTGATAATTGTACAATTCTCACCCTGATTTTGAATATGCAACTTATCATACTGATACTAATTTTACAATATAAAAGGTAACATACTTAAATTGGCAAACTGGCAAACCAATACTAATTTGTTGACGTATATACTTAAATTGCAGCTAATCATTCACAAACTAATATAAAAGACTTTTAAGTATGTTTACAAAATATCATTCTTCACAGTTAATCTTCCACTATCCTTGAACAATTAGGCCACTCACATCAGTTAACTCAGGTTTAAAATTTAAGGCCTGCCACGTCAGCTTTTTCACCCTTTAACTTAACTCAGCTTTAACTCACACATCAATAACTCAGCTTTAACACCTTAACTCAACTTTACACATAAATTTTCATATTCAACCCCTAACTTATAAATAACTTCATTTTTTTTTAAAACAACACATTTATTAAAACATAACATTACATTAACACACTTAAAAAAAAACGTTACAACGAAATTAAAGAAATAAATAAAAATAACGACGAAATTAAAAATTACATCATAAAAATAAAGACAATCCTAAATCTACTCTGGAATATAATCCCCGAGCTTGTATTTTGCCACGATGCGAGCCTTTTCTTGGTTGATCCACCACACCACCTCTGGTGGCTCCCCGGCGGTCTTCTCCTTCAAAAACTTTATTTCTTCCAGCCTTGTTATCGCCTCCTCCTTTTCTTTTGTAGCCCGATACGCGGCTATTGCCATTTCCCGTTTGTGACGATACTCGACTGTCATATTATCCACGAATTGCACTGACGACATACTTCCTCCCGTACTCGCTCCCGTGCTCGTTCCTCCCGTGCTCTCGGATCGAGCTTTCTTTGCAACACGCCTCCCCATTGGCCTTGGTATTTCATTTTGACCAAACAACGCCTCATTTGTTTGGCTTGGTGGTTCATCGCCGGTTAAATCAACTGGCTCCGGCGTGTCCCACTTCACATGATCACGTAAAACCTCCCAAGCCTCCTCGTTGCTAAAAGGAGCGGTTTTGTGCTCGTCCCGGTACATTTCTCGGGCACGTTTCAGGATATCAAGTTAACTTTCGCCGCTTCTTTCTTGGCGTTTGGAACGTTTGTAGTACGCGTTGAACTTTGAACAGTCACGGTTCAAAGTTCTCCACTTACTTTGGAGCATATCCTTGTTCCTTGGTTGGTAATTGACTCGGTTAAACTCATTCTGCACTCGTTGCCAAAACGTATCCCTGCTTTGATTTTTCCCCACATGTGGGTCTTCCGATGCTGCAACATAACACTGAGCAAACAGTTTTTCCTCTTGTCCGTTCCAACGTTTGCACTTGTTGGCAACGGGTTCTTCATCATCATCCTCCAAAGGTTCGGGGTTTTGTGGTTTTCTAGCTTTGCGTTTGACACGCGAGGACTTGTTTTTCTTTGGAGGAGACGTTGGAGTGTTAGGAACTTCATTGGTTGCGGTTTGAGATTGTTGTGAATGTTGGGTGAAGTTGAGATTGGAGAAATTTTGGGTGTTTAGGTCGGCTTGTTGTTCCGAATAGAGCATTTGTTGATGTTGTTGGTAATCCGACAAGCCAAGTGGGCTCGGGATAGAAGATGAGCCGGCGTTCGGGTTAGAAGATGAGCCGACATTGGGGTTAAAACCGGTTGCTAAGAGATCCAAGAACGTTTCGTTATCGTCATCGTTTAGGTTGAATCGAGACATTTTTTTTGGGTTGAAGGTTGCAAAGATAGTGTAAATATGTAGTGTATTGAGTTGTGGAAGTGTGAAAAAAAATATGGTGTGAAATGGTTATTTATAGGGGATTGAAAATGGTTTTGAATTTTATTTTTATTTTTTTTTTTTTTAGACAAACCCGCGCCTCCCCAACGGTTAGAAATTATAGGGGGCAGAAGTGAAACAAATGAAAGTTGCAACGGATAGAATGTAGGGGGCGGAAGTGTAAAAAAAAAAAAATTTTTTTTGGCAGAAACAACCCTTAACGCTGCGTTAGGGTGTTAACGCAGCCCCTAACGCAGCGTTAACGCCTAACGCTTCCATCAAGTAACGCCCCTTAACGCGCGTTAAGCTTGCAAAATTCGTCCTTTAACGCAAGTTTGACGAGATCGATGTAAGTGGTCTTAGAGCAGAATGAAATCCATTAAAATCTTCTTCTAACTTTTGTCTTCAACAAGCTCCTAAACAACACATGACAACTTAAAAATCAGTAACCCACAAAACATAACAAGCAAAGTATCCCACAAAACAAGTATAATATTATACATCCTTAAATATCACAGTCAAGACAACTAACTGAATCGCACAACAAAATGACGGTCTTCCTTGCAACAGTTACCATATTAGAATCACAAAGCCTCTTAAAGAACTCTTGGTCATAAAAAATCTACTCCAAAGTCACATAAAAAGATAATTAAAAACTTCCGAATAGTACTCTAATACTAAAAACCACAAGTCTACAACAAGCAAGATGTGCCATTTCACCTTGCTACACCATGATAATAGTGTATCATTTAGAATCATTTAGTTGAATCTTGCTACACCATGAACAAGCAAAAAAAAGTACTTTATCCAAAAGTACCACAAATTTTAACCTTTTAGAATGTCTGTGAACTCTCATGTGTGTCAATGATTGATGTTAACATTATGTGTTGCCTGCAAGCTTTTCTAATCTAGCAACACAAGTAGCCTAATGAACTCAGGAAATTACTATTGCAGCATGTTGAAGTTTAGGAAGGCTAATGCAGAAAATAGTATAGAGATTGTCTTTAGGACTTTGGCAGGTAGCTAGCTTTCAACCCGCTTGGCGCCAAAGGCACTCTAAATGATCTCAACAATCATAATCCACAATTGTAAGATAAGAATATATTCCAAAATAAACGTACAAAATAAAGCCTTCCGTGACATGCTAGTTGGTCGATATTGAGATAAAAACGCTTGTACAAACAAGTGATGGAGCCAGGATTTTTCGATCGGATGGGCAAAAAAAAAAACGAAAAAGTACTAAACCTTATTATAATACTTATTAAAACTAAACTAATAACGATTCAAAAAAGCAATCCTACATACGTGAAATCAAATAAGAAAGAGTAAATTGCATTTTTGGTCCCTAAGGTTTGGCCAAATTGCAGGTTTGGTCCCTAAGGTTTTGAAAGTGCAACGGTGGTCCTCATTTTGAAGTTTTTGCTGCATGTTTGTTCCATGATCAACATCAAATGACTAAATTACCCTCGCCTTCTTCTTTTTCTATTTTCTTTCCTTGATCTTTCTTACATAAATGGTCCCTGTGTTGTGCCACGTTTTACAAACTTAATCCTTTTTTTTTTTTTTTTTTAATTTATTATTATTTTTTAATTTATTTAATTTCGAAAAAAAATTTAAGAAAAAGAAATGATTTCACGAAAAAAAATTAATTTTTCGAGAAAAAAATTAATTTTAAAAAAAATTAATTTTTAAAAAAAATTAATTTCGAAAAAAAAAATTAATTTTTCTAAAAAAAAATTAATTTTCCTAAAAAAATAATTTCGAAAAAAAAATAATTTTTCCAAAAAATTTAATTTCGAAAAAAAAAATATTTTTATTAAAAAAATTAATTTTGAAAAAAAAAAATTCTAAAAAAATTAATTACGAAAAAAGAATTAATTTTTCTAAAAAAATTAATTTCGAAAAAAAAAAATTTTTCTAAAAAAATTTAATTTTTCTAAAAAATTAATTTCGAAAAAAAATTTAAGAAAAAAAAATGATTTCACGAAAATAAAAATTTTCTAAAAAAAATATTTTCAGGAAAAAAATAATTCCGAAAAAAATTCGGAAAAAAAAAATTCGAAAAAAAAAGTTTTGAAAAATAAATTTGAAAAAAAATATGGACGTTGGATGCAATTTATTTTTCCAACTTTTTTTGAATATTTTTGGAATATCTTTTTTTCAGGAAAAAATAGGGACGTTGGATGCAAAAATATTTTTTCAGGAAAAAAATAATTCCGAAAAAAATACGGAATTTTTTTTTGAATATTTTTGGAATATCTTTGGACGAAAACGTATAAAAACGGATGAAAACGTACGAAAACGAATGAATATCTTTGAATATATTTTGAATATTTTTGGAATATCTTTGAATATGTTTTGAATATTTTTGAATTAAAAAAATAATACTAATATTAATAATAATAATAATAATAATAATAATAATAATAATAATAATAATAATAATAATAATAATAATAATAATAATAATAATAATAATAATAATAATAATAATAAAAATCATGACTAAATTTGTAAAACGTGGCACAACACATGGACCATTTATGTAAGAAAGCTGAAAAGAAAATAGAAAAAGAAGAAGGCGAGGGTAATTTAGTCATTTGATGTTGATCAAGGACCAAACATGCAGCAAAAACTTTAAAATGAGGACCACCGTTGCACTTTCGAAACGTTAGAGACCAAACCTGCAATTTGGCCAAACCTTAGAGACCAAAAATGCAATTTACTCAATAAGAAATAACAACTAAATAACTGGGGGATATATGTATGTAGCATGGTATGATTATGTTGCCTGGTAATTTTGTTGGGCAAATTCTTTGAAAAAACATCATAGTTGACATTTTGACTATCATACTCGTCTCTTTTGTCTCTTTTAAGTATTATGACCATTTTACCGTTCCAAATTACATAAATGGTCCCTGTGGGTTTGCGAAAATTGCATCCATCGTCCTTACGCTAAATTACATAAATGGTCCCTGTCCCTACGCTAAATTGCATCCAACGTCCCTTTTTTTTTTTTTTTTTGCATTTTTTTTTCGAATTTTTTTTCCTGAAATGTTTTTTTCGAAATTATTTTTTTTTAGAATTTTTTTTTCAAAAAAAATTTCTAAAATAATTATTTCAGAAAAATAAAATGGAAAATAAATAATTTCAAAAAAAAATTTATTTTTCTAAAAAAATTATTTCAGAAAAAATATTTCTAAAAAAATAATTTCAAAAAAATAAATAATTTTTCTAAAAAAATTATTTCAGAAAAAAAAATCTAAAAAAAATTATTTCACGAACAAAAGTTTTCTAAAAAAATAATTTCGAAAAAAAAAAATTCGAAAAAAAAATTGAAAAAAAAAATAAAAAAAAAGTAGGGACGTTGGACACAATTTAGCGTAGGGACATGGACCATTTATGTAATTTAGCCTAGGGACAGTGGATGCAATTTTCAAAAAAATCAAGGGTAAAATGGTCATTACAGAATTTTTTTTGTCTTTAGTACTCTCAAGTAGATTAAATGTCAAGTTTGATAGTCAAAATGTCAATTTTTTTGTTCGGTACGCGAAACACACATTTGTGACAAGTATGATTCTTTTTCAAAGAATTTGCCTAATAGTGTTTAGTCCATCGCCTATCAAACTCTCGTGAGTTATTTTTAATTAGACGCCATATTTAATGGGAATTGATATTTTCACGGAAGTTTTTTATTCATCTACAGAAAATTAATGTGTTGAGACAATTTTACCCTTGACGTTCTTTTAACCCATTCTTCTCAGCGGGTCACACAGTCACACCACGTCAAAACCCATCTCACCTTCTCTTCCATATCTGATTATATAGTCCCTTACTTTTAGCGGTCCGTCTACTGTGCCACTGTTGTTTCTCGACAACGTCTTATTTAACACAAAAAAGAGTTTGAATGTTACAGTGATAGTTCTTTGAGCCTATCACAGTATCAACATCAAGAAATATTTTTACATTTTCTTCAAGATATAGATCAGTCACCATAAAGTGTGACCTTTTTGTATGGCTTCTCCAGGGCCGGTCCTGAGATTTCGGATGCCTTCGGCGAGCCGAGTGAAATATGCCCCTTGTAAACAAACAACACATTTTCTTTTGGGGGTTTGGAAACTGATCAAGCCATGCGGCTCATCCCCACGCCGATTTTTATTCGTTAAATGAAATGTTACAATATGAGGAGATAAATTCCGAATAACAAGTTCAATATCGATCACCTAAAACGATGTCTTCGTGCGTTTCTTGAAGCAAAAATATCAATTATCTTATCATAATCGAACTTTGCTAAAAAAAAACTACTTTCAATACTCACGATTGCTAAAAAACTTCTTTCTGCAGATGCTACCGTGATAGGAATGATTAATAATATATTAGGATAATTCTTTGAAAAAGCACTATACCTGTAAAAAAATGTGATTTTCACGTACCGAACAAAAAAATTTCATTGTCTAAGCATCCAACTCGACTACTTTGTCTTTCTTTAAGTATTATGACCATTTTACCCTTCCAAGTTACATAAATGGTCCCTGTGGGTTTGCGAAAATTGCATCCACCGTCTTTGGGCTAAATTATAAATGGACCATGTCGTTTGGAGAAAATTGCGTCCAACGTCCCTATTTTTTTTCGAATTTTTTTCCCAATTACATAAATGGTCCTTGTAGTTTGAATTTTTAAAAATTGCATCCACCGTCCCTAGGCTAAATTACATAAATGGTCCCGGTCGTTTGGAGAAAATTGCGTCCAACTTCCATATTTTTTTCTGAAATGTTTTTTCGAAATTATTTTTTTTTCATTTTTTTTAGAATTTTTTTTCGAAAAAAATTATTTCAGAAAAAAAATGGAAAAAAAAAATTTCGAAATAAAAATATTTTTCTAAAAAAATTATTTCAGAAAAAAATTTCTAAAAAAAAATTCGAAAAAAGTTTCTAAAAAAATTATTTCGAAAAAAATGAAAAAAAAATTCGAAAAAAAAAATATTTCAGAAAAAAAATTATTTCACGAAAAAAAAATTCTAAAAAAGATAATTTCAAAAAACAAATTTGAAAAAAAAGAATTTCGAAAAAAAAATCAGAATAAGAAAAAGAATTTCGATAAAATAATGGAAAAAAATTTCGAAAAAAAATTGGGACGGTGGACGCAATTTTCTCCAAACGACAGAGACCATTTATATAATTTAGCTTAGGAACGGTGGATGCAATTTTCAAAAATTCAAGGGTAAAATAGTCATGACATAATTTTTTTTTATCTTTATTACTCACATGCTGACAAAAATGTCAACATTAATGTATAAAAGAGTATTTTTTTTAGTTAGCTACGCATAACTGACATTTATGACAAGTATGATGCTTTTGCAAAGAATTATCCCTAATATATTGTATGCAAGTAAAACATTCGGGAACATATCCAGTTTCTTTGTAAACTCCATGATTTGAATGGATGTCCAAGGTTTTAACCTCATCATTTTCTAGGTTCTGATAAATCATTATTTATAGGATTTTCATACTCTATATTAACGTTAACTTTGTCATTATTTTCTGCAACACTATTATCATTCTTTTTTGTTATAACTACATACCCGTCCATATAACCATGAAGAGGTCGCTCAGATTCTTGTTGATTTTTTTTTTCATTTGCACCTGACGGTTGTGAATGACGCAACATGATAAACTTGAGTGTAAACTATATAATATTCTACTAAAGCAAGAATTACTTTAATGCATTCGGATCGGCAATTAACTACGAGGATGGCTTTTTAAATGAATATTTGAGAAAACTAGTACTCCGTAATATTCTAAATACAAAACTGTTAGCATTATATGTTGTCAAAACTAATCTGAACAAAAGTTTATTCAAACTAATAAAGGCAATAAGACTTGATGAGATGGATTAACACTATTTTTTTTCACGTAGAATAATAAAGCATGAAACAAAATCACTTGCTCAAAATCAATGAAGAGAAGAAAAGATGAACCCTTGATTCGTTTGATGCCCTAATTGTTTCGAATTCGATTCTTAATTCCTGTAAGGCTAGAACAACAATTCATAAATCTTCTGGATGGACTGATGAGGATGTGTTTAAACCTGTAAAACTGTCATGTATGTGAGTCGTGTCTATTGTATTCGTGATCCACTGATTCTATTGTTTCGTTCTATTTGAACTCGTCATATATTGTACGTTACTTAGGTTGGTTATCAAGAAAAATGATTGTTGTGCCTACTAATGATGCCTACAAATTTACCTAATGATTTGATTGGTTGATTTCAGAAAATGATTGGTGAAAATTTAGAGAGAGAAAGTACATAATACAATTGTACAAGCGATTTATCCATTAGGCATGTTTGTAGGCTTGTGTTATAGGTCTAAATGGCATTACTCGGTTATCAATTAAGTGGGTTTTGTATAAAACGAGCTGGGTAGCCCGCGCTTCGCTGCGGATAGTTTTGCCAACGATACCTGGAACACAAATATTTTACAAAACATGTACTATGGCAAGTTGTAGTGTGCTACTCTAGTCAGAAAAAAATGGTTAGATTGTAGAAAAGAAGGCAGAATCGTTAGCCGAACGGAAGGCTGCATCATCAAACTTTCTTTTCACATTATCAAGCGCATCTACATTTCCCAAAGATTGACTGTAATGTTGTGAAAATAACCTATTCGTATCTGCTGTAAGCAAAATGTCAAGAAATCCTTGTACTTGACTTCCTCTTTACAAAGTATGACGAACAACGGCTGCAGCAAAATCCAGTACCTCTGTGCCTGGATTCATGCCTACAAAAGTTGTGAACAAAGTATGAGTAATTGGCTGCTGCATAATACGTAAAGGTGAGCATCATCGTGCAACTATCAATTGTGAATGACTAATACAACACACTATGTGAATCCTTAAATCTGTCTCTAGTAATGATAACCTGTTTGTGATAGCGCACGACCTTCCTGTACTACGAAATGAGCTTCATGTTGTCCATCTCCAACAACATTCACATGATTTTTGCAGCAGGACCAGGCTTTGGATTTAAAATAAGCTTGCAATATTAGCCCATGTTAGTAATGGCACTATTAGTGAACAGTCATTTGCCAACAACGTTGGAAGTTACCTGTGAAATTATTCCCACTAATTACGTGACAAAGCTCGCACATCAAAATACTAACTACCACTGGACCTTATGTTGAAGCTAATAACCTCATTTTAAGTATTCTATCATACAATGAATTTCAAACCGCTATATGAAACACCCCTAAAAAATATCAGTCTTTATTTTTAAAATTGCATAAGCATCGCACAACTTCAGTCGGTGAATGAGTTCATTTTTATGATAAAACTGAGCCAAGTTAATTCCTACTTGTGAGAGGAACATAACGTATTCAAGTCTCGGTACGCATAGGGATTGAAAATAGAGTATGCAAAAGATATATGGGCCAATTGACATGTTCGCTTTCTAGCTTTAGTTACTAACCTTTTGAGATAAACAAAAGTAATTGCGTAGTGTTAACATTATATTTGGTATTGGTATAAAGTACTGCTGGAAAAGAAAAGTTGAAATCCAAAGATGAAAAAAATATACTGATACATGTAGAAACAAAGTTTTTCAAAACGTTTTCATGTCAATCATATCAAAAATACAACAAAATGCTTACTATGTGTAAAACATAGTCTGCCCAATATTTGGTGCAAGTGAAATGAACTTCCTGACTTGCCTGACAGTGAGAGTGCGTTCCAGATCATTATCTTCAATGTAGCTCTCCAAATATTCCCTTCCTCTAGCTGCAGCCAAGTGAGCATAAATATGCTGGCAAAAAGTAGTCATGAACGAAAATTGAATAACTAATGGTATATTAAACTAAAACAATAGATTAAGGTAAAAATGTTTTGTCATGACACTAAACCATGGATTAGCTAGTTTGAACTGTGTGACCGTGAACACAAACATCGTAAATTAATTGATCAAAAAAGTTGGAAACCATGCTTATCTAAAAGACGTGACTCTAAACCAACTTCGTGATATAACTATTAGAAATATTTGTCTTTAGTTAACTGAATCAAGTATTGTAATTATATATATCCTAATGTGTTGACTTTAGTTTTGAAAAGAGTTATAATCAGGCATATCATGGTGACACACATAATGGCAAAAAGGTATGAAACCACAGGTCAATTTCTATTTTTTTTATTCAACTGGTATACACCTATAACAATCAAATCTCAATACATTTTTCAAATCTTAACACACTACGCAACACAGCTTGTACAATAGAACTCAGCTAATCAAACTCTACAAATCTCAAATGCTTTTTACCTATTTAGTCAGCTGCTCTATACGGCCACCTATACAGGCGCAACTCGATATTTGTCAGCGGCTATACATAGATGAACAAAACAAAGCTACAACCTCGAATGATGACACGTTTTCCAAATCCTACCAACTCTACACATCTCAAAATCAAACCTCTATTTTTTAGTTAACTGTAAACAAATCAACAACTCTCGCATCTCGACACATCTCAACGCACTACGCATCACAACTTCTAAGTAACAACTTACCTATACACATCTCAAACCACATCTCGATTTTTTAGTCAAAACGAATCTCGATAAATTAACCATATAACACATGTTAACAAATTACGCATCACAGCTTCTACTGTACAACTTACCTATACAATCAATATTTAGTCAACGAAAATGAACAAAAACTACCATTTGTTTTGTGTCGTTGTTGTCGAAGGATCTGGATGCACGTTTCTTTTTTTTCTTTTTTTTTAATCATATATTTGGGCTGCCGAATTCAAGGAGAGGAGATATATTTTTTGAATTTTTTTTAGGTGGAAGAAGCTTCAAGATCCAGGGATAAGAGGTGTGTGTGCGTGTTTTTTTCTGTGAAGGTGAATGGGGAAGGAATGTTTTATTAGTGTGTGTTGTGTACAATTCATTGGAGCAATGGTACTGTTTGAAGCACTGTTCCAAACACTGTTTGGAACAACTATTTGAAGCAGCCCAAATACCCACTTTTAGTATATATATATAATAGGGTTAAATGAATCTAGTATAGGTAAATAAGGACTTGTAGATTGATGCCCCTTCTCTTGGGCTGCCCTTGGGCCGTCGCCCACATGGCCCATAGCCAAATTCGGGCCTGCTTCTCAAAACTCAAAAGTGTGTATTGCACGCACTACTTTTTAAATTATTTTTATGTCACACTTTTATTGTTCCTATTAAGCACTAGTTAGGCATTTAGCACCTAACAGTGATCCGTCATGCTCACAGTATTTTAGTATTGTCTTGTTGACCGTAATTCGATATTGACGTTCATTATGGAATTAGATGTCAAGATGCCGACAAAAGCTCTGGTCATCAATTCTGGATGAGGTGGAGGATCGAGGATTTTGGCACCGCCGTCATTCAACCAGTGAAGCTATTTTGTTAAGGCATAACTGGTAAAATAATTTGGGTAAGAGAAAGGCTAGGGGTATTATTGTCACAACACATTAATTTGATGTGGATGAATAAAAAACCTCCATGTAAATATCACCTCCCATATTTTAATCCATGATGTTAATTGGCCAAAATGCATACTAGTACCTTGAATTTGTTTAACCGGGTCCTCTAGTACCATGAATTCTTAAGGGTGCAGGATAGTACTCTCAACTTAGATACCTTAGTACCCTGACTCAATTTAACCCACTCAAATGATTTGCACATGACTTTCCCGTTGGTACCATAGTTGAATTTGAATCAGAAAGTTCAAAAATCATATTAATAGTAGACTCTTGAAATCTGATTCTTGCGTGATATATACTCCCTCCGTCCCATATTAAGTGTCCATAAAGGAATCTTGGGATGTCCCAAATTAAGTGTCCAGCGAATATTTTCAACCAATGAGAAGAGACTTTAGTGGGTAATAGTGATATTTGATTGGTGGAGAGTGTAGTTGGCCCCACTTTTTTAAAACTTTGTGCATTTGAAAAGTGGACACTTAATATGGGACGAAGGGAGTAAATACATATATGCAAATTATTATTGTAAATCGACTCTTGATAGCTGATTCTTGCATGATATATAAATACATATATGCAAATTATAATTGTAAATCCAAGAGGTGTTTAGGAAGAAGTTGGAAAGACGAGTTCAAAGCTAGGATTTGTTTTTTGCTCACCAAGTTGAAGGTAGATTATCATTTTTAATGTCAATTTGGCTCAAAGACTTTTATGTTGATAAAAGGGCATAATCTAAATGGATTTTATTCGTAGTGTATTCTCTAGGATCTCGAAAGGAAGGGTGGGGTTTTGATAGAAATTTTTAATATGTTTATATTGTAATCAGTACTTAATTATCTATAGTTGCTACTTAATTATCTATAGTTGCTACAAAATTAGTCCAGAAATTTTTAATATGTTTATATTGTAATCAGTACTTAATCTTATCAAAAAGGATCATATTAGTTAGAATTGATAATTTTTTATGTACGTAGTACTGGTAAAAGAATCAAATGTATAAACAACCATCTTCCAGTCAAAAACATAGATGTGCTTGTACTGCTACGAATCAAATGTAAAAACAACCATCTTCCAGTGATTTGTGTGAAAAAACATAGATGTGTTTATCAAGATTTGTGTGAAAAATATGGGTAATGTTTAATATTGTGTTTCTTGACAATTTGCTTATGCTACAATAGCTTTTTGGTATGTCTTTAAGTGTTATGTTGCATTTCTATATATCAAATGATTTATAGTGATGTTTTTTTTATAAAGCTTTGATATATACGTTGCATTTTTTATATATTAGACTTATATGATACTAAGATATTTGTTTACAAATTGTTAATGCCAAATTCTAGTTAACAACTAACGGGAAAGTCATGTGCAAACCATGTGAGTGGGTAAAATTGAGTCAGTGTACTAAGGTATCCAATTTTTCAAGTTGAGGTTACTATTTTGCACTTTTAAGAATTCAGGGTACTAGAGGACCGATTAAACAAATTCAGGGTACTAAGGCTGCCCACAGAAGGCACCTTCGATCGATATATGATCGATTTGGACGATCGATCTCCTTAGTGTGACAATTCAATCCATGCAATCGATCACCACAACATGGTCACCTTCACGATCGAGATACAATTCTCATTTCATGTGCATTTATTTATTTGTGTGTGCTTTTTAGTGTTTAAATTAATATAAAAGTTATTTTTGTGGGGTATGTTTTTTTATAGTGTAGATCGATGGAGAGAGAAAGCTGACGTGGCAAAGAAAATGAGAGGGATTGGGATCCCTTACTGTGGGCAGCCTAAGGATAGGCAATTTAATGGCCAAAAACAAATACTCCCTCCGTCTCAATTTAATTGTCCATATTTCCTTTTATGGATGTCTCAAATTAATTGTCCACTTTCCTTATTTAGTAAAAACTAGAGAATCTAGTGGAAGAATATTCCATTTTAATGGTTGAAAATTAAAGTGACCCCACTTTTATTAAACTTTGTATTTTCTCTCTCCTGACAAATAAATTGAGACGGAGGGAGTAATGTTACATCCTGCCACTAGTAATCAATTCAACTTTTGGGTGGGCCATCCATCCCACCTCACCCGTCGTTGGTACAAACCATTATAAATACAAATTAAACTAATCGAACAACCTAACCATTCTTAATCATCGATCATAAACCCTAAGTTGCAGTTTGATCGATCTATCCAATGGCTGAGCAGCAACGCCGTATCGGTAAGAAATCAAACCCAATCTCTGATGACGATGAGCCTAGCATTCTTCCAATGAAGAAGCAGAAAAAACAAAGTCCCACAGCCACAATATTAGCAAACTCCACAAGTGTAAGTTCTTCTAATTAACTCGGTTAAAAGAGCAAATTTGACATTGAATATATACCAAAAGAGTTAATTTGCCACTTATTTTTTCAACCACCATTATTTGCCATTAAACTATATATTAGGCTATCCACAGAAGAGTCGATCTCCCCTTGCTCGATCGATTGTGGGAATCGATTTCCTTACTGTGGGCACTAGATCATGGGAATCGATTCCCCCAACTTGGTCATGATGGTGATCGAGTTTGGCAAAGGATAAAAGTGCATTTAAACCGTTTGAGGTTCAAAAAAAAAAAAAAATTCTTTCAAACCACTATAAATACCTAACATATTCAACACACTTCAAACACCAAAATCTCTCACAATTCTCTAATCAAAATCTCACACTTCATTATTTTTCACACATTCTCTAAATTTTTCCACACTATGGATTCTTACGAGATATTCTTTGCCGATTCGTCCTCGGATGATGAAAATGAAGTTAGTAGCAATTTTATGATGTTTGCAGAAGATTGTTGGGAGGCTTTTCAGGCATCACAAAAAGTCTCACGAAACCAAATTGTTCGAGATCGTTTGGGTGCTCATAACCGTTTAGTTGCTGCTTACTTCTGCGAGACCCCAATCTACGGCGATCAAGCATTCCATGATCGTTTCCGAATGACCCGAAGACTATTCACACGAATTGTTCGAGAGGTAACCGATCATTCACCTTATTTCCAACAAACTCCTAGTTGTACGGGCTTACTTGGTATTTCTCCATTGATTAAGTGTACTTCGTCAATTCGTCAATTAGCATACGGAGTCAATCCTGATGCTCTTGACGAATTTGTGCAAATGGGTGCGTCAACAATTTGTGAGTGTCTCCAAAAATTTTGTGAGGTCATCATGGAGTTATATGGTCCAGAGTATTTGAGAAAGCCGACGGTTACTGACATTGACAAACTGTATGCTCATCACTACGAAAGGCATGGGTTTCCTGGGATGATAGGAAGCATTGATTGTACGGATTGGCCGTGGGAGAATTGCCCACATGCTTTAAAAGCTCAATTTTGTAGGGGTGATCACGGGTCTACTCCTTTCATTTTATTGGAAGCGATCACCTCACAAGATTTATGGATTTGGCATGCGTTCTTTGGTGTCGCAGGGATGAATAATGACATCAATGTTTTACGTAAATCTCCCATTTTCAATGATCTCAAAACGGGGAGAGCACCGGATGTGGAATTCTATGCTAACGGGGTGCCTTATAAACGGGGATATTATCTTGCTGATGGGATATATCCGAAATACTCTGTTATTGTGAAGTCCATTAAAAATCCAGGGACGGGTGATGAGAAACGAATAATGTATAAGACGATGCACGAAGCAGCAAGAAAAGATGTTGAACGTGCATTTGGTGTACTAAAGAGGAAGTGGCTTATGATCAAATATCCGGCTAGAGGGTTTGACAAAGAGCGTCTATCACATATTATGTATACATGCCTCATATTACATAATATGATAATTCAGGACGAAGGGCGGGCGATATCTCCCACTTTCTTTTCAGCGGAGCAGCACCGTTCTTATGATCCCATAAGAACACATGTGGAATCGTTGGAAATTACCAGGGAGATATGCAACAAAACAACTCATCTTAGCCTCAAAGCCGATTTGGTAGAAGACATTTGGAATCGTCATAATCAAGATTAGTTTAGTCGTTTTATTATCGTAATGTTTTAGTGTGGTTTGAATTTTATTGTAATGTTTTTATTTTATTTGAATTATTATGTAACGTTTTAATTTTTAATAAAATTTGAGTTTGTGTTAAAAAAATAAAAAATAAATAAATAAATAAAATAAAAAATTGAACTTGGTCGCCCTTACTGGGGCACCTAATCGCCTGTAGGTCGCTGGAGAGAGAAAGCTGACGTGGCAGAGAAAAACGGGGGGATTGGGTCGCCTTACTGTGGGCAGCCTTAAGTGTGTATTAGCCACTCAACATTGTTGAATATCTAGTTTTGGTACTTGATGAGTTAACATAATGAATATTCACTAGTACAAAAACGACCTATGGTCACACATGGTCGATTTGGAACAGCCACACATTCAAATATTTGTGTGGCTGAAGGTAGGTAAATTGACAACATTTACGAATTAGTCACACATGAGCATTTCGAATGTGTGACCATAAGAACTCTATTGCCACACAATCGACCCTTATGTGACTAAACGTAACTGGTGATTTTGTTCCAGATCATTTAGTCACGTATGCATTTGGAACGTGTGACAAATACAAGTAACCTTGATGCCATATATGGTCACACTAAACTTATAGTCACATTTGCTTCTAATAGTATGACCAAATGCCATATACGGTCACACAAAACAGTTTGTCACACATTATTTAAGTGTAGCCAAAATCCAGTACATATAGTCACACTAAACAGTTTGTCACACATTATTTAAGTGTAGCCAAAACATGATTTGTGTGACTAAATGTTAACAAAGGCCACACAAAAACCAAATTAATGTGGCAAGTGGATGATCAATAGTCACACAAAATACACATTCCTTTAATTTAAATAGCATATGGTCACATGAAGTAATTGTGTATGTGGCTAAATCATATAGTCAAGTTTGTCACACATTATTTAAAAGTGACTGTTATTTTTTGCTGAATATTTAGCCACATATGAATTTGAAATGTATGACAACTGAAAAGTAAGTTTGAAGCATTAGTCACGATATGCATTTAAAAGTGACAAATATATGTCACACACTTGAACAGTGTGACCAAATATCATATATGATCACACTTTTGATTTTATAGTTCAAATCTTTTATATAATAAAACAAAACCCCTAGTGGGGACTTTTACATTTCAAAAAAATCAAATCATACCTTATTAAGTAATAATCAAATTATTATTATTATTATTTTCTTAAATATTAAATAAGAAAAGCCTAAATACTTCTAAATTTATCCATATTCTACAAAAAAAAGAATGTGATTTGTAATCATTCAATAAAAACTTACAAAAATATATGTGTCAAAATATAAAAAATTAAAACTTGAAAACGGTGGAGCAAGTTTTTCAAAGATTTGGGCTGAAACTTAAAATTCAGTATCATTCCCACTAAATATTTGAAGTCCCAACATTCCCAAATTCCTCCTCCATCAATCAAACTCGATCTCTTATCATTCATTCATGCACAATCATTGACGCAAGAACATCTCCTCCAAATCTAATTAATATTAAAACCCCACTACATTCGTAAATAACCCTAATTCAATACCTCAATCAAAGTACAATGGTTTTAAAGGTCCTGTTATAATAATTAAAACCCGAAATTAAAAATAATAATTTATTTAAATGATTAGAAAAAACCCCGCGCGTGCGCGGGCATTATATCTAGTGTTTTATATACGGATTTTACAGTATTTCCCAAATTTTGATATTTCCCTCACATATTTTCACTGCTCCCGCCCACTTTTTTCCCCAAAATCAAATTTACATTTTCATTGTTCCTTCCCGCATCTCATCCTCCTTCTCTCCTCTCTGCCGCCAACCACGTTTTCTTTGCTAGTCACCTCTCACCACAAGTCAATTTTAATATTTATCCACCACATACCCTCGCGATTAGCCGGTTCCACTCCCAATTTCAGGTCCACATTTCCATGAATCAGGTACTTTAATGTGTTATATGTTCAATTTAATCATCAATTCGTGGTGTTCATGAGTCAATTTCGTGTTTGGTTGACTTTTGAAATTAGGGTTCATGAGACCCGAATCTGTATATCTGTTGCAATTTTATATCAAGCAAGAAAAAAGGACTTGTTGGCTTTTACACTCTTTTTCTTGGATAAACTTGTGAATGACGCTGGAATTCAATCAATTATCTATAAGTTTATGGGCAAAATATATGCAGTACAAGTTTTTTCTTGGATAAACTTGTGAATGACGCTGGAACCCATGACCTTTTATGGGCAAAATATATGCAGTACAAGTTTTTGAACTAGTGACGCTGGAATTCAATCAAGTATCTATAAGTTTAGTTGTGAACGTTAGCTGTTTTGGGTTGACATATGAATTCTAGTCTTCTAACGGCCTCGAAATGAATTGTTAGAAAGTATTTAAATTTTGCAATAGCTAATCTTTTTTACTTGAAAGTGTGTATATCAGTATATGTGCTTACTGAGTATGTTTACAATCACTTTCACAGTTCTTATGTGTTTGGTGAAGATGTGGGATTTGGTGGTGTGTTCCGTTGCACAACTGGATTGGCTGATCAATTTGGTAAACACAGGGTTTTCAACACCCCTCTATGCGAACAGGTACTTTAACCACCATGCTCAAATATATAAATTGGACTTGCAAGCTACCAAAGTTTCAGATTCTCTCCTTTTTCAGTTTCATTATTCTGATGCTAGGTCCTTATGATTGATTGTGGGTTGCTTTTTAATAATTTATTCTTCAAATAGTTTATTTCAACTTCAAACTAATGCTTATTTACAACAGGGAATTGTTGGATTTGGTATCGGTCTAGCTGTAATGGTAAGTTCTGAATTATGTTATTGCCAAATCTTGTGGTGCGTCTTTACATATACTTGCAGCTTGTGGTTTATCATAATCTTTCTCTGTGGCTTGTTAGGTTTAACTGTAAGAGCACCTTATGGAATTGTGGGTCACGGTGGGCATTATCATTCACGCAAAGGTTTGGTATTCCAATGGGGTATGGAGGTCCTCATGCAGCTTTTCTTGCAACATCGCAAGAGTACAAAAGAATGATGCCTGGAAGAATCATTAGCGTTAGTGTTGATTCTTCTGGCAAGCCTGCTTTATGTATGGTTATGCAGAAAAGAGAGCAACACATCAGGAGGGACAAAGCAACCAGTAACATCTGCACAGCTCAGGTTTCTTGAGTACTTTTAAGTACTTGTAAGGCTTATAGTTGTATGCAGAATTTATAACTCATATTCTAAGCTATCTGTTTTTTTTAATCTTTTAGGCTTTGCTTGCAAACATGGCTGCTATGTTTGGTGTTTACCATGGACCAGAAGGGATTAAGACAATAGGCCAAAGAGTCCATGGTCTTGCTGGTACATTTGCTGCTGGGTTGAAGAAGCTTGGAATTGTACAAGTCCAGGATCTTCCCTTTTTTGACACTGAAGATACATGATGTTAACTTAAATTAAAAGAGTAGTAAAGATTAAAGAATAACTTTTCATATATAAACACATATCTCAAAGATGATAAGGATTACCCTGATTGTCTTTTGATGTTAGATATCACACTGAACACGAGCTGCTGAGATACATCAGCAAGTTGCAGTCGAGGGATCTTTCACTATGCCACAGTATGATTCCCCTAGCGTCTTGTACCATGAAGCTTAACGCAACTACAGAGATGATGCCTGTGACATAGCCAGCCTTTGCTGATATGCATCCTTTTGCTCCTAGTGAACAGGCAAAGGGTTATCAAGTATGAATTTTTTCACTTCCAATTTTAAATTATGTATTTGTTATCTTTTTAGATATTTGAAAGCAACATATCGGTGGCGGTCATTTTCAGGAAATGTTTGAAAATTTTGGGGACTTGCTGTGTACCATTACTGGATTTGATTCATTCTCTTTGCAACCCAATGCTGGTGCTGCTGGAGAATACGTTGGGCTGATGGTTATCCGAGCTTATCACATGGTATGGTTGAATAGTAGTCAATCATGATGGAACATGTTTCGGCTCAATTTACTTGAGTTATATTAGTACCAGTTTTGCCTTATGTACAAATGGCAAGTTAAGTAATTGAGTTGTTAACTTTGGTCAACTGTAGGCAAGAGGAGATCATAATAGGAATGTATGCATCATCCCTGTATCAGCACATGGAACAAATCCTTCTTGGATAAACTTTTTCTTGGATCTAAGAACCTTAATACCATGGGACAAAGAGACGGTAGAAGCCTCAGTAAGGAAAACAGGAAGGCTACTGGTACGAGATCTATATTCCTCGTTAGAGTTTTAATCTTGACTAGCCATTTGCATCTCATGCTCGATGACCACTTTGTTTCTTTATCTCATTTGTAGATTAGTCATGAAGCTCCGGTTACAGGAGGATTTGGTGCTGAGATCTCTGCATCAATAGTTGAACGTTGCTTCTTGAGGGTATGTCCGAGTATTTAAGAGTATATTAATTATAGTTTACTATTCAATCATTCAAAGCTTTGAATGCAAATGGATATGCATCTGTTGGCCACAACGGAGACATAGTAGAAGAGTTGAGGAAAGAGAATCATGAACTTAAGCACAGGTTTGTGTTAATTGACTCTATCTAAATCTTTAATTATTTAGTTTCGCCATTTAACCTTAGGTGCTTATTTAAAATATTTATTAAAATACTAAGATGTATCATGTGCTTTTAGGTACGTGTGAACATACCAAATGGTGACATGGTTGGGCACACCGGTGATGTTGAGGCTATTGTCGTGGCCTGCAAGGATGTTGATGAAGCTGTTAAGGTAAAACTATATGGTATTCAAAGTTTTTTGTGTTTAGGCTTAGATTTGATTGGGATGAAGTGGCAATTTCAACCCATTAACTAATCAACGGGTTGTTTTGGATCCGAGTAAATTTGAGGTTTATCGTGTCTAAGGTATAATGTGGAAATGTGGAATGTTATTTTGAGGTTTATTGTGTTTTGATCTACTTACGAATAAGTTGTATTTGATAATGTGGTTTGGGTCCGAGTAGTTTTTGTAGTTAAGTTTGGTTGTTATTGTTCCGGCTTATTTTTTGACTTATGAGCTTATAATGTGTTTAGGATCCGAGTTGTAAGGTAGTAGGATGTTGAAAATATGGAGTGTTTGGGGTTTATCGTGTTCACATGTTATGATGTATGTGAATATTTGGTGTGTACGGTATGCTCTAGCTTTGAATAAGTTGTTAGAATATATAATGTTGTCGGATCCGAGTAGTATATCTGTAGTTAACTTGATTGTCATTGTTGATTTGGTACTTAGCCTATAAAAATTTAAAATTGATATTATATAGGGTTTAGATGCTTGTATAGGGACTGTAAAAATAAATGAACTATTTGGGTTTATAAGCTCGACTTGGTACTTAGCCTATGATGTCCACAGAAGGGTTTAAGTCGTGGGGAAACACTGACCGCGTGCACCCGTTTGGGGTGCCGACTGATCCTTGCAGGACCTAGTCAGATATCTTTCAGTTAGAACATTGATAATAGTGATACATGCATATGGGTTTACAGGTTAACAAGGTTATCTTTATAATTAAGTCTAATTATTTAGCTGATCTGTGATCTTACTTAAAAAGTATACGGAGCTGGATTTGAGTTATGTGTATACACTGAATCGTTTGTGATATGTTAAACTTAGACTCATCCTTTACTCCTCATGTTTCACATCAGTACCCATTTCCTCGGTTTTTTAGAGAAAAAGACGAGATTTTTTTTTGTCTATGATGAACTTGTGGTCATGATTTTTACACCCACTTATCTGGAGAAAATGATTTTAGAGTTTACTCACTTTTCTAAGCAGCTGACAGGGTTGGAAATTGCAGGTTGAGAAATTAATAAAGGAGCTGCATAGTGTGCCTGTTGATGGGTCAAATGGCGATCTGCACACTGCGGAAAAGAGTCACCTAAGTAACGGTGTCTCTAAACAGCATTCTAAAAATGGGACAGATCTCAGAGAAACTCAATGCTTTTGGAGAGAATTGCTAGTGAAATGAACAGGGAAAAGTTCTATTTTGCTCATGCCAAGGTCTTTCCACTGCATCCCTTTTATATCGACAAACATTTATAGCTCTTGTTCATTAATCTCATGGAGCTTCTGTTTGCTTTATATATTTATTCCATGAATAGTTAACCCATATAAGACCTTGAAAGACCTATATTCTACTTTTTGAGGTTTTTGGAACGGATACCAGTAGACGTGGCAAAATGGGTGGGTCAGATGCATTGGGTTACAGGTGAAAACTTGACAGGCCGGGTTGACCACAAACGTTTCTTATTTACTTATTTAGATAAAAGCATATAATAATTGGTGTGTTAAGTAAAATAATAATAATCTACTTTATTTAATAGAATAGTTTGGGAGATTTTATGCCTTAAAAGTACTACAGGTGACATTTTACTTGTTTGGCCCGTTTACATGTAAGCAACTCTTTATTCAGTCAATAATAATAATCTACTTTTGTCAATGCTTATTCAGTCAATCTGTTTTTCTTCCCATTTTCTTGTTGGCATTTCTTATACTTTGTCACGATGTTGGTAGGCACACATAAATCTTCCTTATTTGGTCTGCTGAAAAAATGTTAACATTATGCTGCAGTAATGAAAAACCCGGCAAATCTTGCAAAGCACCAGGCGAATCCAAAGGTCGCTCCTATTATTGCGAAAATGATATAGGCAGAAGTCCAAGAGAATCCTGATCGAGTCTTCGGATAGTGAAGTTTTGAAATTATTCATGGCAAGAAACAACTGACACGAGCTAGTGTATTTTTAATACTGCTAGATATTATAGTATGAGCAGGTGTATTAGTTCTGTTAGTTCTAAGTTAGTACTGTTGGTTCATACAGTTAGTAGTGCTATTATATATTATTGTATTTGAAGTTGTTTCGATATATATTTGAATCTGTTTTGATATATATTGATTTCTTAAATGCGACTAAAAGATGTATATAGTTACATTTAATAACACTTTTGGTCACTGTTTGTTTAATTTGTTGTGTGACTAAATATTACAAAAGGCTAAACACACAAAAATTCATGTGGCAATTGGATGATCAATAGTCACACAAAATACAAATTTCTTCACTTTAAACAACATATGGTCACACTTATTAACACTTTTGGTCACTTTATGCTTAATTGTATGTGACTAAATACGTAAAACAAACATGCTTTGTGTGACTAAATATTAAAAAGGCCACACAACACGAAAAATTCATGTGACCATTGGATGATCAATAGTCACACAAAATACACATTTCTTTCATTTTAAACAGCATATGGTCACACTTATTGACACTTTTGGCCACTTTATGATTTATTGTATGTGACTAAATACCCAAAAGAAAAATGCTTTGTGTGACTAAATGTAAAAAAAGGTCACACAAAATAAAATTCATGTGGCCATTGGATGATCAATAGTCACACAAAACACACATTTCTTCACTTTAAACACCATATGGTCACACTTATTCACACTTTTGGCCACTTTATGATTTATTGTATGTGACTAAATACCCAAAAGAAAATGCTTTGTGTGACTAAATGTAACAAAAGGCCACACAAACATACAATTCATGTGGCCATTGGATGATCAATAGTCACACAAACCACACATTTCTTCACTTTAAAGAACATATGGTCACACTTATTCACATTTTTGGCCACTTTATGATTAATTGTATGTGACTAAATACCCAAAAGAAACATGATTTGTGTGACTAAATGGTACAAAAGGCCACACAAAAACCAAATTTATGTGGCAATTGGATGATCTATAGTCACACAAACCATACATTTCTTCACTTTCAACACCATATGGTCACACTTATTAACACTTGGCCACTTTATGTTAATGTATGTGACTAAATATACAAAAAGAAAATGCTTCGTGTGACTATAAGAGTTTTTGGTCACACAAAGCTGATTAATCCAACTAAAATTGTACCTATTTAGTCACACATTTTAACGTTTTGGTTACTCTTTTGTAAGTGAGACTAAAAAGAACCAAAACATGTGACCGTAGGTACCCTATGGTCACACCACCTTTAGTCACACACACGAAAAAAACCATGTGTGACTATATGTATATCGTCACACATATTTGGTGTAACCAATTCCACTTTTTGTTCTAGTGATTCCGTTAGTTTCGAAAAATATTTTGTTAAATCTTGCAACATGAAATTAAGTATGAATAATTTTGTCTAAAGGAGTATATTAGATGTTAAAGACATATAAAAAGATTAATAAATTTTCCAGATCAAACTCATCAAAGGGCTACTTTTTATTGACGAAAAAAAATGTGTTTTTTTGGGTAAAGGGGAGTAATCCTGCACCCTGGTAAGTAGATTAACCAAAAACGTTTAAGTACAAATGAAATATGGCTGAAATACCATATTAACCTCAAGCTAAAAAGCTTGATAACCACCTAACTCTAGTGCTTAAGACATGCCAAAAGCACTTACAAAACTAGAAAAAAAAATGCATCTAGAAAAAGAACTGAAAAAACAGCTAGCCAGCAGAAAACGTGCGAGATGAACTTGCCCCAGTATTAGCAAAAAGATTGGCCGATTCATCAAACACATTTACCACAAGATCTTCACCATCTTCATCATCCATCACCAATGCAGCATACGGATTAGATGTAGTAACATTAACTTCCTTAGAAGCATTACCAGTAGACTTCAACTGAGACGACGATGTAGATGCGTTACCCATAGTAGGAGCTCCCTTCTTAGGTTCACTAGTAGCTGCCTTAGGAACAAATTTGAACTGTTTAACCGTAGTACCAACAGATTGATTCCCATTAGTAGCCTTTGCTTTACCCTTCTTCTTTTTTTTACCCACCTTTTGAAAACCATCAGTATCCAACTCCACAGTAGGAGTAGCAACATGAGAAGTAGAAACAGTAGAAGGACTAACCACCTGTGTAGGAGGCCTCACCACCTGTTTAGGACATTGATCATGGGAATGACCAAATATTTTGCATAAATTGCACCTGGGGGGCCTCCATTCATACTCAACACGTATAGTCTCTTTATTAAAACCCTCTCCAGTGAGAGAGGGGAAACCAATAGTCACAGCCTCCACAAGATCAGATTCAGACTTAACCTCAATAAGACATCTAGCAAAACTACTTCTACCCCACGAATCCTTACACATAGAGCTAGTGTAAGAATCAAGCATTACAAGCTTACCAATAAAAGAAGCAATCAAACTAATACCATCCTCTTCAAAGACTTGAAGAGGGACATCATGCAATTTAACCCATAACGGTATGCTAGTCAATTCTTCCTTACGCAAACAAGTATCCATAGACCATTTCTTGAGAATTATAGGAGACTTGCGTATCATCCAAGGACCTTCTTCCAAAACAGCTTCTAAACCAACCAATGAATCAAATTTAAAGAAAAAGAATCCTTTGGAATTCATCATGATCCTTTTAAGACCATGTTTCGCCCAGTTACTCCTAGCATAGTATTCAACAACAGGAAACGCCATCCTTTTTCCAATAAAATAGCCATATAAAGTATGTTCCAATCGAGAAAAAAATTGTGTTAGCATATATGCAGCGCCAAATGATGCCAAAAGATACTAGCAGATGACTTAGAAACAATTAGTAGATCCAAATATCCAAATTTGTGAAGTGAGTTAAAAAAATTTGAACTATGACTGTTGTACAAACAATTCCCAAACACTTATTTCTTGATCACTGAAAAACGCATGTTTAACACATAATTTTCTCTACATTTATTCTACATAAAACTTTCAAATTTAATTGACATAAAAGATGATGCTCTAAAATTGCATTATGATTGTTCATCAACAAGTTTTTGAAAGATCGTTTACCAGTGGTTTCTCTAACAGCTTAGTTGACTATCGCATAAGAAATATTACTCTAATAAGTCTGAAGTGAATAGGTCAAAATAAGTTAAACATTTTGTTACACCCCGTGCCCGCTTAGACCAAAATTTAAAACTTTATACGCGGAAACGCTTGACTTTCATAGACATTCTGCTACTCCTTTGACCATTTATAAAAATCAGTAGACAACCAGCCCTTGAGACTATTTTTATATGAAAGTACATTCAATTAGCTTCAAAACGATAGGTGGCACGACCCGTGACGACTTACGGATAAAAAGATATGACCTTTCGAAAACTTCCAAACCTGGACTGTTGGACATGCGCCGCATCTCCAAAGGGAGATGCGCCGTATCACCTGATACGCCGTATCTCACAAAGTAGATGCGCCGTATCTAGCCCAAAATCTGCACAGAACAGACCCTACTGTCCTAATTTTCAGTTTCGCGAAGCCCGCTCAGAAACCCGACCTCCCGGACTCGAAACTGGACGAAACTTTCCAGAATCCTTTAGTATATCAATACAATCATTTTCATATAAAAACATCTCTCGTTTGACCACCCGGAACAGTACCTCCAAAATCACGGGTTTTACACTAAAAACCCGTTTTGACCCATTCATGACAAATACTACATACGACTTCCGTTTTACACCAAACTTGACCAACTTCATTATATTTACATAACAAACATGTTCCATAAGCACTTGACCCGTTTACAACCCAAAATGGGTAATTTTACACATTAGCCAAACACCCCCTTAACTTTTACTAGAAACACATAAAACATACATTGACATACCAAATGACTACCAAATCATTTGGACTTCATTATCATACACTTTGACACTTGACTACACTTCATAAAACATTACTTGACTCACGGGGGTACCATCTTGAATGAGCTCGGTATACTATCTATGCTCTTACACACATTCTACCTTACCCTTGCATATCCAATCCTTAATCCACATAACCAAGCCATAGAATAAGCACCTACAAAACGGTTAGACAACTAAACCGTAAGCAATAACGCTTAGTAAGTAAAACGACCATAACATACAATTATACTTCAATCCACATAATGCATCATATACATAAACACTTACATCATGGCTCACTACTCAAATCTCAACTAGCACATAACATCAACATATCCCATAGCATCATCTCATCACATAAGCCATAAACATGGCATCACATAAGCATAATCCAAGCTCATCTTCTCAACATAAACATACATAACACAATATGATAGAAATTCATATAACATATGCTATCATCATTTTACTTACCTTAATCCAAGCTAGACATATCAAGAACATCATCATCATCACAATGATCCATCATCATCATCATCATCATCATCATCGATCATCATCATCATTCAATAATCAAAACCTAATCACATAATACTCAAATACATAAACAAGGGTTATCAAACCCATCAAAACATAATCATCTTCTAACCCATATCATCATATGATCATATCTTGATCATATGATGAAAACCCATTAAACTCTAGACTTACAATCATTACAAGAATTACTTACTTGGTGTGATCATTACTAGGAAAGACCAAGAACATCAAGACTTGATCATCAAAGTCCCATCTTCCCTCCATTTATTATCTAAAAGCCGACACTCTCACATCCTCTTGAAAGATATGGAAATGTCTAGATAATCCTGGACATTTCTTATCTAAACACAAGTTTGGGCCATTGGCAAGAATGGTCCCTCAAGTCTCTTTCTTCTTACTTTAGCCACAACTAACTTATAATACATTTAACATATTTAATACTTGGCAACTTAAGCCCCTTTAGTTGCACATCATATTTTACATAACCACTTTAGTCATATTTTGACTATCGGGTTTGACCATTACGCAACAAATTTTGATTGACCAATTACGTAAAGTCTTTATCCATTTCATCTAGGGTGGGGTCCCAATACCTGAGAAACGGGACTAACACATTTGTGCACCACCAAGTGAGTATTGCCTAGTCCGTACGTGATAAGTGTGTAAATACTCATCATTTTACACCAATTAAAGACACAAAAATGACCAAAAATACCCAAATAGATCAAATATATTGCAAATATTCGTGGTTTGTGTTTTTATGTGTTTCAGGTACAAAAGGATTGAAAACAAGGCAAAACGGACAAAAACCGAGCACAAGATTAGAAAGTTGTGAAAAGCCGAGGACGGGGAAGAAATTTACGAGTTTGGACCGGGATTTTGCTCAAGTTATCAAAAGTCAACCTCCAAGAATACAAAGTGTCACAAATAATCCTTGGAGATAAATCTCAGATTTGGCAAGAATGGTCCCTGGATTTTCAGAATTTGCAAAATTGGTCCCTTAACTTAAAACCATTTCATAATTAATCCCAATCCAGCCAACCCATTTCTACCTAAAATAATTAACCCAGCCCACACACACAACCAAACCCAAGCCCAATCCATCAAATAACCCGATCCCCCTTTTATTTAACTAAAACCATTTGACTCAGTCAAATCCACCTTCTTCCTAAACCATTACCGCCAAAACCATACCACCCTTACCTTATCCCTGACACAATCCACCCCCCTCCTAGCTTCCTCTATACTTCTCCTAACAATCCAAAATAACTTAATGCTTCGTTGCCTTATCAAGTTATCAGACCAAGTGGTTTTTACCAACTATCCACTTTTCCCGCCAAAACTGAAGTTAACGGCTGAGATGATATCCAAGCCAAACCAATGGTGGGATTTAATCAGAAATGATCAGAGATACTTTTTGGATAGCTATTTAAAGGAATGAAGACACGAAGATAGAGTTGTCCTGTTTTTAGACCAATTTCGTAGTGTAATTTATGCTTATTTCTGTTTTTAAGCTTATTGCCTTTGAAATTCTGTCTTTCATTATTCCATGTTATTGTAACCTTATATTTCAGTTTTAATTATATTTCAAAAGCTTTGTATCAATTTAGTTGTAATCCAAGTTTAATGATTAACTCAGTGATTCGAATTTATTGTGGTTTAAAGTTTAAAAGCCTTTCTTTCCTGTTCAATAATCTCATACAAGCCTGTGACAGCTTGGTGTGAGTTTTTGTTGCTTAGTTCAGTTTAAATTTCAAAAAGTCAACTAAAGTCAAACTAGCTTATTGCTTATTCTCAGTGTTACTTTTCAGCTTATTTTCATTTGCTTGTGCTTAATTATGTTAGTTGAATATCCTAGTTGTTTAAAGCTCAGTTTAAATTGGTTATTAGAAGTTAAATTTCAAAATAGCCTATTAGAAGGTGTGTTTGGGTCAGTATCTAAAATGGGTCAATCTGATGAAATACTGTTCATTGGTCATTAGGATAAGTTTGATCTTGCTCTAATTTACTTAGATTAGCTGTTTGTAGCTTGTTTTTAACTGGTTTAAAAGTTTAATAGAATTTGAGTTGATTAGTATAAACTTAGAACCTGGACTGCTCTAACAAGCTTTTCACAAGCTTATGCTTAATCATCCTTGTTGTGGTATGTTTTGATGTTTCTTGTAGTTGTTAAAGTTGATGAACAAGAGATGGGCTTGTTGGATGTGAGTTTGAAGTTACTGTGGTAATCTCAGTGTCTGATCTCAGCCTGCTCAGCCCATTTCAGTGCTTAATGGAGGAAATCATGAGCTTATCTTGTGAGTTTTAGATAGTTTTGTTGATATAAATAATGCCTAAACACGTTATTAATATTTTTCGATATCTCTACGTTTTGATAATCACAAAATGTAAAATCATTAATCGGAAAATTATGACGTAAACAAGTACTTAGTTGTAAATATCTATTTCTACAACTCAAATCACTTAAGGTATGAATGAACTAATGCTTAATGCATTATATGATCAAAGGAACATTTTCTTAAACACTAGATTTTTTATAAAATGTCAAAAACATTTTATATCTTTTAGAAAAACATTTTTGGTAGTAAATAAAAAGGTTTAATTCATTATAAATTTATGAATTCAAATTTTCAACCAAAATCAGTAAAAATGTTCCAGAAAAACCTTCCCCACAAAAAGACAAAACTGGGCAATGGCTAGGGAGGGGCGGCCCCCTTAATTATGCTAGGCGGCCCCCTTAAAATTAAGGGGACCGCCCCCCTATTTAAGGGGGTCGGCCACGCTCCAGTAGCCTCCAGCTGTCCAGTTTTTCTGCCTATAAATACCAGCCTTCCCCTGGATTTTTACTCACCTTTTGCACCCCAAACCTTCTGTTTTAAATCTTGTAAATCCTTTCTAAAAACCCTTTGATCATATTCTCTTAAGCATTGGTTTCTAAGTGATCCAAGCTTCCACCATCAAAGTGCAAAAGAAGAATACTCCTTCAACTAGAGAAGAAGTATTATAGCTTAACTCATATCATTATTGTAGTTGTGTAAAGTTTGTATAGTTGTGATAAGTAGATCTAAGTATAAGTAACTAGTTGTGTTGTAAAGAAGTAGTGTAGAAGTTGTTGTGAAGTAGTCGTGAAGTAGTCGTGGAGAAGAAGTCGTGAAGAAGTCGTGAAGAAGTCGTGAAGCCATCGTGAAGCCGTCGTGAAGCAGTCGTGATTAAGTTGTGTACAAGTCGTGAGATTGGTTCTAGCTACGATTAGAACTCGACATCTAGTTTGTGTCGTTAAACCAGTGTAAGCTAAAGTTGTGTAAGGTTTCTCCGCCATAAGGGAGTTTGTTGACATAGTGAAGAAAACTCTCGAGTAGGTGACTCGAGGAGTGGAGTAGGGCAAGGAAGGTGTCCTTGTAGCCGAACCACTATAAATCTCCGTGTTGTGGTTTGATCTTTCCATCTCTATCTTTCATTTCATTATATTTACTTTACTTGCATTGCTTATCTATATTTGTTTATATTTGTTCATATTGATCAAGAGTTGAATTCACATAAGATAGAATCGAAGTTTTAAAAAGTAAACAAAAGTTTTTATAAATTAAAAAGACGTAAAACTATTCAACCCCCCTTCTAGTTTTCCCCAATTGGTATCAAGAGCCACGTCAAACAAGATTTTTAAAATAAACTGTATTTTAAAACTTGAAACGATCTATGGAATCTGAAAAATATTTAGAAGGGCAATCTATGCAAAGACCACCACTATTTGAAAGTGATGGTTTTCTTTATTGGAAAAATCGATTCTAAACTTATATGAAATCAAAAGATCTAGATCTTTGCCATGTTATTACTAATGGTGATTTTTTACCTATTCAATATAATCTTGAAACTAAAAAGGATGAAATAGTACCTTTTGAAAAACAAAGTGATGATTTAAAAAGAAAGCTTTCTAAAAATAATGAGGCAAAAATGGTTATTTATAATGCGTTACCACGTAAAGAATATGAAAGGATCTTTATGTGTGAAACCGCAAAAGAAATTTGGAACTCTTTACTAATAACTCACCAAGGTAATAGTCAAGTCAAAGACAATAAAATAGATCTTTTTGTTCAACAATATGAACAATTTACGATTCTGGAAGAGGAATCAATTGATAATGCATTTGCTAGGTTTAACACAATCATCACAAGTTTTAAGGCACTTGATGAGAATTTTTCTAGTAAGAATTTTGTTAGGAAATTTCTTAGGGCTCTTTATCCAAAATGGCGAGCTAAAGTTACGGCGATTGAAGAATCAAAGAACTTGTCAACTCTTCAACTTGATGAGTTGATTGGCAACTTGAAGGTCTACGAAGCAATAATCAAGAAAGACTCCGAGATGGTCAAAGGAAAGAAAGAGCAAAGCAAGTCAACCGCGTTAAAAGCTAGGAAAGCATCAAGTGACGAGGATAGCTCAACCTCCGATAGTCATGACGAAGAATATGCCATGGCCGTAAGAGACTTCAAGAAGTTTTTCAAAAGACGAGGAAGATTCGTTAGACAACCACATGACGAAAGAAAGACACTCCAAAGAAACAAAGACGACAAAGGTAGCAAGAGCGAGAGGAAGTGCTTCAAATGCGGTGATCCAAATCATCTCATCGGAAGATGTCCTATGATGTCAAAGGAGCAAAACCAAAAGGCGTTCGTTGGAGGAGCATGGAGTAATAGTGACGAAGACGAGAAAGAAACCACAAAGGAGGAGAAATGTCTTATGGCTAAGACATCAAGTGAGGTACATTCCGAAACCGAATACTTTAGTGATGAATATTTATCATTAGATGAAAAAGACTTAGATAGCGAATATAATAAATTATGCAAACTAGGTCAAAAAGTAACGAGTAAAAATAAATCACTAAAACATAAAAATAACCAATTAGAAAAGGAAATACTAGAATTAAAAATTAAACTACATAACTTAGAAAAAGGGAAAGAAGTTTTTGAATGTAGAACATGTCAAGAAACTAAAACTGAAAACGAAATACTTAAAAAAGAAATTTGTAAACTTAACAAATTCGAAAATAGTAGTAATTCACTTAGGGAAATAATAAGTATTCAAAGGATATCAGGAGATAAAACCGGATTAGGATTTAATTCAACTAAGGATTCAAATAGTGAAACTAAAAATGTAAAGTTTGAATGTGAAACTAGTGAGCAAAAACCTTTAGGGTCAAAACCTACGTGTTTGTTTCGCAGATTCCGTAGGATTTTGGAGGAATGGAATTTGGAATTCCATTCCATGACGTGTTTGGTTGCTAATTTGTAATTCCTTAAATTCCTCCGGATTGTCAACATTCCTCCATTTACAGAATTCAACATTCCATATGGGGTGTGGGGAGATTTTAATTCCTATGCTCCCTTAAAGTTATCAATGACAAAAATACCCTTGTCAACCCTGATTACACCACAACACCCTACATAAAAAATATCACCCTTCTCTCATCTCCATAGACGCCATTCAAGAAATTCTCAAGCATCTTTCATTGCCATTCTCGTATTAGGTAATTTACATCAAGTTTTTGTATAATATTTTCATATAATTGTTCTGTTACAGTACTTTTTTTCTCTGCTTGGTCATTTTTATCTTCGATTGAATATATGCTATATAATAATACGAAACTTATCTCTGTGATGTCTTTCATTCTGCATTTAATTTGCTTCCTAGTAAGATAATATAATTTTCACCTCACAAAATAGATGTGATAAAACTGAACATTTGTTACGTACCAACCACACACTAGTAATTAACATACAACTCTTAATTAGCGACACTAATAAACCACTAACAATGACCATTATTTTCTCTTTTTGGTTATATATGATGCATACAGTGATGTCTTCATTATAAATATATATATATATATATATATATATATATATATATATATATATATATATATATATATATATATATATATATATATATATATATATATATATATATATATATATATGCTATTATGCTATAAAGTGAATAATGGTTGCATTATAATCGTTACATCCAAAACTTGTAGGTCCATCGTTTTATTTAATTATTGTCCCTTTAATTAGTTATGATGCATGCAGTGATTGTTATATGACGACAGTAATTGTTACGAACTATGAGCAGGAAATGTCGCGACTTGGTTTAACAACATGCAGGCGTAGGCAAAAGAGAAAGCAAATAATTATTGCATTTTGGAACCAAGTTATGACATCACTTGTATGGTTCTTTACTACTGTTTGTATGCTGATGTTGAAATATAGAAGTGATAAACCACATATCCGAAGCCTATCGTCAAATTTGGATAGATACTTGATAGTACATAGATATGCTTACGAGAGTGACACTATGTGCATATCACAACTTAGAATGACTCGAAGGTGTTTTGCAAAGTTGTGTGACATGCTTGAGAGATTAGGTGGCTTACGAGCAAGTAGACATGTGAATATTGATGAACAAGTTGCAATTTTTCTTCACATTATTGCACATAATGTTAAGAATCGTGTCATTATTTTCCGTTTTCATCGTTCGGGGGAAACAATTAGTAGAATTTTTACTCGAGTTTGCAATGCGGTGATAAGATTACATCCACATTTGCTAAAGAAACCCGAACCCGTTCTCGAGAACTCGACTGGTCATAGGTGGAAGTGGTTCAAGGTATATATAATAATTATTCTTAAAGTTTAGGTTTACTTAGTAACTGGTTAAAATATAATCCTCACTTCTTTTTTCATGATGCATAGAATTGTCTAGGAGCTTTAGACGGAACACACATAAAGTGCTTAGTGCCACTCGAAGACAAGCCTAGATTTAGAACAAGAAAGAATGATATCGCTACAAACGTGTTAGGGGTGTGTTCACAAGATATGCAATTTATTTATGTATTAACGGGATGGGAGGGGTCTGCGGCTGATGGTAGAGTACTTCGGGATGCACTCCTTAGGCCGCATGGATTAAAGGTCCCAAGACCTGGTATGTGTATTAACATCAATATAACATTGTGTTACATATTGATGATGTATTAACTAGAGAAAGTGTTTAGGTTATTACTTGGTAGACGCGGGATATACAAATGGAGAAGGTTTTCTCGCCCCTTTTAGAGGTCAAAGGTATCATCTAAATGATTGGCGTGATGGACACCAACCAACTACGCCAAAAGAATTATTCAACATGAGACACTCATCTGCAAGAAACGTTATAGAAAGATGTTTTGGTATTTTAAAGGCAAGATGGGGCATTTTAAGAGACAACTCGTATTACCCGTTTGATCTTAAGAATAAAATTATAATGGCATGTTGTCTTCTTCATAACTACATAAGGCAAGAGATGACAGTTGATCCATTTGAGAATGACTTTGAACTTGACGAGGGAACCGGAGACGATGGAGGTGGAGATGATGCCAATATCACTTCCATTGGTACCTCGACTGAGTAGACTACCTTTAGAAATAACTTAGCACAAACGATGTTTGAATCTTGGAGTGCAAACTCATAATTCATGTTTAGTAGTTGTTTTATCTTATTACTGTTATGAACAAATGTGTATTGTTACTTTTTAATAATAAAAGTTTGACTTGTTTTTCACTAGTTTAAAATTTTCAACATGTTATGTGATTTTTTTTGTTCTCTAAAATTTGCTTAAGTAATATAGGTATGACGGAGAAAGGAAGAAACTACAGGAGTTGGACAACTATTGAAGAAACCATCCTTGTTGAAGCATTGGTTAATATGGCAAACTCTGGAGGATATAAAGCCGATAACGGTTTTAAATCAGGATACTTGCAACATCTAGAACATGAGATAAAAAAATCACTCCCACATGCGGGTATTATGGGCAAACCCCATATTGAATCAAGAATTAAAACAATGAAAAAAGATTGGCAATTCGTTTATGATATGTTGAATGGTAATAACACAAGTGGTTTTGGTTATGACAGTGCCAAACAATGTGTGACAGCTGAACCAAATGTTTGGGAAACTTACATCGCGGTACGTAAATTAACTTGCATATGTTATTACATGATAAATTTTAAGATTAGTTTTTTACTTATATCGTTGCTATATATAATAGGTTCACAAAGGCGCTAGCAAATGGCGAAATAAACCGTTTCTACATTTTGAAGACTTGTGTATCGTTTTTGGGAAAGATAGAGCTCATGGCAATGGAGCAAAAGATTCTATCGAGATGGAAACTGATGCAAATGTAGATGAAAACTCCCAACAATTGGAAGACATAACTGATGACCCGGTGGATGTAACTCATAGTGCACGTACCACGACCAATGTGCAAAGTGACGAGGGTTCAAGTGCACGTTCTAAGAAAAGGAAAAGTCGATTTGATCCTATTGTTGAAGGAATCACTAATGCAGCAGCTTTACTTGGAAAAGAACTTCGAGAAGCATCAGCCACTATGAACGATTCTTTAAAAGCGGAAGTGGATTTGCAAAACAAAACATCACTAGTAAGTTCTGAAATCTCAAAAATTAAATCAATGTCTAACTTGGACAAATTCAAAGCTAGTCGGAAGATAATGCGTGAGCCGGAAGCCGTGCTAACTTTTTGGAATTTGGAAGGTGATGAACGAACCGATTTTGTGAAGCTTATGTTGGAAGAATGATATGGATATCATGATACTTTAGTTGCTCTATTAGTTTGCATGTGATTTTATGATCGAGATACATAAGTTGCTTTTATCATTTTGCAAGTACTTGTTACATTAATTTGCTTGGCTTTTGTTTCAAGACTTGGAAGATTTGGCTATTAATATATTTTTGTTGGTCAAAATTGTTCACGTACAATATATATATATATATATATATATATATATATATATATATATATATATATATATATATATATATATATATATATATATATATATATATATATATATATATATATATATATATATATATTTACATTTTGTAGCCATAGTGATACAATCTGAGTATGCTATTATGAAAGAATAAGCCATTAGCTAATTAGTTGGTGAAATGGTATGTTAGTCATTTGACCAAGAAATCCACAATCCAAACAGTAAACAAGAAAGGAGTTCAATTCAATTCCAGACAACCAAACGCATAACATATTTTAATTCCTTCAAATTCCAATTCCATCAGATTCCAATCCTTTTGACAGATTCCATTCCATGCAAAAACATTATGTGAACCAAACGGACCCTTAGAGTCAAAACCTAAGTATATACTTATGAAAGATAGAAAAATACCTATAGCTAGTAATGAGGATGTAAAAACCTTTTATAAACCATCTTTATAAAATGAAGTAGAACACTCTAAACCAAAGTTAAGGTCAAAAACACCTCCTCCTAGAAGACCACCTAGTCCTCACCCTCGGCCTAAAACTCCTCAACCTAGAAGAAATCAAAATAGACCAAACCGTCAAAATAATAGTCATCCAATGTGGAATTATTCAAATCCACCAAGTTTTAATCCTTGGGGAATACTTCCACCGTATATGCATCCGAGTCAATTGCAAACCATGTTTGGTTCAAACAACTATGGACCAATCAGACCATGGGGACCAAGTGGCTAGAATTTAAACTCATCGGGAAAGTCGGAATCTCTTTCGTTATAGGCTTTTATAAGTCAATATTCTTTGAAGTTTTTGAAGACCACATGTTGAAGACAAAAAGGTACGCCTCTCTTTCATGCTCAGCACTATATGCGTAGTTTAATAAACTAGCCTATTGCATGCCCCCTTTAGTCTTAAATGCTTAGTTTAATAAATTCTTATGTGTTTGTTAGTAAGTTCTCTTCTTATATACCTATATTACTATAAAATATTTATATATATATATATATATATATATATATATATATATATATATATATATAATATATATATATATATATATATATATATATACATATCCTCTCATAACCTAGATATGTCATTTGTTGACTATCTAGAACTAAAAAAATTGTTCGTCCTCGAACCTTTTCTTTCCCCTTTGCCTCTTTTGGACTATAACGTTCAACATGAAAATCTTCTATGTCCACTCTCGCAAAACTCATGGTGATGAAGAGAAGTGAGTTGAGTGGATCAACATAGAAGTCGGAGCCGAACCTTCGAACAAGAAAACTATGTAACAAACTTCCATCGTCCTTAGCACCCATCTCCGTCGTTTCCTCATCATCCCTCAACATCATTCAACATCCCACCTTAACATATATATATATATATATATATATATATATATATATATATATATATATATATATATATATATATATACACACACACATACACATTCTCTTTTCATTTCTTAAATCCACCTTTGTCAGCTTGACGTCTTGATTAGTTTATCCCAAAATTCTCAAGATATATTTTGTTAACGAAATGTTAATAAAATGCGCCAAGTATTCCCTCTTCGTGCTAATAAAACCTAACGTATCTTTGATATATAATAAATCTATCTATATACATAAAAATATTTTGTTGTCAGAAATATAATTCGACAAAGTCCAATTTTTTAGGTCGGCGGCCCCCATAAATTTTAAGGGGACCGGCTTGAAAATGGGGGCGGTCCCCTTAATAATTAAGGGGACCGGCCTACTGTTACTTCCAAAAACGTTTTTCCTTCAAAAATCTTTGCCAAACACCCCATTTTTCAAACACACCTCTCACTTCCTCTGCTGTGAACGAGCTGCAACCCAAAACCACTCACCAAATCACCATTTCTGGCACACATTTTGTAAGTTTTCCAATACACATTTCATCTAATTTCATCACTCTTTCGAGAATGAAGACACTATCTTTGATCCCGGCATTTTCATTTATCATTTGTGAGCCGGGTCTCTGTGTATATCTCATCGGAGTGGAACTTTCAAGAAATTCAATGTTAATCCAAACACATTGAATGAAAGTCCTATGGAGATGGTTTCTTCCACATGCTTCCCCAAGAACCAATGAATGCGGGGTCGAGTCAAGCTAAGTGACTCGGTGAACAAAAACATTAGCACAACATGGGTTTTCACCCATGTCTCTGACTTCTTTCTCTTTTCTAACACCCAAGTGTGGGGGAGATGCCCCACGTGTTGTATATATGTACATTTCAAATTAAAAAAAATAAAAATAAAATAAAAAATAAAAATAATAATAATAATAAATAAATAAAAAAATATAAAAATATAAAAAAATAAAAAATGTGTATATATAAAAATCGGACGAATTCATAAAGTCTAGTGCTGAGAACCTTGTCCCAATCCCAAGTGAGTCACAGGGAATTCTTGATCAAATGTGTGATATCCCTCCTCCTCTTGATTTTTCAAAAGATCATATTGAGATGTTCTCTGATTCCACTAATGATGATACTTTATCATGTGGAGACATCATTTATATGGAGGAATTTCCTTCTGAGCCAGTCAGCTTAGAAGAAGAGAATGATGAAGAAATTGACACTGAAATCAAAGATGAAGCTCTTCGAGCAACATTATTGAATGTTAGTCTTCTCATTTCTAAAATCGAGGCTTTCAAAGAAAAACCCATTTCATCTCCTATCCCCATAAAGGATAGTGACATTTTTTCCGATGATTCTATTCCGGAAATGGAAGCTTTCTATTTTGATCAGATGGGAGAGAAAATTAGTGGCAATACCACTTCTCATTCTCATAATTCTCTCCCCGATTATGAATCATTTACCTTTGAGGAGTTCGCTGATGAACTCACTCACATCAAATCTGAATATGATTCATTTACCTTTGAGGAGTTCTCCGATGAACTCACTCATATCATATCTCTGCCGGAGTATAATAACTTCTACTTTGATCTTGACAAAGATTATCTTTATGTCCTGGAGGGAAATATTCTCAACACTGAGAATTTGATTAATATCAAAATCCCACCCCTCCCAATCTTTAATTGTCTTGATCAACCGAGCTTAAATGATGAGATTCATGATACTGAAATCATGAATTCTCCTTCTGATGATGATGAGTTAGTCATGATTTTTATCATGACTTCTCCTGTTCTTCACTCCTTCGAGAATGAAGACACTATCTTTGATCCCGGCATTTTCATTTATCATTTGTGAGCCGGGTCTCTGTGTATATCTCATCGGAGTGGAACTTTCAAGAAATTCAATGTTAATCCAAACACATTGAATGAATGTCCGATGGAGATGGTTTCTTCCACATGCTTCCCCAAGAACCAATGAATGCGGGGTCGAGTCAAGCTAGTGACTCGGTGAATAAAAACATTAGCACAACATGGGTTTTCACCCATGTCTCTGACTTCTTTCTCTTTTCTAACACCCAAGTGTGGGGGAGATGCCCCACATGTTGTATATATGTACATTTCAAATTAAAAAAAATAAAAAATAAAAAAAAAATAAATAAATAAAAATAAATAAAAAATGTGTATATATAAAAAAATGGCTATTAGTAATGTTTCCTTTTTACGTTCTAAGTGTTGGTTTAACAACCGGTACTTTGAATATTGAGGGCAATATTCAGTTCTAAGTGGGGGGGGGGGGGGTGAAATTCTGGCGAATTTTGTCACATAAATGCCCTAATACCCCCGTTTTGGCAAAAAATTTAAAATTTTTTCATTTAGTGGAAGTGCTATGCACTAAACACAACAAATGGTTATCAGTCCACCATGTCTAACCCACATAAGGATTGGCTAATCCGAGAGCAAACGGCTCTTGGTAAAGATAAATCAAATCCGTTTATGGCTTACAATTTGCCAAAAATTGTATGGTATTCGACTCACCATATCTTTATAAGTGAAGAGTTGGCTAGCCCGCAAGGTTATGGCTTGTGGTAAAGGCAGTGGAAAAACCATAAATGGTAATCAGCTCACCAAAGATAATAGTTGTAATTTATCTAAGAGTTGGCTAGTCCAGAAGCAAACGCCTTTTGGTAAAGACAAGTCAAATCCGTTGACAGCTGATGATTTGCTCAAAATCATTTGGTTATCATTGTACCAAAGTATCACATACTAAAACATTGGCTACTCCAGAAGTAATGGCTTTTGGTAAAGAGATAAAATCCATTAAATTTTCATAAAAGATTGCTAGGGACTAGCAATAGTTTAGTGTGGGGGATTTGATATGTGTCTAAATACACATATATTTTACATTATTTAAACCCACAAAAACAGCCAAAAACACTTTGAAAAGCCATATAATGTTACAAATATCATTGGAATGTGTTTTTATATGAATCAGGTACTAAAGGATTGAAAACAGGTGAAAAACATGCAAAGTTCACATAATTGACAGTTTCAGTCCCTGAAGTTTCATAAATTGACAGAATCAGTCCCTGAAGGTTTATTTTGAAAGAAAAAGTCAACAAAGGTCCTTGGAGTTCACAAGTTGTCACAATTGGTCCTTGGGTGAAAAGATTGAATAAATTACAATATTGGTCCCTCAAGTTTGACAAATGGCAAAAATAGTCCCTGGGCATTCAAAAAAATGGAAAATTACATCTATGGCCCTTGTACTATTCACACTTTACAAATTATACCCCTTGGATAACTTTTGGAAACTTACAAATTCAGCCCTTCATCTTTCATGAAATTACAAAAATGGTCCTTGTGCTAAAACTAACCAACCGGACCCAAAGTTTATTTAACAAACCCAACAAACAAACCCACCAAATAAACAAAACACCAACCCAAGCCCAATTTAAAATAAAAAAACCCGACCCAACCCTTATCTAAATATCCAGTGTTTGACCCAAGTCAAACACGTCTTCTTCCTCACTCACCCCGCCAAATACCACCCTCAACCCACAACATTGCTCTGCCAAACCACCTGACACATCCACCATTACCTTCCCCCTCCTCCAATAAGAGTCTTCACACATTATCTCCCCCATGTGCTCAGAAACGTTAAAAAAAACCACTTGTCCTGTTTTCCCGCCAAAATTAGATTGAACGAATGGGATTGAATCAAAGCTTATCCAATGGTGGGATTTAGTCGGTTTTGATCACAGAAGCTTTTGGGAAGCCTATTTAAAGAAGAGAAGCCTCAATGAAGAAAGGGTCAGTAGATTAAGACCACAAGTAGTGTAGAAAAGTAGCTAATGTTCATTTCAGTTTCAAAATTAGTTTCAGTTGTAATTCTAGTTTGATTTAGCTCAGTAATCTTTATGCTTTCAAGTTTTGTACTCAATCTTAAGTTTAAATAAAAGTTCAAGTGTTGCTGTTAAATTCGAATTAAGTTATGTGTTAACCATAAAGCTTATTATCTGTTTCTATAAGTTCATACAAGCTTAATATAGCTTGGTATGAGCTTATTTTAGTTTAGTTTAGTATCATTTCAAGAAATTCAAGAAAGTTAATGAAAGTCAACCTGGTGGCCATTAAGCTGTTCTGGGTTTGATAAGCTAATCTGGAAGGCTTTTCTGGGTTTTCTAGCTTGTTGACAACAAGCTAGGTGTGTCCTGATCTAGTTCTTTCTGTCACACCCCCAAAATCGGATCCAGCGGAAGCATACATGTAGCTGGGGTGCAACTCAATTGGTATCATAACACAAGTGCAAAGAACGGTTTTCATCTCATTCATTTAGAATAAAATAGTTTAACAAAAATGTTGATTTACATTGTAAAAAGTAGTGCGGAATTAGGCCCTTGAAAATATCATTTAAAACGGTCCCTTATGAATATCAGAGTCTTCTATGACCATGCCGTGCCCTGCCAAAACCTCCAGTAGCGTGCCTTTGCTTAATACCTGAGAATACATGCTAAAGTGTCAACACGAGGTTAGTGAGTTCATAGAGTTTGTATTAAAATAGTTGAAAAAGCCTTCAAAGAATGTTTCCACAGCAAAGGCATTGTAAATCCACTCAGTTCCAAGCCCCGGCCATACAAGACTCGCAACCTGTGTGTTTACAACCCACTGCTAACATATAGTATGATTAAGTCAAATGTGTATACGATATATGCACGCTTAATGTAAAGTTTAAAAGCCTACTGAACCTCACGACAAGAATAAGCAAGAATGCTTCATAGCTGGATTATATTCACCCAAGGCCATGAATCGCGGGCCAAGGGTGGGGGTGTCAACCCGATAGTACTATCAATACCTCTCCGTCGGCTCCATCCAGGAGTTAAACAGTGGTGAAAGAATATAGCGTATAGAATAGTTTTCCACATTAAGTCATATATCGTAATAAAGCTACACATCATGTTTAAGTGTATAAAAGTATAGCATAGCATATGAGTAAAATCGTCTTGAGTAATAGCAAACAATTTAAGCATGTATCTCCCCCAAAACAGTTATAAAACAAGTAAAAGTAGGGGCTATGAACTCACCTGATATGATAGCAACAATGACAATAGTGAATATGATGGAATGAGGCTCGGTCTCTAACCGCAACCTAATATGATTAATATGTTCTAATGTAAGCAATGGAATGATGCTACGCATGCAAATACGTATGTTATCGATACCACTCGTGAATTTGAAAATAAGAGTTATCGTTGAATTATAGTGTTTCCATAACTTAGGAAAATATGTCCATACTAGACTTGCAAAACTAGTCGTGTAATTTAGTACGTAAAGTGTTAATGTTTAGACTTGGCGTTTCGAAAACCTTGAAATGACGTTTAGTAGTTGTGTAAATAAACTTGTGGACATTCGTGCTTCAATGGTTAGGAAATACGGCGCTCCAATGTCGTTACTTGAAAATATAGAGTTTAGTACGTACTATATTTCTTTATAAAAAGCTGTCAAAATAATAATATAGTTGTCGGGTTTTAAACGTGAATATCTTGGTCGTTATAAGCTCGTTTTCTATGTTCTTTACATCCCCGGAATCGTGGGACAACGTATTAACATATTTTTGATAAGTCGGGACGGCTAGACCAAGTTTTATGCCCAAAACAGCCCGTGACAACTGTTCATCAGCAAAGGATTTTCAGAAAAATAGTTCTCGTCGTTAACTTCGGAAAATCATATCTCCTTCGTTATTAACTCGTTTTTATCCAAACTTTCGGCCATAGTTTCATCTCGGGATGTATTTTCTAAATCTTTGGTCAAAAATTACCCAAAACCCACTGATTTTACCACGTTTTGAAATTAAGGACAGACCCTTTATATACTTGTTAAAAACTCATTTCTAAGGTTCAAGGCTTGTTTATACTACTTCCAATCAACTCCACAAGTACTCAAATCCTACCATACACCTTCTCAAAGGGTCATGGGGTCCTAAACATCACCAAATATAGTGTGATTCATGAGGATGTTAATAAAATTAGTGGATCTATTGTTAGGGATAGTTTTAAAAAGAAATGGTATCAATAACTTATGTAACTTGCATTTTTAACAAAAACCTCTTGAAATAAATAAACACAAGGATCAAATGGAAGTAAAATATGAAAAATAAATGTTCTTGAGGTTACTTACAAAGTATGATGAGATTGAAGAGAAATGGATGAAAACCTTGAGGTTTTTATTTCAAAACCTTAACAAGATAGCTAAATGAGACTTGTAGATTACTTGAGCTATGAAAAATTATGGGTTCTTCCTTGGTTTTTGCTTGAGCCGTGGGTATGGAGAAGGCAAGAGAGAAAATGAGTTTGATCTTTGGTAACTATAATATGTGTTGATATGTGTTGTTATGAAAATAAAATAAATAAAAGGTTACTAACTCTCATTAATGTGAAGTATGGCTAGTAAGAAAATGGAAGAGAATAATCATGAGGGGGGCGTGGGTTTTGGCCAAGTTTTTGGGCAAAAGAAGATATTTTGTAGATATTGCAAGTATTAGTTGTTTTAATGTATACTTCGGGTGTTATCGGGTACCAGGTTGTCTTGAAATAAATAATAACGAAGCGAAATAAAATGCGACGAAGTTGTATAAATTGTAAAAATATATTCCTGACAAGAATCGGGTATTAAAATATTTATCGGGTTGTGATTTGACGTAATTATAGTCGTTTACCGGAAAATATAGCAACGGGTCTCAAAACACGGGTAAATTAATAATATAATTTTTATATTATTATAATGAGTATAAAAATGTGTTAGGACCATAGTTGGGATTGTCGGATCAATTATTCAAAATAATAGCTCGTAAGATAACGTTTATTAGTTAGATAACCGTACGTATACAGAAACGATGCAACTCACGCATGAATGACAAATTTTCTCCGGAGGTGAATAGTGTTTTATGAATAGTAAAATTTTTGAACGCTTCTCAGAATCACAAACTGACTCCGAAAAAGATGAATAGTAAAATGATGAATAGTGATCGATGAATAGTAACCAATGAATAGTAAATGTGAAAGTTTGGGAAAAGACCAGATTTTACGAGTTGTGACAACAAGCTAGGTGTGTCCTGATCTAGTTCTTTCTGTTCCATAGACCAATTCAGTTGTAAGCTTAATTTACCATTTTTGCTTAAATTTTCATAGTACTGTTCTATAGCTTATTGGTAGCTTATTTCCATAATTTATTGCTTATTACTAGTTTGTGATCATATTTCATCAATAATATCAGTCTCATATAGCTCTTGTCTTTATTCTACTTAATAATCACTTAAAAAGCCAAAAATAGCCAATTAGTATATAGCTTATTAGATTGCTTATTTCTGTTTTGAAATTTGCTTAATATAGTTAAAATAAGTTAATAAAACAATAATACTTAGAATTTCTAGTCCAAATTAGCCTGTGCTAGTTATAAACCAAAACAGTCCCTTTATAAGGGTTGTTTGGCTCAAATAGGTTAAATAGCCTTTTACTGTTCAAATGCCAAAAGCTGAACTTCAAACCAGCTTATTACAGTCCATATAAGCTATTTCTAAGTTAAAATCAGCCAAATAGATAGAAGAACTAGATTTCTTAGGGCTGTGGTAATTTCAGCCCTAAATTAGCTCAAATTAGCCAAATATAAGCACAAGCTTATTTGGCCCTTGTTCTTTTCATTTATGTGCCCCTTATAGTCATATAAGTATGTTCCAATTAGCCTAGATAAGTCTTGTTTAGTCTACACAAGTCTGCACAAGAATACCCAAGTCAGACTGCATGTTTTCAGTTTTTATGGTTTTTGCTGATCTTAAATGATTTTTAGTTTCCTCATTATAAGCCCTAATAACCTGTCCTTTTGCAATAATAAGCTCACCCAGCTCATATATAAGGTAGTATTTTTAGTTTATTTTTAATAATTTTTTAAAAGCCCTAAATTGCCCCTGCAAGAAGGGCAATTCTGCCCTGCTGCACAGCCAAGTCAGCAGACTTGGTGTTGGCTTATAGCTTATTTGAGCTTTTTGGCTTATCAGCCTAGCTCATCTTAGGTCCTTTAGCTTGTTCATAGTCTACTTAGTGTATAATAGCTTATTCCTTTAGCTTTTAGCTTATATTCCAGCCCATAGCTTAATTTGCAAAATCAAAGTTCTTAAAACCATAAACAAGCCAACTGTTGGGCTTATTAGCTTCTTATCTGCTTATTTTTAAGTTTCATCAAGTTTGTTTTTACAAAAGTTCTTTAATTTCAGTAGTTAAATAGTTTTGTAAAAAGAAAATCAGAAAATCTAAACATAAAAATAAGTGATAGCTTCTATTTAAGCCATTTGGCTTATTTTCAGCTTTTTCAAAAAGCACTTTTCAATTTTATTTTTTCTTATCTTCCTGTCACCTTAGAGTATTTATAGAAAAAGTTTCAGATTTTTCTTTGTTCATTTAGTATTTATTATAATTTAAATTAGTTTAAATAATTATTAATTAGTAATTAATTAATAATAATTAGATAAAAAGTGTAAAAAATATATTTTCAGTCTTAAAATAAGTTTTAGGTTATTTTAGATTTATCTAAGTTAAAATTTTAATTTTCTAGGATAATTTCCTATTTTCTTTTAATTTAGGGTATTATTAAATAGTTATAAATAGTTTTTAATTAATAAAAAATAAATAAAAAGTCTAAAAAATAATTTTCTTTTTCCAATAATTTTCTTTTATCTTTAGGTTTATAAAAAAGTTATTTTCATATTTTTAGGATTAATATTTCTTCATTTTCACTTTTTATTTTGTACGTTTACGTTTATTTAAATTTAAACGTACGTTTCTAGGTTTCTAAACGTTTTTAAGTATTTTGCTTTCACGTACTTGTTCTTATAGCTTGTTTAAGCTATTCTCTTTTATTTCCTTAGTCCAATAATTCATCACCCCCTTTTCCGTTCAATTATCACCCGATCACAGATTCGTTTTACTACAGATTTCACACCTCGCTGGGACTTAACGACCCGGGGATACACTAAACTCGTTTGGTAAATTGCATCGTGCCCTAGATTGTTTGACTCTTGTTGTCCAATATCCTTGGTCAATATAAGTTGACCGTTTGGGGCCGATCAAATTTTATAATCAAATGCTCCCTATAGGATTAGAATGCTTAATCAACCTAGAAACTAAGTAATTAGATACCCTCATGTCAAAACTTTGAAAAACCAAACAATCATATTCAAAACTAGTTACACATTGTTGAATTATGCCATAAACACTTGTTAAATAATATCACATTGCTACATCATAACTTCTTAATACTAAAAATATATTTTTCGAATCATAAAAATGTTTTTGTTAAATATAAGAGAGTGTTTGGATTAGGAGCTAGAGTCATCAAAATTTAATCAAAATTAAGTTCACAACTACTTGTCAAGTTTATAAACACGCAATTAGTTGTTTTGAGTCATCAAGATACATAATTCATATGTATATTGAAATTTTAGTAGTTATGTTTATAATTAAGGGAGCGTTTGGCATAACATTTTGAAAGAAATTTTTGAGTCAAAATCTAAGTTTTCACCTTTTTCAATAAGTTACTTAACATAAACACTCGTAAGAAATAGCTAGATATACAATCTAATGTTTGTCTAGCCATATTTCAAAGTAGTTTATGACGTATAAAGGAGCGTTTGGATATTTTTGATTTCTTATCATAATATCCATGTAACTATTCTTTAACATCATAAAATATATTTTAAGCGAGTTAAAAATTAAAACTAAGGAACATTGTAAACTACTTCTAAGGATTAAAGTTTTAGAGTCGAAGTATGTTTACGTCCCACATAAGTAGCATATATAATATATGCATGTCATTTTCTTATTTTTTTTGTGTTGCTTTCTTATATAGGTGAAAATGCCTAAAGCTACAGTCGGTGATCTTTCCAAAACCAAGGCCTACATTCCAAAAGTCTCCGAAACTCCCGGCATATCTCCTTCTATTGCATGTTTCTATCGACCCATCGAAAATAGAAACATTCACGAATGTAGAGTTGTCGAACCATCTTTCTATCAATCCGATCAAATCGAGCGAATGTTATCAAATGTTCGTCTCGATTGTCTCTTCAAAATTAATGAACCAATCATTCCTCGCTTCGTTCTAGACTTCTATAGCCAAGTGACGGTGCAAACCGATCCATATGGCTATATTCTTATTTCCTTTATGATCCAAAACGAATTTATCACTCTCAATCTAGCTCAGTTTTGTCAAATTCTCCAAATTCCTTACAACGGTCAAGCCGTTTTCTCAAATGAATGGGATCTCTCATCTCTTGAGAAAAATCGGCCTCAGAATGGCCCGTACTATTCTGATATTCCTTCTCCTGACGACATTCGTGGACTTCTCGAGCTAGAACGTGTTACGACTAGCCGAAGGATCAAGTCCAAAAATGTTGAAATCCATGCAAACCAAATCATCCTTAAAGAGCTAAGCCCCGACATGAAGCGTTGGGAAGAACTCATTCGTGAGAATGCGTTCGGTACCGGTGGTCACCGTGATCATCTCACGGCGAGCATTGCTCACATGTTGTATTGTATTGTGGCAGAAGAACAATACAATTTGGCTTACCTCTTTGTCTATCGCATCATGTCAGCCAAAAACACTCCCAACGCCAACCTTCCTTATGGCATGTTCCTCACCCGTCTCTATCGTTATGTCATGGAAAATTTCCCCCATCTCGAAAGTGATGTTTACCTATTCGTTCATCCCGTCCTACGCCCTCTCTCTCGTAGCCAACTTCGTCGATCTCGTAGTGACAAGGGGAAATCTAGACGCCCTAATCTCTATGCACCTCGTAGTTCCACATGTCATCGGGGAGATGATGATGAGGAGGAGGAAGGCACCTCACGTGTCAGTACTCCATCTCCCACGAGGTTCGTGGACAATCTCCCGAAACTTAATTATTCCGATTATCAAGTTCCTCGTCCTTCCGAACAAACCGAACAAACCCTATTTGAACGACAAACCGCATTACTTAACACAACTCAACATATGCATGAAGAAGTTAGAGGTGGTTTCAAGTCGATAGGGAAAGCTTTCAAGAATATTTTCGGAAAGAAGAAGAGATGAGATGTGGAAGTTGGCTTATTAGAACAATATTGTGTTTAGACATTTTATTTTGTTTTGTATTTGAGAATTATTTATTTCTTGCATGTTATAGTATGTTAGTATCTATTTTCTTGATTAGAACTTGAATGCTATGCTTAATTTAATATGCTTGCTAATGATTAATAACATGCTTATTCTATAATATGATTATTTTTAGCCTAAATGTATACATGCTTATTTAAACATGTTTATGCCACTATTTAATCATTCTTCATGTACATGATTCAAATGGAGCTTGCTGCAAATACACCCTAACAATGACCCTTTTCTGGAAATTTTTCAAATTTGGTCGCCTGGGAAAACATCAGATGGGCGGCCCCCTTAATTCCCTAGGCGGTCCCCTTAATTTTAAGGGGGCCGGCCAGCAATTAAGGGGACCGGCCATCTGGGAAGCAAAATTCACTGTTTTCTTTTGCATCATGTGACCCCTTTTATCTTGCCCCAGCTACCATTTCTCTTTATGGACGAACTGGTATTGGAATCTTACAACAAAACCTCAAAAATTAACCTAAACCAACTACATTTTCATATTATAAATTCCCTCCATATAATCACCTCTCATTCCATCATCCTTCACCATCCAAAACCACCATGTTATCACCAAAATCCTCCATCTCTAAGACTCCAAGGAAGCAAAGACTTGTCATCATACCACCAAAACAACTCTTTATTGACTTAACCCAAGATGACACCAAAACTCCATCACCACCACCTCAAAGTTCATCCCCAAGTGCACAAAATGCACCATCAAAAACACCCTCTACCCATGGAGCATCATCTTCCTCCATACCATCCACTTCATCCATCAATGACTACATCAACACTCATCTAACATCATCACCAAGAGCATCATCACCACCATCCACTTAAGAACCTCCATCCACCCAACTTGCCATTTCCTTATCACCTATCACACCTCTTGATGCTCACTTCTCACCATCACCAATCCCACAACCATTCTTTCCTATACCTTGGGCATTGCTTGAAGCCCATGGTGACAATTGTCTTTGTTGCATCCATAACCGGACCATAATCTTTGGTCTTAGAGATGAGATACACTACATGTTTTCATCACTTGAACACATGATTACCAACCCACCACCACCACCACCTCCACCACCTTCACCCACTACACCACCACCACCTCCATTTTCACCCAATTAAGCATATGCAATGCTTAATTAAAAATAATTTTCAAAACCATTTTGTGTGCAAGCCCCATGGAAGATCATGTACTCCTAGAGTGATTATGTAGATTGCATTACTTACTAGCTTATGTAGGATTGAATGTAATCTTATATGTTTGTGTATTTATACACAACATTTCTTTTATGAATGAATGTCTTTATTTTATATGCATGCTTATTTTTGCTATATATATGCTTGTGCTTCTAATATTTTTCTTGCAAGAATCCCATATATCGTTTCATTTATGCACATGAACGAGGGGGAGTTATCGTCCCGACAAATTTTATTTCTAAAACTTGTCGGCTTAACCTTTTTGATTCTACAAAAAGGGGGAGAAATAGATATAAACTCACTAAATACTTAATTAAAAATTAACTTTTCAATTTAATGAGTTTAGATTTTGTAATCATCAAAAAGGGGGAGATTGTTGATATAAATAATGCCTAAACACGTTATTAATATTTTTCGATATCTCTACGTTTTGATAATCACAAAATGTAAAATCATTAATCGGAAAATTATGACGTAAACAAGTATTTAGTTGTAAATATCTATTTCTACAACTCAAATCACTTAAGGTATGAATGAACTAATGCTTAATGCATTATATGATCAAAGGAACATTTTCTTAAACACTAGATTTTTTATAAAATGTCAAAAACATTTTATATCTTTTAAAAAAACATTTTTGGTAATAAATAAAAAGGTTTAATTCATTATAAATTTATGAATTCAAATTTTCAACCAAAATCAGTAAAAATGTTCAAGAAAAACCTTCCCCACAAAAAGACAAAACTGGGCAACGGCTAGGGAGGGGCGGCCCCCTTAATTATGCTAGGCGGCCCCCTTAAAATTAAGGGGACCTCCCCCCCTATTTAGGGGGGTCGGCCACGCTCCAGTAGCCTCCAGCTGTCCAGTTTTTTTGCCTATAAATACCAGCCTTCCCCTGGATTTTTACTCACCTTTTGCACCCCAAACCTTCTGTTTTAAATCTTGTAAATCCTTTCTAAAAACCCTTTGATCATATTCTCTTAAGCATTAGTTTCTAAGTGATCCAAGCTTCCACCATCAAAGTGCAAAAGAAGAATACTCCTTCAACTAGAGAAGAAGTATTATAGTTTAACTCATATCATTATTGTAGTTGTGTAAAGTGTTGTATAGTTGTGATAAGTAGATCTAAGTATAAGTAACTAGTTGAGTTGTAAAGAAGTAGTGTAGAAGTAGTTGTGAAGTAGTCGTGAAGTAGTCGTGGAGAAGAAGTCTTGAAGAAGTCGTGAAGAAGTCGTGAAGCCGTTGTGAAGCAGTCGTGATTAAGTTGTGTAGAAGTTGTGTACAAGTCGTGAGATTGGTTCTAGCTACGATTAGAACTCGACATCTAGCTTTGTGTCGTTAAACCGGTGTAAGCTAAAGTTGTGTAAGGTTTCTTCGCCATAAGGGAGTTTGTTGACATAGTGAAGAAAACTCTCGAGTAGGTGACTCGAGGAGTGGAGTAGGGCAAGGAAGGTATCCTTGTAGCCGAACCACTATAAATCTCCGTGTTGTGGTTTGATCTTTCCATCTCTATCTTTCATTTCATTATATTTACTTTACTTGCATTGCTTATCTATATTTGTTTATATTTGTTCATATTGATCAAGAGTTGAATTCACATAAGATAGAATCGAAGTTTTAAAAAGTAAACAAAAGTTTTCATAAATTAAAAAGACGTAAAACTATTCAACCCCCCTTCTAGTTTTCCACAAGTTTTCCATTTGGCCTTTGCTTATTCCCCATTTTCAGTCCTTACTTTAGCTTATTTAAGCTCTAAAATAAGCTCAAAAGTTGAAATCTCACTCAGACTAGCACTGAGTGATCAGTGCTCATCTGTGTGGATGTAGCCACTTTTTAGCTTATTCTTAAGCTCTTAAAAAGCTTATTAAGCTCTGAAATTTGGTCTGCTTGATATTTGCTATGTGAACTTTCAGATTTTTCAGTTTTTGTGGGTTTTGATTGTTAACTCAGTGCTTAAAAATAAGTCCAAAAAGGCCTTAGTGACCTGTTCCTCCCCTGTGCACATCAGCAGACCCCTTAGGCTTAGTTGGTTCAATCAGTGCTTATTAGCTTAGAGTGTTTCTTATTATGCTCATTTCTGCTTACTTAGGTGGTATTAAGTTGCCTCAGCTTATTTCCATGTCTAGTTAGCTTATATTGGCTTATCAGTTCCCTAGCTAGTGCATATTTCTTGTTTTTCCTTTTATTGCTTGTTGATCAGTTCATAAGCTTAATATGAGCTTATTGGGTGATTTATTAAATTAGTTGCTTTAGTATTTTTAGCATATTGTAGTTCTACTTTAGTTTAAAATTAGCTTTTTAGACTCCTTTATTCTAGCATTAGCTTATCAGCCATTTTGCCTTATTGCTTGTTCTTGATTTCTATCATAGCCCACTGATCAGATTTTCCAAGGGCTTTTTCTGAACTTTTTATTTGTTTTAAAAATAGTTGTTTTGTTAATATTGCTTATTTATAAGTGCTTTTTAAGTTTGTTAAAAGAAAAAAAATCAAAAAAATTAGTTTTACAAAAAGGCAAGGCCTGGGGTTCGAACCCTTGACCTCTTGCCTAGCAAAGCCTCACAACACCACAGCCTAACCAAACGTGCCCTTGGGTCTTTTGCGTTAGACTTCCCACCTATAATTCTTTTAACACATTTTTAGTTCTTATAGCTTATTCCCTTCTTTGCTTATTTACTGCTTATCCGAATAAGCTGTTGCATCCCTTCTATTTTTCCTAGGACTAGAATATTATTTAGCACTTTTTTGTATTTTTTGGTAATTTTCCATTTCCATTTAGTATTTTTAATCTATTTATCTTTATAATATAGTTTTTAATTCATAATAAAAAATATAAAAATCAGAAAAATATAAATCTTTTTTCTAAAATTTTCTTTTGTCATATAGATCCTAGAAAAAATAGATTTGTACCCGTAGAGTTTAAATTTCTAAGATTTGACGTTTTAGGCTCGGGTTTTCCCGGTTTAAGCACGTTATTAGATTTTCTTTACGTTTTTTGCCTTAAGTGTTTTAAATTCATATTTGTCTTAGTTAATTAACTGTAGTTTAGATTATATTTCATATTTTAGTTTATAAAATCCAAAAATCTCTTTGCTTCCACTATTCATCACACGAATCACAATCCCGATCTCACAAATTCCATTCATCCTTCGTTGGGGATAACGACTCGGGTTTACATATTTCCTTTGTAAATCTTTGAGAAAAATACGTGTTGATTTTAACGAATCAATTTTTGGCACCGCTGCCGGGGAAGGTTGAAGCGAATTTTTAATTTTCATTTCGCGATTTGTGTTTTGAAAGCCCTTCTTTGTGAAGGATTTCAGTCTTTTTGTCAATATTTTCAAAATAAAATAAAATACATAAAAAAATCATAAAAACCACCACTAACACTTTTCCTAAAGTGTTTGCAATACCAAAAAAAAGTAATATCCAACAAAACAAATCGTAAGTTAATTGTTTTCGGATTATCTTGAAATTACAACCTATACAAGTGGTTTAAGGATGGTTTGACATTAAATTGACAAACCGAAAGAGGCCGGTTTTTAATCAGCTTTCGAGCGGACCTTTGCTTCTCCGCCACTCTGCGAGTAGTTTTGCGAGAAACGGATTTCGATTGACGAATCGATCCCAAAATATTGTGTTAAATTATAAAAAATCCAAAAATATTCTTCTCATCCCTCTATCCGTTTAATTCTTCTTCTTTATGTCTTCACCTTACCATTATTCTTGTGAATGGTGTGGGGGTCCTCATAATGGTGGGAATTGTCCCGGTTGTAGCATGGTGGAATCGGGAAACGGGTTTGTCTATGACCAAAATCCTTATTCTTACCATGAAACAACCGACTTTTTCAACCAACCCCCACAACACCAGATGGAGACATACTCGTGTGAGTCTTGTGGAGGTAGTCCTCACCCGGGTTTTGATTGTCAAACAGGGAACATGTTTGTCTATGAGCAAGTTCCATGTAATCAAAACTTCGGTTATGACCATTATCCATATAATTCACCGAATCAGTCACAGCAAACGTATTGTTGTGAGTACTGTGGAGGTCCTCATTATAGCTCTGATTGTCAAATGAGGAACCCGCTTGTCTATGAGTGTGGCCCTTTTAACAATTACGACTATTCTTATCATGACCAACCTCTACAGTGTAAAACGATTCAAGCACAACCTCAGCCAATTCCTCAAGAATTATTCCAAGAGATTCAAGATGAAAGGAATAAACTCCAGGAGTTGTTTTTCGAAGATGTATTCCAAAAACTTCAAGATGTGAGGGATACACTTAATGATTTGGCTGTTAAAAATGCCCAAGATTATCGTCATGGTAAATCTATGGAAGATTTACTCGCCGAAGAACGAGCAACACAAAGGCGTTTCCTATTTAATAAGGCTGCCATGCTCGATGACGAAGATGAAGACGACGAGGAGAGTACTATTCCTTTGAGCGATATCATTTCTCAACTCCCTCAGTCTATTGCAATCACATCATTCTTTCCAACTTTGGACCCCAAGGAATCTCTTATTATGGGGGATGAGCATATTAGCACTATTACTGAAAAGGAATCGGACGAATTCATAAAGTCTAGTGCTGAGAACCTTATCCCAATCCCAAGTGAGTCTGAGGATATATCGGACAATGAATGTGATTTGTCTATTTGTGATGATTATCCTCTTGACATTGAGGATGATTTTTCCGGGATTTTCTCTAACACACTTTTCAATTCCAATGATGATTTTTCCTCTAGTGATGATGAATCACTTTCTGATGAGGACGTTCAAAATGAAAGTCTCAAAGTCTATTCGAATTCTCTTTTTGAATTTGACGATGAGTACTTTTCTAGCAAAATAAATCCTCTCTTTGATGAAGAGTTAGAGAACGATGAGGTCAAGGACTCTATTATTCATAAACTTGATGATATGACCTCAATTTTTAATCCCGATATTGATAAGGACAATCTTTCTCCGACATATGTGACATTTCCTTCTGAGGATAGCCATTATATTGACTTCACATATGTCGTTCGAGTTTTTCTACCTTTCTTCACATATAAGGTAGCTTGTCCTTTCCTTCACTCGTTTGGGAGTGAAGACAAAGTTTTTGACCCCGGCATCTCAATTTATCATTCTTTTGAGCCGGATGTATCTCATCGGAGTGGAACTTTCAAGTACTTCAATGTTTATCCAAACATTTTGAATGAAAGTCCGATGGAGATTGTTCTTCCACTTGCTTCCCCATGAACCAATGAATTCGGGGTCGAGTCAAGCTAGTGACTCGGTTAACAAAAACATTAGCACCACATGGGTAAACACCCATGTTTCTGACTTCTTTCTATTTTCTGACACTAAGTGTGGGGGGATTCCTCTACTGTGCTTTGTTTTGTGTGTTGTTTGTTCTTGTTTGCAGGTTTCCCTTAGATCGTGATGATTGATGCGCCTGTTTTCGATCCAGCCGCCCAATATCCGATCTTTTTACTAACGATTATCTAGGGATATCTTTTTAATCTTTTTTGTGAAAATAGAGATTTCTTTCACACACTTGGCTATTAGTATTACCTTTTTACGTTCTAAGTGTCGGCATAATAGCCGGTACTTTGAATATTGAGGGCAATATTCAATTCTAAGTGTGGGGGGGAATTCTCGCGAATTTTGTCACATTTGTACCTTCTAGTGCCCTAGTACCCCCGTTTTGGCCAAAATTTTAAAATTTTTTCGTTTTTAAATAAGAAATTGCAATAAAAAAGAAGTGTTTAGTCTTGATTAAGTTAGAACAAAGGGAATCCCGACTCTGCCAGAGTGTTGATCTGGCTGCTTCCTTAACGATTAGGCTAAGGTTTTACGATATGTGCAAATGAAAATGCTAAACGTAGAATAGTGGTTTTCTTTAGAGCTTATATAAGTAATCTATGGCTTTTCCTCCCAGGAGATAACTAATCTGACTTAATTAGTGCTTATTTTTCAAACATTTGAACACACAAAATCATTTTTCTATACGATTTTGAAAAATACTAGTTCAAAGCTTTATTTAAACTTCGGAACAAGCATATGTCATAATAATGTAAAAGTTAAGTAATAAATGTATGTGCTAAAAGCTACGGTTCAAGATCGGCCCTTGGATTCTTATTTCCGGAAGGCGTTTAGGTCTTGGCTACCCTCTTACACCGGCCCTTGGACCTCTAATTCAGGAATGTGTGAGGTCTTGGTCTAACACCCTTGGATCCTCATTTCAAGAATGTTTAGAGTCTTGGAACTCTCCATTGTAACGACCCTTGGATCCTTTATTCCGGAAGGTGTAAGGTCTTGGTTCCCGTGAAACTCCGTTAGTTTATGTTGCACAAGTAAAAAAAAAAATGATGAAAAAATGAAAAGAAAAAAATAAAATAAAATGGAATGATATTGCAAAATGCAATAAGTTTTGAAACTTGCTTGTTGTAAATTTTAAATCTATCTTTCAACTAGTATTAGTCAAAATCTTATAAAAACATCGATTTTTGTGATCAAAATTCTGAAAATAAGCACAGTCACCTAACTTGAATATATGCGGGAGTGAAAAGTTAAGTTTCGGCTTACATAGATTATTAGTATAAGTAGTGTTAGCATTTTTACAAAAGCATTTGCACATTGAGTTTAAGCTTAGTTGGGAGTATAAAAAAGAGGATGACGATTACAATTCCCTGGAGACACCCATTTTGTGTGAATCCCGTTCCATGATACCATTTTTGGAAATCAAGCATGTTATATATTTTGTTCTAAGTTTAAATTTCTGGCATTATATAGAAAATCAAAACGGGGTATGCTTGGTTTTCTTTTGATCCTTTCATTACTTTATATGATCGGATTGCTAGGGACTAGCAATAGCTTAGTGTGGGGGATTGATGAGTGTGTAAATACTCATCATTTTACACCCATTAAAGACACAAAAATGACCAAAAACACCCAAATAGATCAAATATATTGCAAATATTCGTGGTTTGTGTTTTTATGTGTTTCAGGTACAAAAGGATTGAAAACAAGGCAAAACGGACAAAAACCGAGCACAAGATTGGAAAGTTGTGAAAAGCCGAGGACGGGGAAGAAATTTACGAGTTTGGACCGGGATTTTGCTCAAGTTATCAAAAGTCAACCTCCAAGAATACAAAGTGTCACAAATAATCCTTGGAGATAAATTTCAGATTTGGCAAGAATGGTCCCTGGATTTTCAGAATTTGCAAAATTGGTCCCTTAACTTAAAACCATTTCATAATTAATCCCAATCCATCCAACCCATTTCTACCTAAAATAATTAACCCAGCCCACACACACAACCAAACCCAAGCCCAATCCATCAAATAACCCGATCCCTCTTTTATTTAACTAAAACCATTTGACTCAGTCAAATCCACCTTCTTCCTAAACCATTACCGCCAAAACCATACCACCCTCACCTTATCCCTGACACAATCCACCCCCCTCCTAGCTTCCTCTATACTTCTCGTAACAATCCAAAATAATTTAATGCTTCGTTGCCTTATCAAGTTATCAGACCAAGTGGTTTTTACCCACTATCCACTTTTCCCGCCAAAACTGAAGTTAACGGCTGAGATGATATCCAAGCCAAACCAATGGTGGGATTTAATCAGAAATGATCAGAGATGCTTTTTGGATAGCTATTTAAAGGAATGAAGACACGAAGATAGAGTTGTCCTGCTTTTAGACCAATTTCATAGTGTAATTTATGCTTATTTCTGTTTTTAAGCTTATTGCCTTTGAAATTCTGTCTTTCATTATTCCATGTTATTGTAACCTTATATTTCAGTTTTAATTATATTTCAAAAGCTTTGTATCAATTTAGTTGTAATCCAAGTTTAATGATTAACTCAGTGATTCGAATTTATTGTGGTTTAAAGTTTAAAAGCCTTTCTTTCCTGTTCAATAATCTCACACAAGCCTGTGACAGCTTGGCGTGAGTTTTTGTTGCTTAGTTCAGTTTAAATTTCAAAAAGTTCAAAAAGTCAACTAAAGTCAAACTAGCTTATTGCTTATTCTCTGTGTTACTTTTCAGCTTATTTTCATTTGCTTGTGCTTAATTATGTTAGTTGAATATCCTAGTTGTTAAAAGCTCAGTTTAAATTGGTTATTAGAAGTTAAATTTCAAAACAGCCTATTAGAAGGTGTGTTTGGGTCAGTATCTAAAATGGGTCAATCTGATGAAATACTGTTCATTGGTTATTAGGATAAGTTTGATCTTGCTCTAATTTACTTAGATTAGCTGTTTGTAGCTTGTTTTTAACTGGTTTGAAAGTTTTATAGAATTTGAGTTGATTAGTATAAACTTAGAACCTGGACTGCTCTAACAAGCTTTTCACAAGCTTATGCTTAATCAGCCTTGTTGTGGTATGTTTTGATGTTTCTTGTAGTTGTTAAAGTTGATGAACAAGAGATGCGCTTGTTGGATGTGAGTTTGAAGTTACTGTGGTAATCTTAGTGTCTGATCTTAGACTGCTCAGCCCATTTCAGTGCTTAATGGAGGAAATCATGAGCTTATCTTGTGAGTTTTAGATAGTTTTCCATTTGGCCTTTGCTTATTCCCCATTTTCAATCCTTACTTTAGCTTATTTGAGCTCTAAAATAAGCTCAAAAGTTGAAATCTCACACAGACTAGCACTGAGTGATCAGTGCTCATCTGTGTGGATGTAGCCACTTTTTAGCTTATTCTTAAGCTCTGAAATTTGGCCTGCTTGATATTTGCTATGTGAACTTTCAGATTTTTCAGTTTTTGTGGGTTTTGATTGTTAACTCAGTGCTTAAAAATAAGTCCAAAAAGGCCTCAGTGACCTGTTCCTCCCCTGTGCACATCAGCAGACCCCTTAGGCTTAGTTGGTTCAATCAGTGCTTATTAGCTTAGAGTGTTTCTTATTCTGCTCATTTCTGCTTACTTAAGTGGTAATAAGTTGCCTCAGCTTATTTCCATGTCTAGTTAGCTTATATTGGCTTATCAGTTCCCTAGCTAGTGCATATTTCTTGTTTTTCCTTTTATTGCTTGCTGATCAGTTCATAAGCTTAATCTGAGCTTATTGGGTGGTTTATTAAAATAGTTGCTTTAGTATTTTTAGCATATTGCAGTTCTACTTTAGTTTAAAATTAGCTTTTTAGACTCCTTTATTCTAGCATTAGCTTATCAGCCATTTTGCCTTATTGCTTGTTCTTGTTTTCTATCATAGCCCACTGATCAGATTTTCCAAGGGCTTTTTCTGAACTTTTTATTTGTTTTAAAAATAGTTGTTTTGTTAATATTGCTTATTTATAAGTGCTTTTTAAGTTTGTTAAAAGAAAAAAATCAAAAAAATTAGTTTTACAAAAAGGCAAGGCCTGGGGTTCGAACCCTTGACCTCTTGCCTAGCAAAGCCTCATAACACCATAGCTAGGGGTGTCTGTCGGGTCGGGTTGACCCGACCCGAACCCGAACCCGATAAGGCTAATCGGGTCGGGTCTAATCGGGTCAATAAATCTAGTCGAGTTGTTTTGACCCGAACCCGATAACCCGATAGTGTTATCGGGTCGGGTTCGGGTTAAATAAAAAATGTTATCGGGTCAACCCGATAAGACCCGACAATCACTTATTGCTTTTTTTATATGTATCAAACTATATATGATGTTGCTGATTAAAATATATATAAATGCTATAGAATTACTAAGATTATGTTGTTTTGATTTTGCATGAACTTCATAAATAGTACAGTATATTATGCGACCATTGATTTTTCTCTTGAGATAGTAAGCAACAAGCTCTTCATCGGTGGGGTGAAAACGGAAGCTGGGATGCAATGAAACTGGTGCCATTTATGTATATATGTATACGAATATTGAAATCTTGATCTTCGAGCTAGCTTCTCCTTATAACGAGACCAATAAATGGCGTCTCCGTTGGGTAATTCACAGTTGGTGATGACGCATAGGGGTTATATTCGTTTTCCTTCTAACTGTACAAGCATATGAGAAAAATGTATAAGCTATGACTCATAGGATATTGTAAGCTCAATGTGTCTTAAGAGCATTGAACAAACAAAGTCATGAAATGATTGAAAGAAATACCGCCAATCAACGCATATATCTTGTGGTGATTTCGTCTTATCAAAACTCATGAAAGAGCACTTTTCATGCTCATCTATTACTTCTTCAAGTGTAGTCATTCGCATATAAATATATAGATTATCCAGCCCCCAGGAAGCCTTGAGTCCATCTCAAAGATTGAGTAAGCATGAGACATAGTGGTAGAACTAAATTAGGCAGTTGCCAGATGGTCCAAAGAGCAATAACTGTGATACATCAGTCCTTATAGAAGTAGCATAAATACTACTGTTACTTAATCGGGTCACCCGATAACCCGAATCACCCGACCCGACATAACCCGACCCGACTACCACCCGAACCCGATAACCCGATTCCTTATCGGGTCGGGTTGCGGGTGAGTTTTTAAAAAATCCAAACCCGACTCAACCCGGCCCGACAAACCCGATAACCCGACCCGATAACACCCCTAACCACAGCCTAACCAAACGTGCCCTTGGGTCTTTTGCGTTGGACTTCCCACCTATAATTCTTTTAACACATTTTTAGTTCTTATAGCTTATTCCCTTCTTTGCTTATTTACTGCTTATCCGAATAAGCTGTTGCATCCCTTCTATTTTTCTAGGACTAGAATATTATTTAGCACTTTTCTGTATTTTTTGGTAATTTTCCATTTCCATTTAGAATTTTTAATCTATTTATCTTTTTAATATAGTTTTTAATTCATAATAAAAAATATAAAAATAAAAAAAATATAAATCTTTTTTCTAAAATTTTCTTTTGTCATATAGATCCTAAAAAAATAGATTTGTACCCGTAGAGTTTAAATTTCTAAGATTTGACGTTTTAGGCTCGGGTTTTCCCGGTTTATGCACGTTATTAGATTTTCTTTACGTTTTTGGCCTTAAGTGTTTTAAATTCATATTTGCCTTAGTTAATTAACTGTTGTTTAGATTATATTTCATATTTTAGTTTATAAAATCCAAAAATCTCTTTGCTTCCACTATTCATCACACGAATCACAATCCCGATCTCACAAATTCCATTCATCCTTCGTTGGGGATAACGACTCGGGTTTACATATTTCCTTTGTAAATCTTTGAGAAAAATACGTGTTGATTTTAACGAATCAGTACGTTGCACCAAGACAGACCAATACATATCTAATGAGCGAGTTAAACGGATGAATGGCAAACTTGCACTAACGGTTCATGTTTAGTGGCAAATAAGGGTGCTTGAAAAGTTGAGTTGCAATATAACTCTTTTGCTACATCTTCAATGGCAAATTTGCTCTTTTAACCTTCTAACTCACTCTTCGTCGCATAATAGTGTCCACAATGAATGTGACATATGGTTCTAGAAAAACAGTTACTTCTCTCTCAACTATTACAACTTTTATATATTATATTTGTAGTAGGGTTTATGATGATCATAAATGAATTTCAAAAACAGGTTGTGACCAGAACTTTACTAGATGACGCAAACAATGGTTACAAGAATGGAAATTTCGTGTGTGCACCAGTGTCGCTTGATATCATATTGGGAATGTTGGCTGTCGGAGCTGAAGGTCAAACTTTGAAACAGCTTTTGGAATTTCTTGGACATGAAACCATCGA
>CP139507.1:99524762-99592460 GCA_021014915.2 Artemisia tridentata subsp. tridentata | reverse complement strand
TATATCCAGTTTCGGTCGTTTTCAGGTTGACCTACTTAAACCGTTTATTAAACATGTTGTGTTCGGGTTTGGGATGGGTTAAACACGTTTAACCCAGCTTTAACCCAGCCAGCCCATTTATGTAAGCGGTCTAAATAAGTTGTGTTCGGGTAATGTGTAAACATCTTAGAGTTGCCAACACTGACTCGATAACTCGAACCTCATATGAATTGCCACCCCTGGTATTAACTATTAAGAGATTCAGCATTGTCTTCCGTTCGAATTAAATATTTTCAATTATCAAGGGATCGAGTGCTAAACTGTTTTTAAGTTGCACAGAATTATTTCACATGTTTTAAAGGCTTTAAAACAATTCACCATGAAAATTAAACAAAGAAAGCATGAACGAATTTATAGCCGCAAGAGTCTATCCTTAATTGCTTATATTGTAACAATTTGTCATGAACATGTATCAAATGAAAACAAAAGAAGCATGAATAAATATCGCAAAAATTAAGTCAAGCCATAATAAGATCCCCAACTATGAGGCTTTCAAAATTGATCTTGACTATCTATAATAGTGAACCGGGCAACTTGGCCACCTTTATGTTCTTGACGTCTTATAACAATACAAACGTCAATGGTAATATTGGCAGGTTGTATACACAAATTTAAATCCTTCTCATAAATTTCGGTTTCTTATCATGGAATCATGAGACTCGGAACAAACAATATTATTAGAATGATCATTTAAATCACAAATTCAGGAAATAATTTGGTTCAAGAATTGCTTCAATGGTATTCAATATGAAAAAGATTTTTCAAATATAACTAAAGTAGTAGAATCCAGATATTAAATTCATTGTGCATGGAATTAAAGGATGGATCAGTACGGTTAAGGAGTAATTAAGTTAAGGAAAACACCTAGTTATTAACTAGAGGCCGGGTTGAGAACAACTCCGACAAATAGAACAGCTTGGGAAGAGTCTTCTCTTATCATGAACATGAATGGATGATCAGCCACAAAACTTGGTCGAGGTGTACTCTTTCTAGCACAAGCTATCGTCCTTCCACCTAGTACACTACAAGCAGCGGCTTTAGTTCCTTTTTCGTCAACTTCAATAAAAGATTTCTGAAATATCTTCGACACATAAACCCTATTTTCAAAGAGACTTCTTAGCTCTACTGTTAGGGGATTAGGATAAGCCCAAGCCCGGTTTGTGGGTTTAGGGTATTAGGGTTTCACTATTATAAATAGTGGATGATTAATAAAGATTAACCAACGGGTTTCCATTATCCTACATGGTATCAGGCCTAATCGGTCCTCCCTCCCAACCCTAAACCTAAACGCTTCCGCCGCCGGCTACATGCCGGAGGTACGGAGGGCTCCCTTTATTATTATTATTATTATTATTATTATTATTATTATTATTATTATTATTATTTTTTCTCTACAGCCGCAGACCACTCCACATCCAAATCCCTAAATCCAACCCAACCCATCTTCCACACACTTTCATTCTTCGACACCACCTAAACAGTTACAACCGTCGTTCATGCACTAAACCCAAAATCACACCTTTTGACTGGCTCTCCTTATTTTGTGTTGGTGATTTGTGCTAAGGTCACAAATCCACACATCTTGTCACGTTGGTTGTTAGCGCAAGAACACCTTCCGGAGTGATGTTAGAAGATGATGGTGAGTAGAGTGATGTTAGAAGATGATGGTGAGTAACAGTAGTAGGTGGATCCGATCCAGACATGGTGATAGAAGGAAGGATCGTATGACTGCATCTTCTAATGGAGTTAAAAGGATGCATGGTTTATGGAGAAATAAGGTGGATTTAATCATGTGTGTTTGTGTTAGACCATTAGCAGTCTATTAAATGTGATTAGCAAGTGATTAGCTTGATTAGTGGGTGATTAGCAATTTACCCAAAATAGCTCATGTGATACCATGTAAGATAAGAGAATGTTGTTTTTGATCATTACACATAAAATGAGAGGATACATATAGGGATTACACATGAGCTATTTTGGGTAAATTGCTAATCACCCACTAATCAAGCTAATCACTTGCTAATCGCATTTAATAGACTGCTAATGGTCTAACACTCCCCCGCAGTTCGAGCGGCGAAATCGCGAAAGCTCGAACTGGAGTAGTAAACTAGAAAAGAAAATAAAAACAATGCTATAATAATGTGTGGATTTGTGACCTTAGCACAAATCACCAACACATAGGCTCGTGACCTTAGCACGAACAACGCAATAATAATGTAAAAATAACGAAAGTTGGTTCTAAAACTTCAACCCCCAAAGAACCTTCCGAACAAACGGGGCGTGTTTTTCCCTGCACAAAAACATAAAGATCTTTTTTTTTTTTCTTTTTTTTTTTTTTTTTTTTTTTTTTAATGACATAAAATACTATAACCACAAAATCCATGTCTCCTTTACAGTCCACAGTCACTTTCAATTGTTGTTATATTCTATTCCCACAAATCAAGGACAGCTATTTGTCCAAGGCCCACCATTTCCACTTTAATAATAACAGACCACCTTCGTTATCTTTAATAATGAAACATCCACACCCTTTTTACTCTCCATCCAACCATCACCAACAACCACCAGTCCACCACCACTGAAAAGAAGAAAAGTGGAAGGCCGACTGGCTATTAGAAAACCCAACGATCGACAAACAAGAAGATGAAGGAACGATGCGAGTTTGATAGATAACCCGCTGTGAGGTAACATAAGAAAAAGAAAATATAAACGTGGTGACTGGTTATCATTGAACCAATGGTCAACCACTAAAAGGAAATAGGTGGCGACTGGTTATCATTGAACCAATGGTCGACCACAAAAAAAAGAATAAAAACAGGTCTTGATAGTTGTGTTTGCATGAGATGGGTTTTGTTATTGGTTGGAGTTAATGATATGCGGCAGTAGGGAGGGTAAGGGACGCTCTGTTTAGTGGGTTTGTGATTCGGATATAAGTGAAGGAGAGGACACTGTTGAAGAATCACATATCTAAGAAAATAGCATGTTATTTGAAAATGAAAAATGACAGCGGTTAACGTTTAAAGAGAGCCCTCCGTACCTCCGGCATGTAGCCGGCGGCCGGAGGCGGCGGCTGAAGAATAAAGCAGCGGAAGTTTAGGTTTTATTTGGATCGGTAGTCTCTGATACCATGTAAGATAATGGAAACCCGTTGGTTAATCTTTATTAATCATCCACTATTTATAATAGTGAAACCCTAATACCCTAAACCCACAAACCGGGCTTGGGCTTATCCTAATCCCCTAACAGTTTGATGTGATGTGAGGAGAAATAAGTAGCAGGTCTACTTTGAAGAAATCAGGATGTGTGGTTATATTATTTTTCTGTTTTCTGTGGTTAAAAAAAAAAAAAAAAAAAAGCATCTTTATGTTTTTGTAGGGAAAAACACGCCCCGTTTGTTCGGAAGGTTCTTTGGGGGTTGAAGTTTTAGAACCAACTTTCGTCTCAAGTTATAGTTATTTAATTGTTTGTTTATGTCGAATCTAGGGTATCAATTCCCGAGACGACTTTTGTTGGTGTCGAATCTAGGGTATCAATTCCCGAGACGACTTTTGTTGGTGTCGAATCTAGGGTATCAATTCCCGAGACGACTTTTGTTGGTGTCGAATCTAGGGTATCAATTCCCGAGACGACTGTATGGGATACTTTGGTTTATCCGGTTTGTTTCGTTTTTGTGTCTGCTGCTACTTGAAGATGTGCTTCCGCTTGTTGACGAACGTCTTCTTCAACAATTATTTATTAGTTTTACTTTATTGTTTATTAGCTTTTACTCTCCAGTCCGAGCTTTCGCGATTTCGCCGCTCGGACTGCGGGGGAGTGTTAGGGGATTAGGATAAGCCCAAGCCCGGTTTGTGGGTTTAGGGTATTAGGGTTTCACTATTATAAATAGTGGATGATTAATAAAGATTAACCAACGGGTTTCCATTATCCTACACTTAGCTCTACTATTCCGCTAAGCTCTTTGTTCGTTTCTTCAAATGGCAATGTCAATCCCATTTGTTTCATAACATCTATAGGTTCAAATTTACAAGATATCTTGAACTTGGGTATCCATAGCTCAGCAAAACTCTGTCGTTTAAGGTCAAATTCTCCATGAAATAAAGTATCATTAGAATGGAAAATTTGTTGGAAAATTGGTTGGCAAAAGTGACTTTTGACCAACTTTGGACACAATTATTTATATGTATGTGTCATATATATGAGTAATAGTTTGTAGGTTTGCGTTCTGCTCGAAGAGAGCTTCGCAATAAGCCTTTATGTGTCCAAAATAGAGTTGATGTGAATGAGATATCGGGTCTCAAAGTTAGTCATTCGGTACCATGACTAAAGAGAAAAAATAGTTTATTTTCAATCCCACATCGGTGGGATGGGTAAACTTAGAGGGAGTCTATTGTGTATAAATAGAGACGCTAATTTCACAAGTTTACACACATCAAATCAATAGTATTATTGATAACCAACATAAGGAATACGCATCTCTTAAGATGAAATTCCTGGCAGTTTAGTTAAGTCCGACAGTACAACTTACTGTTTTGGCTGTTGTACCCTGGGAAACAGACGGCGAATCTGTTTTAAGGGAAGCGTGTCAAACACGTGCCTCGGCTTTGTAGTGCTTCGTTGCTGATCTCCGTTGGTGATCTAGTAAGTCTTTTTATTAGTTTATTGTTTTATTTAATTATCGTTTATTTGCTTACATTCTGTTTGTATTTAATTTTCTGTTAGTTATATACTGTTAATTTTATTTATTGTAAGTTAGATTTTATTAATAAAGTGTAACCGTTTCCCTACAATCTTAAAACAGATTTTGTGTAACAGAATTAAAACACTTATATTAAAATCGGATTAATTTAATTAACAGATTTTATACAAACTGTTTTTCTGCTGAAACCAAGATTGTGTTTCTTTGAAAATCAGTTTTATAACTAAACAGAATTTTAATTAACAGATTTATAAACGATTTTTAAAACAGTTTATTGAATCAGTTTATATTGAAACCATGATGAGTTTCTTTTCAAACTGATTTCTTTTAGTTTGTTTATTACGTATTTTATTGTTTAAATCTGGATTTATTGAAACCAATTTTGTGTTTCTTTGAATCATGTTTGGTACAAGTTACATAAACCATGTCGAGTTTATTAGATACAATCTAGATTTATTGAAACAGAATTTTGTGTTTAAATCTGTTTTTGTGTTTAAATATTCACAAGTTTAACTGTTTTTCTGTTTGAAACAAAATCTGATAATATATAAGCTGTTATCATATTTTGGTGGATAAGTTTCTTTGACTTGTTTAGCTTATTTAAACCAGGTTGAGTTTAATTATAAACTAAATATAGTTCTTGAAACTTTTATGCATATGAAAGTAGATCTATAGAAACCTTGTTGAGTTTCTTTGGAAGAGTAAATCTATTTTGAAACCTTGTCGAGTTTCATTGTAGAATTAGACCATGTGTTACAGATCTATTAAAATATTCTTAAAGAAGATTGACAAAATCATATTACAAATTTGTTTTTGTTTAAAACATTATGTAATATGCCATATTGTTTAATTGTTTTAATAGAAAGACTTCTTTAAAAGCGGTTTTGTATAATGGATCTTACAAAACAGTAGTGTTTTAAACAAAATTCGATGTAATCATTTTGTTAAGAAACACTTTGTGATATATCAAGTTGTTAATTATTCCAAATTTAGTTTTAGACTAATAACGGAATCTCGTATTAACAGAATGTTTGGAATGTCACGAGTGACATCTAAAGGATCTGCTCCCGAACTTGATGAAAGGGAGACCGATACTCGAGTTATGTGTACGGTAGATGCTTTAAAGCATTCAGATTTTATGTGCCATAACTATGGGTTAAATGGCCTGAATGACATGAAAATTGTTGCCAAGGCGGATCCGACATGGTGGATTAACACTTGGGCATCATGCCATGAGTATGTTGATAAGAGTTTGGTTAACTCTTTCAAAGCAGTAGAAAATGGAGAGATGCAATTTATGGGCAACTCTACAACTGCTAATAGCAAGGGAAAAAGAAATGTGATGTTGAAATTCACATGTGGAAAAGAGCTTAAGTGAACCAGCATGTTGTATGTGCCAGAGATTCGTAGGAATCTTGTGTCTGGATGGTTGCTTAATAAATTTGGCTTTCTTTTATTTAATCAAATCAACTTGAGTTAACATTGAACAAAATTTTGGTCGGTACGGGTTATGCCCTTCATTAAATGTTTAAGCTGAATGCATTTTTTTTTTAATGGTTGTTTTAATAAAATGAGTATGAATTCAGCTTATTTGATTCTTTAAATGTATAGCATGGCCAACTCGGACATGTAAATTTTAACTCAATACGTTGTTTAATTAAATGAACGAACACGGATTATAAAAGTAAAACTTGTGTTGAAGCCAAATTGACAAGATTGTCTTTTCACTCGGTTGACCGGAAATTAACTGAACCCTTGATTCACGTGGTTTTATGTGATTTGTAAACGGTACCTACTAAGGTAGTAATTAGCGGGTACTTCATCGTAATTGTTGATGGTAGTACAAAATATTGCTATTTATACTTACTTGAGAGTAAGGATATAGACAAGATTGATCTATACAAATAAGTTGAGAATCAACTTATTATCGAAAACAAGGCGGTTCGAAGTGATAACGGAGGTGAATATGTGTCTCCATTTCTAAATGTATGTGATAAACATTGGAATAAGACACAAATTTATTGCTCCTTATACGCCTCAACAGAATTGTTGGATGAAAAGAATCGTGCCTTAAAAGATATGGTTATGCCATGTTATTAAAGTCTTGGTTTAAACCATGGCATGTGGGGGAAAGCGATTCTATCGGCTACTTATCTTTTAGATAAGATCCCTTGTAAGGAAAAGAAGATAGTTCTATGAACTATGGATGGGATGATAACCATCCTATAAGTACTTACGAATGTGGGGGGTGTCTATCTGTCCCGACACCCAAGGTTCAAAATATTGGACCTAAAACTGTGGATTGCATATTTTTGTGATATGCTCATTACAGTAGTGCTTATCATTTATTTGTATATGATTCAGAAAATCTGAATATATACAAAGATACGATAATGGAATCAAGGAAAACTTTCATTGTTTGAAACTGTGTTTCCTTATTTATCTGAGAAAAATGGATGTTCATCTAGACTAGACGATACAGTTGTCCATGATGAGAGGCAACTAAATGATGATGTCCTTCATGATAAGTGACAACACGGGATTGATTATGATCTCCATGATGTGAGACAAGATCAACCCAGAAGAATAGGTTGAACCTAGAAGAAGCAAACAGGCAAGAACCGAAAAATTGTTTGGATCTGATTTGTTTCTTTTATGGTAGAAAATGAACCTACTTCTTACAAAGAAATGGTAACTTCCTCAAGAGGGGCTCAATGGAAAGAAGCCATCAAATGTGAAATAGATTATATTTTACAAAAATGATACATTATAGCTCGTGGATTTACCTCCTGGTGGTAAACCACTAGGCTACAAATGGTTTATACCTAACAACTACAAAAGGTTGTCGATAAAACCATTGAGAAGTATAAAGCAAGATTGATAATTAAAGGGTTTAGACAACGAGAAGGTCTAGCTTAATTTGATACATATTCGTCAGTTACACGAATAACCTCTATTAGGATGGTACTTGCTATTGCTGCTTTAAGAAATTTGGAAGTCTGCCAAAATGTATGTGAGAATGGCTTTCTAAACAGGGATTTAGAAGAAGAAATCTACATGAACCAACCTGAGGGTTTCATGGCTCCTAGACAAGAGAGCAAAGTTTGTAGGCTTGTTAAGTCACTATACGACTTAGGAAAAGCTCCCAAACAATGATATCCAAATTTTCTACCCCGTCATGTCAGAACATGGATTCAAAATTAATGGATGTATGTGGGAAAAATAAATCACTGGTATATATGTAGTCATGTGTTTATACATAGATGGTATACTTATCACTCGAAGTGATATCACGATGAACAAATCCACTAATGAAATGTTGGAGTCAAGATATGACAAGAACTACATTGGTTGATTGATATGGTTCTTGGAACTAAGATCATATGAAACCAGATGGATGTGTTTTGAAGTTAAAAACACTATAAGGACAATATTCTTGAGAGGTTCAATGTGGGGGATTCCGGCCTATCTAGAACTCCAATGACGTCTTTAGAAATCTATTTAAAATAGAGGTAGAGGTGTTGCCTATTTTGAATACTCAAAGAATATAGGGCGTCTTGTGTGTCTATAACTTGTGTGAGACCTGATCTATAAATTATGACCAGGTTTAGTAAATATACCAGTAATTCAAGTGTTGACCACTTGAATAGTATTACACGAGTACTATGATACTTATGATATTGCATTTTGGAAGATATCTAACTGCTATATAATGGTAGAGTAATGCAAATATGGATTCTTACATAAAAGAATCTAGATCCACTAGAGCGGATGTATGGACTCTACGTAGGAAGTCATGTCTTGGAAATCTTGAAAGTATTTCAAACAGACTTTTATAGCGAAATCTATGATGGAATTTAAATTTATTTTTTGAGATAAATTTATAGAATCTTCGGGATATCTACGTTTATTCGTAGAGGACATACCAAGATGGTGTAAACCGGTAACGACCATCTGTAATAAGTGTGATAGTCAATTGGAAATTGACAGAGCTCATATCACAATGTAAAACGGTAAGTCGAGACATATCCATCATAGACATTGATTAGTGCGACAACTACTCTCAACTAGAGTTATCACAATTGACTATGTAAAGTCAATAGCTAACGTCGCGGATCCGCTTGCGAAAGGCTTAAGCAGAGAGTTAGTTAGTAAGTCGTCTAAAGGAATGGGACTAAAGCCCTTAAAGGAATGAGTTTATATGAAGGAAAACCTAACCCAGTTGACTGGAGATCCCAAGATCTGGGTTCAATAGGACAACCTAATCATATAAATGTGGGGAAAGTCACGTCAATATGGGGGAGTTACTTAACATTGTAACTTCCTAGTCCATTCCTATAATAAATGTGACTTGTTGAGAGGTTAAACATATGGCTTTTATGATTCAAGATGAAATCATAAAGCATAATGATTCAAGATGAAATCACAAGCATATGTTTTTAATGATTCAAGATGAAATCACCTATGTGAGAGAGAAGTGGGGTCGCTTCAAAGGGAATTGTGGGGGGCGCAAATCCTAAGAGCTCTTGCAGAACCAGGCAAATGTTCAGGACCATAATGAACATGACTATGAGGACTTAACAATGTTAGGGAGAGTCTTGTGTGAAGTGTATTGTCGTCTACATAAACAGCAGCTCAGTTCAAAGACATCGTGTCTACTGACAACTAAGAGGCTAAGTGCATTTCACAAGGGAAGGTTCAAAGGGTCACACCTACCTATCCTTTGCAAGATTCAACTATTGGAATTTCATCGTAATTTTTGTATTACGACCGATCTCCATTCATGTGGGGGATTGTTGGAAAATTGGTTGGCAAAAGTGACTTTTGACCAACTTTGGACACAATTATTTATATGTATGTGTCATATATATAAGTAACTAGGTTATTAACCCGTGAAATTCACGGGATTAAATGGAGAACCGTAGAGTAGTAGTTTTTAATATGTTATGGAAAGAAATACGTTTATAGAAGAGAACGATTTTTGATATTATGTGAATAAATGATACGTTAGTTAGACGTATGAATAGAAAATATTTATGCTACATAAAAATAAAAATAAATCTATAAACAATATTCATCTAATGTTTTTTGCTAATTAAGTTTGAAAACATTTCTCGTAGAAAAAATTAAAAAAATAAGGTAACAACAAAATAAATAAAATATGTAACAACAAACACAAATAACATTTCATGGCATTTTATAAAAAATTGTAACATACTCTTGACATGTTTGCTACATGGTCGAACATTATGTATTGTATAAGTTCTTACAATTAAACGATGTAAAATGTAGCATATACTCTCGGAGTATCCAAAAAACATTTATCCATCACAACCTTCAAATATATATTTCTCTTATACCTTGTCGAGTGACTAAAATCATTTTATTTTAGCAATCTTTCTAAACATCAAAATCACGCAGTAAGTCACTTATAGCAACAACTTAATTCAAACTTATAGCCTTGAAATCATTTGCTAAAGCACACCCATAGAGGCAATTGGTCATGACTTAAACATATCCAAACACACATAGCTGATTAACCTGAAGCTATCCAAAAGATAATTTAGAACAAAAATGCAATAAGTAGTCTGAACAAAAAGAAACATAGTAAATCCAAATAACATTAAACTTCTAACACCTCAAAAAATAAAAATAAAAATCATATAGGCATTTCATTAAACAACTTTAGTTCAACAAAATAAAACATTGGTAATTATATAAGTGATGATTAATTGTACCTTCCAAAACAGATCCATTCTCTCTTATCACAGAAACCCTGGTAATACTCATATAATACCATCTCAAAGGGTTTCCACCAAGTTGCAGCACTTTAAGGCTCGTCATAGCAGACGTTGCAAAACTAACTATCAATATCAAGACTCAGTTTATTAAGTGAATGCATAAAAGAGTTTCCTAATCATGCATGTTAGCAAAATAATGTCTCCGAAATCATTACATTACATCAGCTAGTTTATTAAGAGAAAATGTGCACATATTGCATCCTAAGATAAATGACTGTTAGGTGTGTGTTGCACGCGCCATCTACTTAATCTTCTCGCTCAAACACTGCTACAACCCCCATACCAGAACGTGCAACAATGGTACACTTCAAACTTATTATTTAACATGTTTGACCCATTAACATATTCCATGTTTTGCCGCATTTTAAGATATACCTGTTTGACCCATTATCAAACTCTTTTACCATAAAAATGGGGTGAAATTACCACATCTAGGATAAAGTTATAGAGTAGCGGCTTACCTAAGCACATAGAAACAACACCAAAGCAACTATCTTTCCCGCGACGCTACATCTCATGAAGTAAAGTTGCAACACGACGTGCTCATGAATTTCAAAACCTGATGAGCAGATCCTCGTACCTATGAAAATAAGTTGCCTGTAATGCACTTGATGAGCAGATCCACGTACCTATGAAAACCAAAATTAGGTTAATTATTAATCATCATATTAGAAAAGATCATATTTCGAAATAGAACTGATTCTTGGTTTCTTGTACTTCATGTACATTTTTCCCTTCCAAGCATCCAGAATCTAATTCATATTTAAAAGTACTTTTTTTTTTACCTTGAAGGTGGAATGAATTGTATAACAAATGGAACTTGGTAAATAAAATAAAAAGCCTACCTGCTGTTCTCTAATCCTCTGTCTCTCATCGGCCAACTCTTTCTTGCCAATAGAATTAGATAACTTGGCAGCATCCTCAAAAAGTTTACTCATTTCAGGATATGAAGCCCTGGCATTGACAGCAGTTTTACGAAGGTTATGGCTTTTGTTGGTGTGATTGGGAGTCCTTCATCTGCAAGTGCAGTTGGATGAAACTGCACAAATCTGGACTTAAGAGTATACATTAGAGTTTATCATAATGCCATGTTTTTTTTAAAGATTTTAGGTATTTTATTACATGCTTTCAGAAATTTTCAGATTTCTTACTCCATGTTTGAAATTACAGCTTGAGCTCGGTGAGCCATGGCTATTCCATCTCCAGTAGCTACCTATTGAATTTAAGCAGTGATCAGTTAGTATATATTTAGCTAATATAAGTATATGAACAATATAATGCCTGAAAACTCAGATAATTGATACATACCGGCAGATTTGTAGTAGACGGATAGATATGCCCTGCACCCCCTGAAGCAAGCAACGTCACCTTTTATAAATAAATCGTACAACCTACAATTTCCACCAGGAGTATACAGTTTATACAAATTAATAAAAGTGGCAGATTGGTCAAATGGGTCCAGGTCAAAATGGGTAATTTTAACCTTAATGAATAATTAATGTACAATATAGAACTTTATAAAAAAAGAGTTAAGAGGTTTTATGCTTATGACCACATTTATGATGACTTGCGACCCATTTAACATTTTGACCTCACGTTTTTATATTCTAAATCGTTTAGCTTAACCCATTTGACTCGCTAAAGATAAAAGATAACCAAATGAACTCATTTAAATGGGTGAAAAGTGCCATGTCTAGTATTAGACACATTAAATATCAAGTATAATCATCACCTTGCGTGTTTCTGTATTCATAGTGTCGACACCATGACATCAAAATTAGCATCTCTCTCTTGGAAAATATCGCGCTAAACAATTTGGTGAAAGAAAGCCCAATCCTTTTTGCTGCTTCAGATAGTTATATATTAAAAAAAGGAATGCACATATACGTACTATCGGTCTATCCAGTTTAATAAAAAAAATGAGACAGAATACTACTGCTTTTTACTTTTAATAGTGCAGTAACACTTTTCTAGCTCGTAACATAGAAAAATGTTATATGGATTTTGGAAAAGTTACAACATGGTAAATGGATTGATGAATTCCCATTTACAATGTTGTAACTTTCAATATTGCACTAATACTTTTCTAGCTAAACACTCATGTGCTAAAACACATGGTTTAGACATATTTGCTCAAGGTCATCTATAAACACAAAGCTTAAAAACGGTTTAGAAAAACAAAAAGCTCAAGGTTATATATAAGCACAATGTTATAAATAGTACTTACCTTAAGAACCATGTATGCCTAAACAACACATGAACTATATTGGTCAAAAATTATTTTTTGTCGAATAATCACTTTGAAATCAACATAAATGGTGGCATAACCAGATTTTCAAAACAGCATAAATCCACGTAAATCTGGTCAAGCAATCATATTAAAATATATGAATTGTTCAAGAATTGGAGAAATAGATTATGATTCGTAAATCACCCACAAGTTAATACTTGTGCATAAACCTCCTACACGTCTATAAAATTTGAAAATTCATGGATTGTAATTCGTAAATCTTTTAACTCTAATTTTTCGAATGGATAAAAAATTGGTTAAATGGGTCGAAGGTCAGTATCTTACTATAGTAGCCTTTATGAAGTGATTGAAAGTATAGAATAAAGCATCACTATGTTGGAACGTCTATTCAATATTCTTTTACAGGTATTCCATCAAACAGTTGGTGGGCAAAAAAAACACATAAAAATACAAACTACAAAATTTTGATTTCATCAATCCATATCATATAAAAATAGTAAAATGAAGCATAGAAAGAGACCTGGTTGATTTTATATACTTGAATAGTGTAACAATCTTTTGGAATCGTCTTCCACCTAAAAAAAGTATCATTAAATGATCACAAAAAGAATAGAAAATTGAACTATAAATCACTAAAGAGAGAATATGTTTTAGAATTACAGAGAGAGGAAAAGAAACATAAAATGTTCAATTTCAAAAAACAATTGATTCAATATTTCCTATAAATCAAATGATATAATAACAAAAATTAGAATTAGTTGTCACATTCAAAGTAAATGTTTACTCTAATGGATACCAACATGTGAAGAAGATGGAGAAACTATAGTAGATCTAACAAAAAACAATTTTGAGTTATTCACAGGAAAACCTACCCGGTGTTGTTGATGATGAATTGGTAATTTGATCTAGAATCAAAATGAATATATCTTTAAAGAATCAAATTTTGATTTTTTTTATGATGATGATAGCTGTAGAAGTTTAGGTATGTGACTTTTGCAAAGCCCGGCTAGACTTGGTGAAGGTTATAGTCGACCGAAAATTTAGAGGCTTCCATCTAAAGCTTTGACTAAAATATATAATTTCCGGAATTAGTGTTTATTTATAAAAAAAATATATGCAAATTTCCTAATCTAGACACTCTTCAAATTTAGTATTTCTTTTTTAGGAGGGCATAATAGACATTTTAATACACTCCTTTATTAGAATTGATATTTTCCTTTTATTAATTGGTAATTTAATTTTTGTGTATGCAAAATGACAAATGTAGACACTCTAGAATTTGAGTATTCCTTTTTGAGAGGGGTATTCATGGTCTTTTTCAACTGCTGTATATTAGAATATATAGATAGTTTGTAGGTTTGCGTTCTCCTCGAAGAGAGCTTCGCAATAAGCCTTTATGTGTCCAAAATAGAGTTGATGTGAATGAGATATCGGGTCTCAAAGTTAGTCATTCGGTACCATGACTAAAGAGGAAAAATAGTTTATTTTCAATCCCACATCGGTGGGATGGGTAAACTTAGAGGGAGTCTATTGTGTATAAATAGAGACCCTAATTTCACAAGTTTACACACATCAAATCAATAGTATTATAGATAACCAACATAAGGAATACGCATCTCTTAGGATGAAATTTCTGGCAGTTTAGTTTAGTCCGACAGTACAACTTACTGTTTTGGCTGTTGTACCCTGGGAAACAGACGGCGAATCTGTTTTAGTGTCAAACACGTGCCTCGGCTTTGTAGTGCTTCGTTGCTGATCTCCGTTGGTGATCTAGTAAGTCTTTTTATTAGTTTATTGTTTTATTTAATTATCGTTTATTTGCTTACATTCTGTTTGTATTTAATTTTCTGTTAGTTATATACTGTTAATTTTATTTATTGTAAGTTAGATTTTATTAATAAAGTGTAACCGTTTCCCTACAAAATTTGAAGCAGCTTCTTCAGCCCATCTTTCTCATGTGGGAGAAAGATATACATTGAAAACTTATTTGATTTGCCTTTATCACTTTTATATGGAAGTTTGATCATCTTGTAGCCCTCAAATGAACCATAATCGAATTCTTTATTACTTGTCATGAAGGGGACTGAAACCTTCCCCCCATTGATGAGACTGAAGTGTTTATCATTTGTCTTATTTGCATAAAATGGGTTGGACCATTTTCCTTTAAAATACAAGGCATTCGCAATGACCAGTACACTATTTTTATCAAAGTCACCCCTTTCAACGATTGAGGGGATCAAACCATTAGTTTCCTTGTGCACCCATGAATTTATTTCGTCAACTGCTTCATCACGCTTCACGCATAAACCAAATTTTATTGATACCACTAAATTTAAACTATATAAATTGAAAGAAAAAAAAAAGTCTAATAGTTATATACTGTATAAATTTACCTTGTTTCCAAAGTCGACAGAAGTACTTTTTTGTCTACCCAAACACTATTTGCTAAACTGCATTCAAGACCAGTTTTCGGGTTCGATAATTTCTTTTTAAGAAGATTGGAACTTGGCGACTTAGCAAGAAATTTGTCGATGGTTTCATGTCCAAGAAATTCCAAAAGCTGTTTCAAAGTTTGACCTTCTGCTCCGGCAGCCAACATTCCCAATCCGATATCAAGCGACAACGGTGAACACAAGAAATTTCCGTTCTTGTAACCGCTGTTTGCATCATCTAGTAGTAAAGTTTTGGTTATAACCTGTTTTTGAAATTCATGTATGATCATCATAAACCCTACTAAAAATATAATATATAAAAGTTATGTAAGTGAAATAATTGTGTTTTTCTAAAAACCATGTGTCACATTCATTTGGACACTTATTATGCGATGAAGAGTTAGTTAAAAGAACTTACACGGGTGGAGTTTGCTGATATTGTGGCCGTGGGACTTTGTTTTTTCTGCTTCTTCATTGGAAGAATGCTAGGCTCATCGTCATCAGAGAGCGGTTTTGATATCTTGCGGATACGGCGATGCTGATCAGCCATTGGATAGATTGCACTACAACAAAAAGGAGAACGGGCGACCAGCTTTTTTGCGGGGACGCTTCTGTCCCCGGGAAAGTCGCTAAACGACAAAAAATTGCTGAGCTGGCGCAAAGTCTCGCTGACCAGTTATAAAATTTTCAACGCCACTTTTCCGCGGGGACATGTCCCCGCAGAAAGTCTTTTACATATTGGCCAAAGTTTGACCAAAATTAGAGCGCTTAATTCTTCCCGCTTTTTTTTTCCGCTCTACTTTCGGCGGGGACATGTCCCCGCAGAAAACAATGATGTATATTTTTAATTTTTCGCGGGGACATATCCCCGCTGAAAACGTTAAACATTTTGGCTCCAAAAAGATAAGTTAATTACCGCGAAAATTTAATGTCTTTTGGCGGGGACATGTCCCCGCCGAAAGTATTCCCGCCAAAATTTTCTTTTACCCCGCCAATTTTTTACTTATATATATCGTATAATGAATTTATCACAAAACACGTAAATTATCACAAAAAAACACACATAACAATGGATGGTTTAACGCCGGAACAGGAATGGTCAAAGGCTTTATCACACGAGCTCCTGTATAATGAAATTATACTTCATTGGGGCTGGGAAATTTTTGATGAATATGGTTCTTATGAGAACTGTGCACCGTGGCAGAGAGACAAGATTCTGGAATGGTTGAGGAGAAAGCCATACTATAGAGAGTATTTGGAAGAGCTAGATGCTGCTGAAGCTCAACGTGCTGCTGAAGCTCAACGTATCAAGGAAATGAGAGCAAGGAAGGGAAAAGATGGTGCGAGTTCCAGCAAAGCGGGAAGTAGCCGCAAAAAAAAAATAAACGGGTTGTTTCGTTTGGTTGTCGAGTTGTTTAGTTTGAGTTGTTTCGTTTGGTTGTCGAGTTGTTTAGTTTGAGTTGTTTCGTTTGGTTGTCGAGTTGTTTAGTTTGAGTTGTTTCGTTTGGTTGTCGAGTTTTTCGTTTGAGAATTCTTGCGTGTTTTAAATAAAATGTTTGCCTTCGTGTTTGTTAATTGTGATATTGTTTCTTCAAATAAGGTCATAAACCCAAACACCCTTTTGGTGTAGGAAATAAGCAATCCCAAACACCCCTCTTTAGACAGCATAAACCAAACGGCCCTTGTGGGCTGCTGTTAACAAAACAACATAAACCAAACGGCCCTGTTTGGACAACATAAACCAAACGGCCCCTTATGGTTGAATCTTGATGGATACTTAAGTTTTCACAGCAACAACAACATCATTGGAACATTTTAAAGCGTACGAATTAAAATATAAAGCACGTTCGACATCAGTTTTCACAACAACAACAACATTTTATTAAACAACAACAACAATAACACAACAAACAACAACAACGACAATAACAGCAACAACAACAACAATAACAGCAACAACAACAACCTACATACGAAGATTTCCCATATCACCTAGCATGTCATTATAAAGGTCATGAAATAAGGCAGCTGAATCAGTTGTGTGTTTGTCTGGATGCATATACACTTCTAGCATTTTATTGAGTACCATTATCTGGTGATTCAGTTTGATGCAGTTTGAGCACTCTGTATTTCCAGGACTCGATTTTGAAGGTCCTGCAGTGTAACGAGTTGGAGTTATGGATGATCTTGCGGAATGAGTTGGAGGCGTTAAAGCTCCAAGAAAACCGGTCATTTTGGCTAGTCGTTCCTCCTTCCATAAAAAAAAATCGCATCCATACTCCTTTGTCCCACCCTGTTAAAGAGTAAAAACTATTATTTTTAACAACTAACCAAATTATTTATATAACACACAAAAAAGTATGTAATTGTTCACCTTTGATAAAGGACACGCATAGTATTGTTTACCAAGGGAGTAAGGTTTATGCGATTCTCGCAGAATTACGTCTCCTCGTTTACAAGGACAAGCAAAAGCTTCAAATTCCGCCATCTTTACCATGATAACAGTGTGTGTTTGTGGTTGTGAGGTTAAGTGGTTTTAAGTATAAGAGGTTGCGAAGTTGTGTGGATAAAATGTTAGTATATAAGAGCAGGTCTTGGTGGGAAATTTTTGGCGCCAGCATTTTGGTGGGAAAGTTTTGGTGGGAAAGTTAAACATCTCGGCTCGTTCGTTAACATCTCGGCTCGTTCGTTAAACATCTCGTGTGTAACCATAACATCTCGGCTCGTTCGTTAAACATCTCGTGTATAACCATAACATCTCGGCCCGTTCGTTAAACATCTCGTGTGTAACCATAACATCTCGGCCCGTTCGTTAAACATCTCGTGTGTAACCATAACATCTCGGCTCGTTCGTTAAACATCTCGTGTGTAACCATAACATCTCAGCTCGTTCGTTAAACATCTCGTGTGTAACCATAACATCTCGGCTCGTTCGTTAAACATCTCGTGTGTAACCATAACATCTCGGCTCGTTCGTTAAACATCTCGTGTGTAACCATAACATCTCGGCTCGTTCGTTAAACATCTCATGTCTAACCATAACATCTCGGCTCGTTCGTTAAACATCTTGTGTGTAACCATAACATGCTCTCGGACTCGTTCGTTAAACATCTCCTACATCTCGGCTCGTTCGTTAAACATCTCGTGTGTAACCATAACATCTCGGCTCGTTCGTTAAACATCTCGTGTGTAACCATAACATCTCGGCTAGTTCGTTAAACAATCTCGTGTGTAACCATAACATCTCAGCTCGTTCGTTAAACATCTCGTGTGTAACCATAACATCTCGGCTCATTCGTTAAACATCTCGTGTGTAACCATAACATCTCGGCTCGTTCGTTAAACATCTCGTGTGTAACCATAACATCCTCGGCTCGTTCGTTAAACATCTCTGTTGTCACGGTTAACCATAACATCTCGGCTCGTTCGTTCGTTACATACATGCTCGTAGTGTTAACCATAACATATCGGCTCGTTCGTTAAACATCTCTGTGTGTAACCATAACATCTCGGCTCGTTCGTTATCTGTTTAACACATCTCGGCTCGTTCGTTAAACATCTCGTGTGTAACCATAACATCTCGGCTCGTTCGTTAAACATCTCGTGTGTAACCATAACATCTCGGCTAGTTCGTTAAACATCTCGTGTGTAACCATAACATCTCAGCTCGTTCGTTAAACATCTCGTGTGTAACCATAACATCTTCGGCTCGTTCGTTAAACATCTCGTGTGTAACCATAACATATCGGCTCGTTCGTTAAACATCTCGTGTGTAACCATAACATATCGGCTCGTTCGTTAAACATCTCGTGTGTAACCATAACATCTCAGCTCGTTCGTTAAACATCTCGTGTGTAACCATAACATCTCGGCACGTTCGTTAAACATCTCGTGTGTAACCATAACATCTCGGCTCGTTCGTTAAACATCTCGTGTGTAACCATAACATCTCAGCTCGTTCGTTAAACATCTCGTGTGTAACCATAACATCTCGGCTCGTTCGTTAAACATCTCGTGTGTAACCATAACATCTCGGCTCGTTCGTTAAACATCTCGTGTGTAACCATAACATCTCGGCTCGTTCGTTAAACATCTCGTGTGTAACCATAACATCTCGGCTAGTTCGTTAAACAACTCGTGTGTAACCATAACATCTCAGCTCGTTCGTTAAACATCTCGTGTGTAACCATAACATCTCGGCTCGTTCGTTAAACATCTCGTGTGTAACCATAACATATCGGCTCGTTCGTTAAACATCTCGTGTGTAACCATAACATATCGGCTCGTTCGTTAAACAACTCGTGTGTAACCATAACATCTCAGCTCGTTCGTTAAACATCTCGTATGTAACCATAACATATCGGCTCGTTCGTTAAACAACTCGTGTGTAACCATAACATCTCAGCTCGTTCGTTAAACATCTCGTGTGTAACCATAACATCTCGGCTCGTTCGTTAAACATCTCGTGTGTAACCATAACATCTCGGCTCGTTCGTTAAACATCTCGTGTGTAACCATAACATCTCGGCTCGTTCGTTAAACATCTCGTGTATAACCATAATATCTCGGATCGTTCGTTAAACAACTCGTGTATTAGGTAAAAGTGATGTAAATAATTTTAAAAAGTTTTAAATTAATAAAATATCATTTTGAAAATTTTTAGTTAAATTTAAAAGAATTAATATTCATTTTAAAAGTTTTAAATTAATTAAAAATAATTTACAAAATACTTTCAGTGGGGACATGTCCCCGCAGAAAGATTTCCCAAAAAAAATAAATTTTCCCTCGTAGCATTTACTTTATCCCGCCAAAGGGTTTGGCGAATTTTTTTTACTTTCAGCGGGGACTTGTCCCCGCAAAAAAGTGTGATTAAAATATGCATTTATATTCTGCGGGGACATGTCCCCGCAGAAAGTAATTCCTAAAACTTGCCCATATTAGTTATCACAGATCAAACACTTAGAAAAAAAAAAAAAAAAAAAAAAAAAAAAAAAAAAAAAAAAAAAAAAAAAAAACACTCATCTGCTTCTCTGCTAGATCTGCTTCCACAACACAACACCACGATCTCCACCACCACAGCACAATCTCTACCAGCACCACCACAACACCACCATCTCCACCACCACCACCACAACACCACCATCTCCACCACCACCCACACTCGCACCACTGTGCACATCTTTCCTCCCCCTCTCCCGTTTAATTCTTTCCTCCCCCTCCTCTCCCGTTTAATTCTTTTCTCCTCCTCTCATTTTCGTTTAATTTCTTCCCGTTTAATTCTTTTGGTGAGTAATTTTAGCTTTTTTTATTTTTTTAATTTTCGTTATCTTTTTAATTTGTTATTTGTTTTTAATTTTTTGTCATTTGTTAATTTTTGTTAATTTCTTGATTTGTTTTTTTTTTTTTTTTTTTTTTATTGTTAATTTTTTGAGGTATACTTGCTGCTGAGAACGGAAGAGGAGTACGTAAGGCCGAGACCCGAAGCCGAGAACCAAGAAGCCGAGACCAGGTTTATGTTTAATTTTTTTTTTTGTACCGGGGACATGTCGCCGCCAAAAGTTTATAGTCATTAGTTTATGTTTATGTAATTTTTTTAGCTGACTTGCTGTCTGAGACCGAGACCACAGTCGAGAGCAGCCTACTGTCAAGACCAGCCGAGAGCAACCATATTCAGTACGTTTTTTTTTTTTTGTTTGCGTGCTGTGTTTGTTAAGTGATGTTTTATTTATTTATTTATTTGTTAAACGACACTTATTTTAATGAAATTGTTATCGAGTTGTTAAATGTGTTTATTTATTTATTTATTTGATTATTTGTTATTATCTTTTTTGGTTTATATTGTTATTTATTTGAATGTGTGTATATATATGCGTATATGTGTTTCTTCACTAATTTCTATGTTCTAGTACAGATGGCGGATGTTATAGCGACAAGCCATGGTGGTGATGGGGGTCACGAGCCACCCCGGGGTCCGGCGAGGAGGATAGGCACAAATTGCGAGCGTAAGAATTTCTCCTTTATTTTAATTAAACTTGATCATTATTTGAAATTGATAACTTGTTATTTTATGTCACCATCACTTTAATTTGATTACTTGCAGGCTCTAGCTCGAGAGCTCCCAGGCCTAAGCCGACGAAGCCTGGGTCAAAAATCGGGAAAGAAGGGAAGGTGGTTCGTGGTCCCTCCAAGAACACAGCATTAATCGCCATGCGGAATGACACTGGCCGCCCAGTCTCTATCAGATTTAGAAAGAATGCTAAAGGCTTCTGGGAGCATGTGGGCAATCACGCTGCGTGGTACTCGAGCTTTGTCGAGACCTTGATACGGGACACCGTTCCACTGTATCACGATACGTGGGATGATGTTTCAGAGGCCTCGAAGGCACACGTGGATTCTCAGCTCAATGTAAGTTTTTTTTTATCTTTTATTTTTTTAATTATTGTGTTTATTTATTTTAATTGTGTTTATTTATTTAAATTTGTCTCTTTATTTAAATTTGTATATTTATTTTAATTATATTTTATTGCAGCATTACTTTGATCTCGCCCCCCCACCTTGCTGGTCCAGATGGAGAGAATATTGTTAAAAGTATCGAAGCTTACTTGAGAAAGGTATACAATGACCAAAAATTCAAGCACAAGAAGAAACATTTTACAGACCAAGGTGGGCTCGATAAACTTGACGATATCAGGGCAAACCGTCCCGAGAACATGGCGGCAGATCAATGGGAGAAGCAGGTAAATTTCTGGATCGACACATACTTTGTTGTTGTTGTTATTATTATTATTATTATTATTATTATTATTATTATTATTATTATTATTATTATTATTATTATTATTATTATTATTATTATTATTATTATTATTATTATTTATAATAAGCAGATTCAGCATTGGATCGACCCGGATAAGTTAAAGATCGGGAAGATCAACAGCGAAAATAGGAAGAAAATGAAGACTACGACACTTCATGGATCTCATTCTTTGGCAGTCATAGCAGATAACTTTGTAAGACACTTTTTAATAATTTTATTTATATATATAGTGTTGGGTGAGTATTGATTGATTTTATTTATAAACAGTTGAGCTCCCCTGACCCCGACTCTGAGAATACTCCAGACTATATAGACATGTATAGACACACTCATACCAGAGATGGCACCTGGGAGTCTGAGGCCGCCGAATCCAGCTACGTAAGTATAATTTATTTCCAAAAACTCACCAACATTAATGCAATATAATAAATCACGACTTATATATTACTTTTCTTGTTTTTTTGTAACTAAACAGAATCAGATGGTCCAGCTTCGGTCAGAGAGCACCTCCTCCGGGACGCGCATGACAGATACAGAGATCTTGAGCCAGGTTCTCGGTGGCAAACAGAGGGGACATATTCCTGGCGTAGGTCCAGTTTTATCAGGAGGTGGTCACAGGCCGACTCTGAGTGCCTCACGAGCTCGTCAGGAAGCCTCCTCGTCCACACTGCGCGAGACCGTGGCGCGGCAAGGGGACACGCTGGAGATGATTCTGAGTTGGGCGAGGCGTCATCCGGGCTTTCCTCAGGAGCTAGCAGGATTGGCGGGGACATCAGGATCCCAGACTCCGACGCCGGGTGAGTCTAGACCTGCAGGGGAGGGTAGTGGGGGAGCTGGGGGTAGTGGGGGTAATGGGGATGGTGGGGAGAATGGGGATTAGGCATGTATGGGTCGGATGGGTCACTTTATGCTTGTTTTGGGCTGTTGGACATATTGTGTAGATTTAGATTGATTATTATGTCTTAGGATTCCCACTAAACTGTTCCTCGCTAGCTTATTTTTTGGGTTGTTGGACATTTTGTGTGGATCACGGTTTTTGAACCGTTTTTGGTGAATTAGGATTCATATGTTGTTGGACATTTTGTGTGGATCACGGTTTTTGAACCGTTTTTGGCGAATTATGATTCATATGATTATGTTTAGCGAATTTGGATTGTTTAGGGCAGTTGGATTAATATTATTTTTGGTGAATTTTGTTTGAAATTGTTGTTGTATATATGTTTAGCGAATTTGGTTTTAATATCGTGTTGTTGGCGAAATTTGTGAAATGGGAACAGCAGGTTTTAGCATACAAACCTGCATTTGGTAGGTTTTTGCTGCACATATTTGCGGCAAAAACCTGGAATAACCCATTTTGCAGCAATTTGCTGCAAAATGGGTCAGGCACTTTTTGCGGGGACATGTCCCCGCAAAAAGTAATAAAACACTTATATAAAAACCTTTTTTGCGGGGACCTGTCCCCGCAGAAAAGAATTTTGAAAATATATAAAAGAGTTTCTGCGGGGACAAGTCACCGCAGAAAACCAATTATAATTACGGAATTAATTAATTTTTACTTAATTTTTTAATTTTCTGCGGGGACATGTCCCCGCAGAAAGGTATTGCCACGTCGGACAATCTTTGACCGGCTAAAAAAGAGCTGGGACCCACACGTCCCCGCAGAAAGTGATATAACGTCACCGCGTAATGTATTAGCGACGAGCTTGCCGCGGTGACGTTTGGGCGGTGACTTGTCCCCGCGGAAAGTGTTTCTGCGGGGACATGTCCCCGCAGAAAGGTTAAAGATGTCCCCGCAAAAAGTGGTCAATGTTGTAGTGTGGATAGATTGATCAACTTGCAACTTAGGGTTTATGATCGATGATTAAATGGCTAAGTGTTTATGTTTAATTTGTATTTATAGTGATTTGTAGTCGGTGATGGAGCTACTTGTGAGGTTTAATGGGCCATGGCCCACCCATAAGTCGAATTGGTTACTAGGGAGCAAAGACATCGACAATGTTTAACTTTGTAAGGGATTTTACTAGTGTAAATATTACTTTTAACTTTTTAAGGGATTTTACTACTGTAAATATCATCGTACTGGCAGCACAAATTTTGAATTTTAAATTTCGAATAATTGTCTCATTCACATTATGTTTTTTTAACAAAATGTTTGCTTGAAATCGACCCTAACACATGCAAGAAAGGCCAAAACTTTATAAGCTACCACGACACTTTGGAGTTTGGACCCAACAACGGAAATAATAATTGTCTTCACAATTTTATCTTTGGTTCTAGTACTATTTCAAGCACATGCTCGTAAATTTTAATTTCTTTGTTTCTTCGGTGTCTTGAGAGACTGCTTCTGAAGTTGTTCATGATTTTTGTGCTATTGGTGATATCGGTCGCAGTGTTCATATGAGCTCTGTTGATGGTGGTGTTATTGATCCATCTAAGATTAAGGTTTATATATTGATCCTTATATTACTTGTGTTTTTTATTTGTTTAATTAGTTATTTGAATGATCCTAGAGCCAGTCTAAATCGATACAAATGATTGATGCATTGTGATGGTTCTATATATACAATTGTAAAAGGAGTTTACGACGAGGTTATAAGATCACAAGTATTTACTACCTCTTAGTAGAAAATGAGGTTAGATAGATGAGAAAATTTATACTAGTAACTGTTAGGTCAACTACTGCTTCATGTTAAATGCTTGCGGATGCTAGAGATAGGTACAGAAATATTACAAAGATCCTTGTTAATAATTACAGGGGCCAATGAGGACTTAGAGCGACCATGTGCAAAATATAAATTGTTACTTAATATTAAAAAGTAGAGAAGAGTTAAAAAGTTACCAGACACATTTCCGAAAAAATCATGAATTTTTATAACCAAAATTACATTTAAGTGGAGAAAATCCATAGGGTTTCCTGCTTATAAATGATACCCAACTGAAAATTTATTGCTTGTTACTCATGGTAAGCTCTATCTTTTCGTCTTGCTATAATTCAATCTTCATATTTTGTTGTCATTTCAATTTTATATGCATGTGTTCAGTAACATGTTAAAGGGTAATGTTAATAGTACGTGTCGAAACCGGTCAGATTGCGTATTTACGTTGACCATCAAACATTTTGTTGTTGATCCACTTAATACTACTATAAAAACTTTGTTTCTATTAAAAACAAGTAGGATTGATGTGTGCATAAAAGATTACGCTTTGTGATTTTTAACCCATTAGACCTGCTTACTCTATAGCTAAATTCTTTTTACCTATTTTACCTGCTTGCTTTGAAACATAACCCATGTTGGCCAATTCACATTTAGGACTTTTTGCATAGTATAACCAAATAAACTTTCATAATATCTTACATTTTGGGGTTGGCTTGAGGTTTATCTTTCTTTTTACGGGTGTTTTAATATAAAAAACTGTAATTATATGATGCAAGAAAAAAGTGTGTGTAGTGACCAGAAATTTTCGTCACAAACAGTACCAATCTCGTCACTAAACGTGATTAGTGACCATATTTAGGTGGTCACATGTGGTCACTATAGGTCCGTCACTAATTACAATTAGAGACCAAAAGCAGTTTCGTCACTAAATAGTGACCAAAACATCGTCACTGATCGGATGGGGTAAATACAACTTCAAACCAATCGGTGACCAAATATGTGGTCACTATTCTGCCTGAGACGAAATGGTGGTCACTATTTTGGTTGATTAGTGACGAAAAAGTGGTCACTATCCACAATTTGCCGACAACCACAAAATGCTCGGTTTCTTCGTACCCACTTTTAGCAAAACAGAAAACTAAAATTTTTAGCTTCTTAACATAATGCAAATTAATCCAAACAAAAAAGAGAATATAATCAATACCCATTACATACCAACAATTGCATCCATTTGTCTACAATAAAGAAATACAACATTGAACATGAATAAAGACTAAAAACATGATTATCAAGACAGCCTTCTTATAACACAATCTTTGAATCTATTGTTACTGTCCGCAATGTACAATAGAAAAAAATGACTAAACTTGCCCGCATTAATCCTCTCGTAAATGTTAGAGGCATATACCTCTCTTTCTGGGCCCGGGAAACCACCCCATATTGAAAAAGCCTGTCGCCAGCCCCTCTCATACAGGAATGATATTAGAGGAACCTATATCAGCAAACACAACAAGTTCTCAGTCACATTAGGATGCATAGAATTAATTGGATACGTTTTCACTCAGTTAAATATATGAACGATGTTTACAGATGATACCTGAAAATCTTAAAAGAAACAGGCCTGTATTCGCCATATTTCTTGGAGCCACTAATTAATGTTAAATCAAGATGATTTTCATTACCACTAGTTTTCAATGGTGATTAGTTTGTTAAAAATACTTGAAGTTACATATGAACCAACTTTAAAAGAAACTAGGTGTTGGAATTTAAATAGCATGACACGCATCTGAATAAATAAACACATCAAGTACGCATAGCGGAAGCATAGATCTTAATTTAACACATATAATGAATTACCGAATAATAAATAAGGGTTACCTCGAGATCCTAGCAAGAACAAGGATCATTCTTCTTTTTTCTTCTCTTGTACATATAATAGGATTAACGTGGAACCCCTTACCGTTTTGTTCCACAATCCAAGATGGAATAACTAAAGTAAGCTATTACCATGGTCTTGTACACACGTACTATAACCAACTAACGTTAGATGCTAGTGTAAAGACACGTTTATTAAACCAAAAACATTTGTTTAATAAATAAATAAATATATTCGATCTACTTTACAATGCTTAAAGTCAATCCACTTTCAAAACTGTGAATTGATTTGATCGAATGTACTGACAAGGAAGAAAAGGTCAACAACATTAAATGGTTATAATAATTGTACATGACGTCCAATCAATTAAATAACCAATGTGTATATATTTATATAGTGAATTGGCTTATTCCCCAAGACATAGATCGATTAGGGTTTAACACCCATAATCCGATCGGTTCAGCCCATTAGATGGGTATCTAGAACATTCTTGAGCTCCCAATTTCACTAATGGTCCTTCCTTTATTCCCTAACGGTCGTTTAGTCAATTCAACTAATTACTAAATGCCCGTTAGTTAATATTTCGTGTCCTAAATAATTAAATACATAACATGGTTATATATTAATTATTTCCGTTAGTCATTCATACGTAAAGTGTGCAATCCCAAGGTCCCGTGTTCGATTCTAGTCATATACATTTTAATATTTTTCCATAACTCTAACAGCTCCCACTTGGAAATATATTAAAAGTATAATTGACATTGGTTAGCGTCTAGCAACACGCCAATGCCCCTAGTACAACTCGGGTGTGTGGTCTCCTGGAAAAACCACTAGATGATTAGATCATCATACTTATCCTTTTGTTTCTAATACTACATTAATAAAGATATGGATCTTAGTCATTCTTTATTAATAATTCTGTTTCTCGTTATTTATGATTCAATAAGATTACCATATCTTCTGAACTAGTCAGGGGAGATCATGGGTGCGGCCGCACAAACATCTTATTAATCCCACGAGGGGCCCAGTAGTATTAAACTTCAAATTAACTTTGAAGGAACAAATCTCATTTTGACTACGAGCATAACTCATACACTTTGCAACACTTCCGAAAACAATCCGTATAGCTACCAGTTACGTATAGCGTTAAATTGAGTCACAGAAATGCACTACATGTATGAACGATTATCTGGTATCTCAAGTCTAAGGATAAATATATACATGATTTACTTAATGACAAGATCCATAAAGTAAACTCATGAAGTTGGGATAAGTCCTATATTCAATTTATCCATTATTGAATATCATGTGATATTGGCATCTCAACCTTACAGTACATTCTACCAATCCTCACATTTGTCTTTATTTAATGATATTCCCATATCATTAATCGACAACGGACAATTTAGAATAACATAAGTTATTCACGGATTTAAACATGCAAATATAGGATACAATTTATTATTAATGAAAACAAACGTACCACGTACTTTAATTCATAATAAATAATAATTGCTTAATATCCATTATCCAAATACTAAATATAGATCAATGCATGATAATTCCATTAATGAATTATGCCACAAGTCATGACAACCATACTTGTTGACAAGGCATAAATCAACTAATTTGATCTATCGGAAATTTTGAGAATACTTATTTCAAGAATTCAATTAATGAAGTTCTTGTATGTGTGCATTCATCTATCTAGATATTGCCACATACTTCATAAAATGCGTGACATCCTCATCCACGGATTTATGACAATTAAACTACCAAACCTTTGTAGTTAAAGTATTCTAATTCTTTAATGTATAATGCAACTATGCTCATAATGAGCATAACTAGTACACATGACCATTAACTAGGATAAACTCCTACCATGACTAGTATTGAGTGTCATCTCAATCTCATTAGCATTATTGTATCCAACAACAATATGCTCTTTAAAATTCCGTAAACTTTTAATATTCATCGTGTAATGTTTGATATCTTCAAATCTTTGAAGATTTGTCAACTATATCAATTTCGCAATAATTTGCCATATGTTTCATATTTAGAATTATGGAGCATCTCCAGGCTGAGGATGTAAATTCTAATTCAACCATATACATTACACTTAGCTATCTAATAACTTTCAATTAGATACTAATGTTGTCAATCATCTTTCATTTAAGCATGATACAACAAGCAACATGATGTATATGAAAAAATCCTTGTGTCTTTGATTTCATTCATGTCATATCTTTTCAAAGATATGTATCTATCTAGCTTTCCTAATAGATTATCATGTTTATTAGAATCAGTTATTTTACCGCTTATGTTTATAACAATAAACATATACTTCAAGGTTATATGTTTATTTTCTGAATTTCCATTTGAAGTTTCATTCCAAACTAATACTTAACATTTAATGTTAATGGAATGTTACTTCCCATATGTTATACAACATATATGAAATAAGAAAATAAATATAATACTCCCACTAGCTTTCAGGAATAATAAGAAATACCTTATTTTAATTATACTAAATCAAAGCTAAGATTTAATAACTAAACATAAGTATATCTCCTAGATGTATGCATTAATCCATTCACTAATGATTTGCACTTTGTATACTACTAAAGATTATTTGAATTCAAATACTCCTTTCAATTACTTATCGTCCTCGCTCAAGTAATTATCCAAGAAAGAGTTTTGATATTTCATTGATAATTTCATATAAATGAAACTAAGAATGATAATCATAATCTTTATATATTTAATGTGCCTAGAAATAATTTCAATCACATTTAATTGCTCAAGTGTGATTGATAATTTTTTCACACCTTAAATATGTATACAAAATTTTGTCCCTTATGATTTCTACTCAAAATTTAAATCTCTATGATTTTCATTTCCTTTGTAGAAATTCATCTTTATTCTATAGTGTAACTATAGAGTTTAAGATCAACTACGTTTTTAAACTAGTTGTCTTCTTGGACTGCATCTAATTATTCATAGTATGAGTAATTTGCCAAATTAAATATTTGCAATTGATTAACAGGTTTATCAAAATCCTGTAACTCATAATCCTCAACATATTCTACAAATATTTGAGATATCCTTGCGGATCTATGAATAAAAATTCCATCATCTTGAGATTTAACATTACCATGTTTAATCTTCATTATGATTTTGCTAGTGTATTTAGAAAATTATGTATCTTGTAATTTTATCTCAACAAGATAAATTCCTCCCACTTGCCTTTTACAATTTATAGATTAACTATAAATACGTAGCAAATACAGCAACACAAACTTGTTCTCTTTTGGGAATTTACAAATACATATTGACAGTTCCTAACATTAATTTGTTAATAACCTACTCATCAAGCAGTCTAACAAATTCTGAACTTCAATTTTAACACTTAATGTGATTCAACACATTCCATAATAAATGGTGTCTTATTAATCTTCTAGGTTGGAGTCTAATTGAGTATATCCAATCCATACTCAATTTTCTAACCTTGATATCTTTAGAAAGAATAGAAGATATAGTTATCTCAAATCAAACAATATAACAAGAGTTTGATTTTCCTAACTGAACATACCATACACATATGTATTTCATTAGGATTAATTGTAATACCCGAAATTTCAAAACATGCAAAATGACCAAAATACCCCTGTAACCTTGAAATTCAATTAATAAATGTTTAAAACGCCAAATAAATCCCAAACCTCTGGAAACGAGCAACATATGAAGTAAGAAAATTTTATTACAACATTTTAATATTTTACAATGTCTAAAAATTATTGTCGCATTGTTTTAATATATAATTGGACCGATATACATTTGTATTTCTTGTATATTTATTTAAAACCAAAAATAATAAAGATAAAGACTACACTAATTATGGAAACTACTCCTAAATCAGTATTACACCTCATCTAATCAATCACAACCGAAATTCTTGCAATCAAATAACTCATACACGGTTTCCCTTCAATATACACGCTCCATCTCTTAATCGAAACCCTAACACACACAAAAATTTACACACACCTATTCTGATTTTTTGGAGGTCCTAGAGTATTTTTCCCACGTTCATCTGAGTACAAGGAAGGGGAGAAAAATAAGTTTGTGGTCGTGAAAGGGCTGGAGTGATCGTGGGAATTTTCCTTGTGTCGTGGGTACTAGCAAGAGGTACAAATTCATCACGCCTCATCCGATCATTCTAAGGCTCATCTGGTATTTTTGTCACACTCCTTACATCATATATAACATGTATAAAATATATAACACGAACCATGCATGCTTGATTGATCGTATGAATTTAAACGAGCCATAAAACCCTAAAAATGAAAATAATTTCTAATCTGTTCATGCGATTTTTCTGGGCTGAGATCATATTTTATTTGGGTTCTATAGGCATCATATAACTCTGGAAAAATGTTAGTTGTAATTGTTAAATCTTAAATCATCCATATTGAATTTTTGTTTAAAATCGGATTTAAAGAAATAAAGGAAGAAAATGGAAAAAACCTAATCGAATGGAACTAGGGTTGTATTTTACGAGTAAATCTGGTCAATTAATGTATTTTGATGATGATACAATGATTGTTTGAAGATTGGAAGAATTAGGGTTAGGGTTTTGTAATTTAAAAGTTTCACCGATTTGAAAATAAAAGTGTAAGGGTGTGTTTTGTAAATTATTAAACTTATGGGTTATTTTGTGAGATACTTTGGATCAGGGATGATTCATGAAAAATATAAAATGGGGGTGATACGTGTGAAATTTGTAACTAAAAGGTTTAAAAGTAAACCGTATAGAATTAATAATCCGAATTGTAATTTTTAAAAGTAAAGGACTTGTTTTGTAAATTCTGGAAATTTAGGGTTGGATTCGTAAATATTGATATAAGGGGTATAAAATGTACTTTTTATAAATTGAGGGTAAAATGTGTAAATATGGATATATTTAAGGATCGGATCGTGGTTTTAAATTAATTAAGGGTATGTTTGTAAATTTATTTATTCAAAGGACTTGTTGTGTAACTTTTACAAAGTTGGGGCTGTTTTCGTACTAATATTTAATTTAAGGGTTTATTAGGTAATTGGGTAAAATCAAGGACTTGGTGTGTAAATATAAATATGAAAAGGGTTAAATTGTATTTCATATAATTATAAGGTGTATTTTGTAATCTAAATAACTAAGAAGGTATAAAGTGTAAATTAGTAAAGTTAAAGGATGGTAATCTGCTAATTATAGAAACCTGCTAAATAAGGAAACTTTCTAAAAATGGAAAACCGACTAAAATAAGTAATCTGAATAAAACAAGCTATTAATAAAACAATCATGAATTCGTGTAGATTCGCTGAAGATGGAGTTTGCTTCCGGTCTTTATGTTCTGTTGTGTTTTCACTTGCGGTATAAGGTACAGATATTCTGACCTTCTCACAGGTTTCTCATGAACTCTTCCTCTTGTCCTTCTTACTTGCTTGAACCTTGCTATGCTCCCCTTGATTTGTGAACATTACTATGTTTCCCCCTTGTATTGTGAACCTTTGATATGACCCACTTGATTTGAACCTTGCTTTGAACCCTTGCCTTGATTTCTTGGGTTGAACCTTGCCATGTTCCCTTGATACTTGACATACTTCGTTCATCACCTTTGACCTGAATATTCAAATCCTTGGACACCTAGAAGATTTACTTGATATTAAAACTGGAAGTGGAAACTTTCTTAATTATATATGAACATGTTTTGAGAAAAGCTATTTTAAAACGATGCGATACCACTTTTAAATGTAATTCTACTAAAGTTTTATGAAAATAACTTTTAAGAACTATCTTTATGAAAAACTGTTTTGAAAGACCATTGTTGTGAAAACTATTTTGAAAGATCATTTTTACTAAAACCATTATTAAAGGATTTCTTTTAAATGAACTTTTAAATTGAACCTTTGCTATGATCTCTTGTCTTGAACCTTGACTTGAACCTTGATATACTTGAATTGGAAACTTGACTTGAGCCTCGATATACTTGAATTGGAAACTTGACTTGAACCTTGATACACTTGAATTGGAAACTTGACTTGAACCTCGATATACTTGAATTGGAAACTTGACTTGAACCTTGATACACTTGAATTGGAAACTTGACTTGAACCACTTGAAATGGGAAACTTGACTTGAACAACTTGAACTTGAACTTGGAACTTGAACTTGATACTTGATACTTGATACTTGACCCTTGACCCACAGTTTGAGATTACGAGCCATAACTAGGCATGAAGGTTTCATGTCCATGTCATTGATGCACCGATGGTATGACTCTAGGGCAGGAGAGTGATGACCTGTCCCGTCCCTGACTTGATTTGATTGTTACGTAGAGGCAGACTTTGGCCACCTGGGGCGTATGGATGCATCCTAGATTTGACTTGCTTGACTTGACTTGTTTATATTACTTGTTATACTTGGTGACTGATGGTGTGTGCGATACACGTCTTTCACATCTTGGGAGCTCATGACTCCACCCCTTGGAGGTATCCCCTCATATTGTACTTGGTACCGAGGTCTCCCCTCCGTACACCTTGCTACTTGATTTCTTGACTTGACTTGGGCTCGTAATGGATTACTGTTTTTCCCTTTACCTTATAACCTTGTGCTTAGTATTCCGAGGTCACCCCTCCGGATACATACTTGACCTGACACTTGACTTAATACTTGACTTGACTTGATTTGATTTGGGCTCGGGTTGGGATTACTTTTCCCTTTCTTCTTATCTTTTGTAACTATTCCTTAACTCTTGGTATATCTGCATAACCTTTTATCTTTCTATCCTCACTCTTGTTACACTTTGCATTGTTTCACTTACTTCACTATCCCATTATTACTGCTTGTTACCTTTATATCTGTTCACTGGGCTTTTTAAGCTCAGCCGCATTTCTTTTCCTGCGGCAGGTTTTAGTTTGGAAGCTAGGTATGAGTGGAAAGTACCTTGAACTTAGAAGAACCTTACTAGCTATTGAAGATGAATAGAAGAATTTATATTTAGACTTAGAAATTATTGTATTAACCTTGTAGTTTCAGATTTTCCTTTGTAACCCTTGAAATTCTATTGTATTATTTATGTCATATGCTTGTGTCGTTCTGATATGAAACCATTTTTGTGACATCTTTACCCTTTTCGGGTCGGGGTGTTACATTAGGATTAATATAGTAAGTCAATTTTACAATATGTTAGATAAATATATTTGTTTTGGCTTACCTATTTACCAACTAAGTCAATTTAATGGTACAATAGATTTTCCAAACTAATTGCATGCATTATAACATAAGTGCCTTTTAACCCAGGCCACTTAATTTCTATGTCTTACCAAAAAGACATAAACTGTTATAATTCCAACCTACGTTATAAGTCATTGATCAACTCAATAACTTCTTGTATATGTCTTAATTAAAAAACATAACAAGATAACGTCTTACTTTGTTATAAGTCTTATAGTAATCAAAGACTTCATATTTATATCTTACAATATAAACATGTATAACTAAAGTAATCATGAACACCACAATATGATTTCAATAATATTTCAAGTTAATTTATTACTTCATATATTTATGTCATTTCAAGAATACATAAACATTCAAATTATGAAGTAGTATTAGATTACTTCATTTATTTATGTCATTGCAACAATACATAAGTATTCATATTAGAAGTAGTCTAATTATCATATTGACACTTGTTCTATTAATTATCTAATTTAGAAACTTGTAAATTAACATAGTTTCATTGCATCAGCTGAGGCTGCTAGTAATGAAAGTATGTAATTTCCATTGTCATTAATATCTAGTAATGAAAGTAGATATTAACTCCAAGTGTTTTATTAATTAGATGTGAATAAAACCACATTAGAACATCAATCTCTTACCTTGCAGTCAAGAGAATCCTTTAAATCATATTCTTTTGTGTTGTTTCTTGCACACAATAAAGATTTCTCCCACTTGTGCTTGGAACAACATAACGTATCATATAAACAACACGTCAATAGCTTGCTTATATGATTAATATGATTGTGTCATAGATATTAGTAGATATAGAATCACCTCGTCTAGTAAGGAAACGTACACGACTATCCTTAATACCACAAGTGTCTATAATTGGAAAGTATTTATCTCAAGAAATTCTAGAGATAATCCGGGTTACTATCAAGATATCATGACTTGTAGCTCCCACTGAATTAAAGATCACTACATGAACTCATTATTCAGTAATTACAACACAATGCTCCCACTGGATTTGACAACATTATAAATGTTTCATAACCAGTAAAAGCAAATATTGTGCTGTTTACTTTCCTACACCTTTGAGTAATCCCTTACGTAATACATACTAAGGTACTCAAAGAATGTGTTCTACTTGTCAATGATGGAATATCCATCAATACAATTAACTTGAGAAAATTGAGCATGCAATTTCTTCCTCAATTAGGTCTACCATCACCTACAATGATATGTAGCACCTTTAAATGGTTAAAGCACAACAACTAGATTAATCATTCTAGTTTGCCTTTTACCAATTTTGCGGTAATTAGTCTAGCTTCTAATTTTAATAACTCCTAAACGTGCAGTTTTGAAACTGCCATGAGTTATTTCTTAGAATTTAGACAATTCTAATTTTCCTATTATACCTTTCTCATTCATGAAAAGGAATAGGATTAAGTCTCACTCTTCACTCGAAAAGTAGACTTGGTTTATTCTTTTAGTTAAGTTGACTCTATCCAAAGACCCCTACGGGTGCAGATCAACTTTCCACTAAAGGAATGTTCCACGTTTACGGTATTAACGTTGCATTTAATACATTAAAAGAATTTTCAAAATTCAATTTTAGTATTTTCGATAATAAACTTTTCAAGAAAATTAAACACCCATGGTAAATAAACATTTTAACCATTTAATTTTCACTGAAAAATTAGGATCCAAATTAACATCGTTTCATTACATCAGCTGAGGCTGCTAGTGGTTGGCCCAGAAACAGTCAGCTTAAATCAACCACGGATGTGGTCAAATAAAGTCAAACAATCTAGGGCACGATACAATTTACCAAGGAGTACAGAATATTCCCGGGTCGTTAAGTCCCAACGAGGTGTGAAATCTGTAATAAAACGAATCTGTGATCAGGTGATAATTGAACGGAAAAGGGTTGTGATTTATTAAACTAAGGAAATATAAAAGGAAATAGCTTAAAGAAACTATAAGAACAAGTACGTGAAAGCAAAATACTTAGAAACGTTTAAAACCTAAAAACGCGTATGTTAAATAAAAATTACGTACGAACTAAAAACGAGCCGTATATATATATTTTTTATTATTCCATTTTACTTTATTTTGATAAAGTACTTAATTATAAGCACTTTTTATAAAAGACAATATTTTTGAAAACTTGAAATAAGCACATAAAAAAGCAGATTAAAGCAGCCGCTTACGAAAACGGGCTAAAAACTAAAATATTAGAAAATCTAATCTTACAAGTGCAAAATTATTTTTCTTAAATCCTAAATAATAAAAGAAAATTTTAGAAAAAAGATTTATATTTTTCTGACTTTTATATTTTTTATTATGAATTAAAAACTATTAAAACTAATAAAAATGTTTAAAAATAGTAAACGACTTAGGAAAAATCTGAAAAATTCAAGGTAAATACTATATGATAGCAGAATACTAGGAAAAATATAAAAAGCTAGATAAGCCCACTAATAAGCTGAATGGGCTAATAAGCAGTTTGAAAATAAGCACAAAAATAAGCTAATAAGCACTAGAATGCACCAAAAGCTCAAGTATAGTGTAATATACTAAAACAAACTCAATTCAACTGAAAAAACTAAAATATGCCCAGGCCGTCAGCCATTTCGAGTAATGAGAAGTTTGAATAAAAGAAGCCTAATGTACCTACTTCTAGCTTAATTTTAAGCACTGTAATAAGCAGTTTTTTGGAAAGTGAAGGGGGCAAAATCAAGCTTATACTACTGGCTATCCAAATCACCAAAAATTCCCAAAATTAAACATCATTTGCTATCCTAATTTGACCCTAGATCAGCAGCTCAAAACTGGGTTTGAACCTGAACTTTTGACTTTTGGCTGTTTTTGAAGAATTTGACTTTTGTGAGTTTTGATCCTAATCTATTGAATGAATATGATGTATTAAGCTACTGAAATACTATACTAAGCAATTCTAACAACTTACTAACATGTGAGCATGGTCCATGAACTAGAAAGTCCAACAGTGAATAAGCAATGAAGATTCAAAAGAGAATTTGACTTTTTCCAAAAAAAGTGACTGGTTTATGATAGAACTAAACTCTTATGACTTAATATGATATGTTATAACTAAAAACAACATCACAAACACCCTAGAACACAGGGTACACAGCAAATCCAAACAACCCTATATGAAACTAATTTTTTCATTTTCAAAAGATTAGAGTGAGTTAGGCCATGAAACTGATTCACAAGGTTCTAATATGATGGAATAAGCTTAAACTAACACAGAAACACCAGTAATAACAACAAAAACTTAGTGATCATGATTATGCTAGTTTTAACTAAGAAAATGAAATATTAAGCAACTTATAAAACTGACTAACAAGCATGGTATTAAAAGCAATAATTTGACTACCCAATACAAAATAAGCACAAATGAACAAATAAACAGCAAGTAAGCTTAGCTATAGTGCAAATGCAAAAACTTGAGTAAATGGCTTACAAGTTGATCTTGACTGAGAACAAGTAACCACACCAATAGAACTCAACCTAATGCCTCCCAAGAGGCTCTAAACCATGTAAATTCCAAAATGACCAGGTTCCTTTGCTTCAATCTTCTTCCACAGTGATTTTTAATTTATGAACTATTTTTGTGATTTTTGAATGATTAATGATTTAATGAACTAAACAGGTTTGGCAAACTTTAGAATCTTGATAAAGCTTTTAAATGAACATAAGAGAGCTCAAAGAAACACTTGAAAACAACATTTAACAAATTTAAAGTGAAGTTGTCAATTTCACTATAAATTGCCAAATCTGAAATTAATAAACAAGGCTTGAATTAATCTTGAAATAAAGGTTTCAATACAACAAAAGAACTGAATACAAGTGATTTTAACTAAAAAATACAACTGAAATTGAAACTATACTACCTACGAACTAAAACTATATTAAGCTACACTAATACTTCTTCTCTTCCTTCTTTTTTTTCTTTAAATATCATTCCCAATACTTCCTTGCCGACTTCTCATCAAATCCCACCTGTAGGTTAAGCTTGAGGTGATCTCAGTCGTCCACTTGGCTTTTTGGCGGGAAAAATAGTCATAGTGGTTTGGGGTAGTTTCAAAACAATTAAAGAAGTTTGGATTGATGTGGAGGTGGAGGGGATGAGTTGTGTAGTGGGTAGTGAGGTGGAAGCCAAGTGGTCAAAACCACTTCTGGTATGAAGGTGTCTGGTGTTATGAGTTGTGAGAGGGAAAGTGTATAAGAGATAAGAGGTGAAGTGGGTTTGACTGGGTAGTTGACTCCGGGCTTTATTATTTCTTTGTTTTGGCCGGGGTTCAAAAAGGAGGGGTCAGGTTTTATTAAAAAGGAAGTGGGCTGGGCTTGGTGTTGGGTTTGTGTTTTGGGTTTATATAATAAAAAGGATCCGTTTGGTTATAGTATTAAACACAAGGACCATTTTTGTTATTTCCTGAATTGTGAAGGACTGAAATTGTAACTCTTTCAAAGTTTATCACAAGGACCAATTTTGACAATTTTAATTTACCAAAGGACCAAAAATGTTAATTTTCCAATTTAAAATGTCCAGGGATAAATTCTGTCAATCATTGAAATTTCAGGGACTAAAGTTGCCGTTTTGCAAAACTGAACTTTATAAGGCTAATTTTGACAACTTGAAAATCCCTGAGGGCCTTTTATGAAAAGTTTCCATGTTTTGAATAACTAGGGACTAGATTTGACAATTTATGAATAAAACACAGTTTAAATATTTTTCTGTCTTTTTGAGACTTTTCAAAGTGTTTTTGACTGTTTATGTGGGTTTAAACAAGGTAAATATATGTGTATTTAGACACATATCAAATCCCCCACACTAAACTATTGCTAGTCCCTAGCAATATTTTTGAAAATTTAATGGATTTTATCTCTTTACCAAAAGCCATTACTTCTGGAGTAGCCAATTGTTTCAGTTCAAGTAAGAACTTTGGTACACTGATAACCAAATGATTTTGAGCAAATCATCAACTGTCAACGGGTTTGATATGTCTTTACCAAAAGCCGTTTGCTTCTGGACTAGCCAACTCTTAGATAAAATAATTATTATCTTTGGTGAGCTGATTACCAATTATGGTTTTCCACTGCCTTTACCACAAGCCATAACCTTGCGGGCTAGCCAACTCTTCACTTATAAAGATATGGTGAGTCGAATACCATACAATTTTGGGCAAATTGCAAGCCATAAACGGATTTGATATATCTTTACCTGCAGCCGTTTGCTCAGGATTAGCCAGTCCTTATGTGGGTTAGACATGGTGGACTGATAACCATTTGTTGTGTTAGTGCAAAGCACTACCACCAAATGAAAAAATTTTAAAATTTTTGGCCAAAACGGGGAAACTAGGAATAGGGCACAAATGTGATCAAATTCGCCAGAATTCCCCCCCACACTTAGAATTGAATATTGCCCTCAATATTCAAAGTACCGGCTATTATGCCGACACTTAGAACATTGCAAGGGAATACTAATGGCCAAGCGTGGGAACACAACAAAATTTATTTATTATTATTTTGAACATATATACAACAGTGGGGGCAACACCCCCACACTAGGGTGTTAGAAAAGAGAAAGAAGTCAGAGACATGGGTGAAAACCCATGTTGTCGGCTAAGGTTTTTGTTCACCGAGTCACTAGCTTGACTCGACCCCGCATTCATTGGTTCTTGGGGAAGCAAGTGGAAGAAACCATCTCCATCGGACTTTCATTCAATGTGTTTGGATGAACATTTGAATTTCTTGAAAGTTCCACTCCGATGAGATATACACAGATCCGGCTCACAAATGATAAATGAAAATGCCTGGATCAAAGATAGTGTCTTCATTCCCGAAGGAGTGAAGAACAGGAGAAGTCACCGTGTAGGTGAAGAAAAGAAAGAAAGTCATGATAAAAATCATGACTAACTCATCATCATCAGAAGGAGAATTCATGCTTTCAGTATCATGAATCTCATCATTTAAGCTCGGCTGATCAAGACATATTCTGGGCGGGAGGGATGGAATTTTGATATTAATCAAATTCTCAATGTTGAGAACATCTCCCTCCGAAACACAAAGATTTTTTATGTCTAGATCAAAGTGGAAGTTATCATACTCCGGCGGAGATATGATATGAGTGAGTTCAAAGGAGAACTCCTCGTAAAGAGAATCATTCACGTGATGTAAATTTGTGAACCCTTGTTCTATTATGGAATCATCACCTACCTCGTTCTGAATATCAAAGATTGGATTATCATAAATTAACGTGAATTCGGATTCGAATTCAAACAGAGGATTGGTGAAAGACGTTTTGAATGCTTCGGGAACAAGATGATCAATATTCTCTTTTGGACTGACGAGCTCAGAAGGTAGTTCCTCCACATGACTGATGTCTCCACATGATAAAGAATTTTCATCGGTATGTGAATCACTAAGCTCGGGGTTGGGATAAGAATTGAGTGATGGATTATTATTTAAGAGACTTTCGATTTCTTCCAGATTGGATTCGAAATCAAAGAGATCATCATCACTTCCTGATGGAAGTGGATCAATGTGAGTAAGTTCATCAGTAAACTCCTCAAGAAGAGGGTCAACATCAGAATGGGGCAGTGATGCCTCAACATACTCAACTTCTCCATAAGATGTATATTCATCGTTAGAATCGGAGAAAGTCTCAAAATGATCTTTTGAACACTCAAGAGGGGAAGGGATATCACACACATGATCAAGAATTCCCTGTGACTCACTTGGGATTGGGACAAGGTTCTCAACACTAGACTTTATGAATTCGTCCGATTCCTTTTCAGGAACAGTGCCAAGATGCTCATCCCCCATAATAAGAGAATTAGTGGGAACTTCGGGTGTGATAACAGCAGACTCAGGGAGTTGAAAAGGACTAGCATACATGGATTTTACAATTTCCATTTGTTCTTCTGCTAGTAATTCCATCATACTCTTTTCTCCCTGTATTTCCACGAAAGGAATCTCAACTGATGAACTTGATGAATCTTTTTGAAGAATATCAACGATATCTTCATCATCACTGTCATCATCGTCATCGATAAGAGCAGCATTGCGGAAATTGGCACGTGTTTTAGCTGCTCTTTGCTCAGCAAGTAATTCTTCCATACTCTTTTCATGAGGATTGTCTATGGCAAATGATTCTGCCATAGCTTTCCCACGAGAATATGGAATGAGTGGAAATTGTGGGGGTGTGGATGTGTCAAAACCAGAAGGTTGACATTGATTATCATCATGAGGACCCCCACAATATGCACAAGAAGAACTTGGTGCATTATGAAACGGTATATTAGCCAACTCCTCATTTATTTCTTTTAAGGACTCTAGAGTCTTTAGAAAAAAATCTTGTTCAGTTTGTTGAGGAGTTGCTTGAAACATTGGGTACTGTGGAGGTTGGTCTTGACACGAATAGTCATAACTGTTACAAGGAAATGGATTCCTTGCTTGACAATCAGAGCTAAAATGTGGACCTCCACAGTACTCACAGGAAAAGTTTGGTGTATTTTGATACGATGCATCATTGAAATTTGGATAACATGATTCTTGCTCGTATGAATGTGATGGGTAGTTGGAAAAATTTGAAGAGTCGTTGAATGAGTTCGGATTAGGATCATAAGAAAATGAATTCCTCGAACCACAAAACAAACAACTTCCGTCTCGAATATCATTACCACATTGTTCACATGTACACCAACGACATGGCAAACCGAAAAGTGACTCACCACAACCGATACAAGGAATAAAATCCGGAGGTGGGACAAGTGGAGTGCTCTGAGAGCTAGGAATTTCCACCACTTCCGTTATGGTCTCTGGTTTTTGATAAACGTGAAGATTAGGCAAGTCGTTCTTTTTAGTCACTGTTCTAAGTTCTGTACGTTTGCTTGACAAACTTTTAACTGTAAATCCTGAAAGGTTAGGATCGATTCTTGATGGTTTGTCATTAATAGCACGTATCTCGGGCTGTGGAGGGTAGTAGGAAGAACTTTGAGAATCCTTGAGAGACTCTTTAGTGGATAATTCACACCAATAACAAGATCCACGATCCTTTGGTGCATGCTTTCCACACCGCTCACACGCACACTTAGAACAACGATGGCTGTCAATCAACGGGCTTTTACAATCAAAACATTTGTACCCGAGAGACGCCATAGAAGAAAGGTATAAGAAGTTTAGAATCAAATGGATAGAGGGTTAAGGGATAAAGAATCAAAAAGGGTGAGAGGGTAAAGATGAATATTTTTGGGTTTTTTGTGTTCGTTGAAAACTTGAATAAAAATATTTTTGGTAACCGTTTAGTCAAACAAATTAACTTCACGATAATTTTGGTTTTTTCTGAAAATAAGAGAATATGGACAAGGATGGTTAATATACAATGGGTGTATATTCAACAATCACTAATGCTTCAAATTCGTTTTTACGCAGCACACCTCCCCGGCAGCGGCGCCAAAATTTGATTGGCCCAGAAACAGTCAACTTAAATCAACCACGGATGTGGTCAAATAAAGTCAAACAATCTAGGGCACGATACAATTTACCAAGGAGTACAGAATATTCCCGGGTCGTTAAGTCCCAACGAGGTGTGAAATCTGTAATAAAACGAATCTGTGATCGGGTGATAATTGAACGGAAAAGGGTTGTGATTTATTAAACTAAGGAAATATAAAAGGAAATAGCTTAAAGAAACTATAAGAACAAGTACGTGAAAGCAAAATACTTAGAAACGTTTAAAACCTAAAAACGCGTATGTTAAATAAAAATTACGTACGAACTAAAAACGAGCCGTATATATATATTTTTTATTATTCCATTTTACTTTATTTTGATAAAGTACTTAATTATAAGCACTTTTTATAAAAGACAATATTTTTGAAAACTTGAAATAAGCACATAAAAAAGCAGATTAAAGCAGCCGCTTACGAAAACGGGCTAAAAACTAAAATATTAGAAAATCTAATCTTACAAGTGCAAAATTATTTTTCTTAAATCCTAAATAATAAAAGAAAATTTTAGAAAAAAGATTTATATTTTTCTGACTTTTATATTTTTTATTATGAATTAAAAACTATTAAAACTAATAAAAAGGTTTAAAAATAGTAAACGACTTAGGAAAAATCTGAAAAATTCAAGGTAAATACTATATGATAGCAGAATACTAGGAAAAATATAAAAAGCTAGATAAGCCCACTAATAAGCTGAATGGGCTAATAAGCAGTTTGAAAATAAGCACAAAAATAAGCTAATAAGCACTAGAACGCACCAAAAGCTCAAGTATAGTGTAATATACTAAAACAAACTCAATTCAACTGAAAAAACTAAAATATGCCCAGGCCGTCAGCCATTTCGAGTAATGAGAAGTTTGAATAAAAGAAGCCTAATGTACCTACTTCTAGCTTAATTTTAAGCACTGTAATAAGCAGTTTTTTGGAAAGTGAAGGGGGAAAAATCAAGCTTATACTACTGGCTATCCAAATCACCAAAAATTCCCAAAATTAAACATCATTTGCTATCCTAATTTGACCCTAGATCAGCAGCTCAAAACTGGGTTTGAACCTGAACTTTTGACTTTTGGCTGTTTTTGAAGAATTTGACTTTTGTGAGTTTTGATCCTAATCTATTGAATGAATATGATGTATTAAGCTACTGAAATACTATACTAAGCAATTCTAACAACTTACTAACATGTGAGCATGGTCCATGAACTAGAAAGTCCAACAGTGAATAAGCAATGAAGATTCAAAAGAGAATTTGACTTTTTCCAAAAAAAGTGACTGGTTTATGATAGAACTAAACTCTTATGACTTAATATGATATGTTATAACTAAAAACAACATCACAAACACCCTGGAACACAGGGTACACAGCAAATCCAAACAACCCTATATGAAACTGATTTTTTCATTTTCAAAAGATTAGAGTGAGTTAGGCCATGAAACTGATTCACAAGGTTCTAATATGATGGAATAAGCTTAAACTAACACAGAAACACCAGTAATAACAACAAAAACTTAGTGATCATGATTATGCTAGTTTTAACTAAGAAAATGAAATATTAAGCAACTTATAAAACTGACTAACAAGCATGGTATTAAAAGCAATAATTTGACTACCCAATACAAAATAAGCACAAATGAACAAATAAACAGCAAGTAAGCTTAGCTATAGTGCAAATGCAAAAACTTGAGTAAATGGCTTACAAGTTGATCTTGACTGAGAACAAGTAACCACACCAATAGAACTCAACCTAATGCCTCCCAAGAGGCTCTAAACCATGTAAATTCCAAAATGACCAGGTTCCTTTGCTTCAATCTTCTTCCACAGTGATTTTTAATTTATGAACTATTTTTGTGATTTTTGAATGATTAATGATTTAATGAACTAAACAGGTTTGGCAAACTTTAGAATCTTGATAAAGCTTTTAAATGAACATAAGAGAGCTCAAAGAAACACTTGAAAACAACATTTAACAAATTTAAAGTGAAGTTGTCAATTTCACTATAAATTGCCAAATCTGAAATTAATAAACAAGGCTTGAATTAATCTTGAAATAAAGGTTTCAATACAACAAAAGAACTGAATACAAGTGATTTTAACTAAAAAATACAACTGAAATTGAAACTATACTACCTACGAACTAAAACTATATTAAGCTACACTAATACTTCTTCTCTTCCTTCTTTTTTTTCTTTAAATATCATTCCCAATGCTTCCTTGCCGACTTCTCATCAAATCCCACCTGTAGGTTAAGCTTGAGGTGATCTAAGTCGTCCACTTGGCTTTTTGGCGGGAAAAATAGTCATAGTGGTTTGGGGTAGTTTCAAAACAATTAAAGAAGTTTGGATTGATGTGGAGGTGGAGGGATGAGTTGTGTAGTGGGTAGTGAGGTGGAAGCCAAGTGGTCAAAACCACTTCTGGTATGAGAGGTGTCTGGTGTTATGAGTTGTGAGAGGGAAAGTGTATAAGAGATAAGAGGTGAAGTGGGTTTGACTGGGTAGTTGACTCCGGGCTTTATTATTTCTTTGTTTTGGCCGGGGTTCAAAAAGGAGGGGTCAGGTTTTATTAAAAAGGAAGTGGGCTGGGCTTGGTGTTGGGTTTGTGTTTTGGGTTTATATAATAAAAAGGATCCGTTTGGTTATAGTATTAAACACAAGGACCATTTTTGTTATTTCCTGAATTGTGAAGGACTGAAATTGTAACTCTTTCAAAGTTTATCACAAGGACCAATTTTGACAATTTTAATTTTCCAAAGGACCAAAAATGTTAATTTTCCAATTTAAAATGTCCAGGGATAAATTCTGTCAATCATTGAAATTTCAGGGACTAAAGTTGCCGTTTTGCAAAACTGAACTTTATAAGGCTAATTTTGACAACTTGAAAATCCCTGAGGGCCTTTTATGAAAAGTTTCCATGTTTTGAATAACTAGGGACTAGATTTGACAATTTATGAATAAAACACAGTTTAAATATTTTTCTGTCTTTTTGAGACTTTTCAAAGTGTTTTTGACTGTTTATGTGGGTTTAAACAAAGTAAATATATGTGTATTTAGACACATATCAGCTAGCAATGAAAGTACTCAATAAGGTAGAGCTACACTCAATTGCCAATATACAATTGCAATTCCTAGTATCATGGGACTTACATATTTTGCCAACAACAGTTGCAAATGTAAGCATGTTTCATCCCCAAATCTTTATGCCTTGACGCCGTTCCATCACATCAGCTGAGGCTACTAGTGATGCAAGTGCTCAATTAAGTTAACCAATTTAGAAACATGTAAACTTGACGCCGTTTCATCACATCAGCTGAGGCTGCTAGCAATGAAAGTGCTCAATTTACCCTTTGATTCCCATTCTTTGAATCATTACATCAGCTGAGGCTGCTAGCAACGATAGAATGTAATCTCAGGTGTTTCCGTATTAATTGGGTGGCATATAACTTAAATTTTAAGGGTATTAATTTTTGATGTGAATCAAAAAATATGTACAAGATGTCATGCATTCATCTTGTAACATATGTTTTATAAAAAACCATTAACTAATTCGCAGCTTAAAATCAACAAAATTTTAATTGATGGCGTTGAGAAACTTACAACATTGCCTTAAGATGCTTCGTACTTTTTCATGGTGTACTTGGTAAGTCTAATATTGACGCACAGGCGAGCGGAGGGGCAAACGTCCGCCGAAGCTAATTAAAAACGCGCCCTTTTTGGATGACAATTTAATGTCAAGCCTCCTTATACCCACTTTATAGTTTGTCAATATTAGGTCCGCCGCTTCGACCACTTTTGTACAGTCGCATCAATCAATTAAAAACTTTAAGATTTAAAGCTTAAAACATTTATGTAGTAAATTATTAAATTGCTAGTCTCGCCTGGGAGCAAATTACCGTGCGAAGCGAACCACTTTCGGCACATAAGACTTGGCAATAAATAATTTACCACAAAGGTTTCATAGTTATTAGGTTCATTTATTTTTTTTATTTAAAAATTACCCTCTTAATTGAAAACAATCCATCATAATTGAACAAATAAGATCAAGTAATTTAAAAATAAATAAACACTCAATAACACATATATGATCATTAGCAATATCATATAGCCACATGCAAACCTTTTGATAAACCCTATTAATAATCTCTATGTGTAAATTAATGTAATTAATTACCAAAACTCTCATTGGTTTTCGAGCTCATTGTGCCCAATGGTCCACAGACGCCAAATAACTTGGCCGCGTAAGTTTTAAATAATTAATTACCATGTTGCACATAACCAATTTATTAATATATTTAATTAGGATCTTCTCTAATTTTAGATTTATCATAAAACATGTAGCAAATTCAACACAACCATAATCCATAATTCTTTGCATGAAGAATTGTGGATCAACTAAGATCGTAACCCTAATTACTTAAATAAACACATAGCACATTATGTTCTTAATTTAGGGTTACAAACTAATTAATTAGTTAGTTACAATAGGGTCGAAACCCTAACCCTAAATTCTATTCGATTTTAATTAGAATGTTTTCTACAAAAACAAACCCTAAAAAAATTAAAATCGACATTAACATGTGTATGTAAATCAAGATTTGATTTTTATTATGCGTTTAAGTAATTCATTAACATGTTAAAACAAGCTCATGATGCCACTGTTGGAATTTAAATAGCATGACACGCATCTAAATAAATAAACACATCAAGTACGCATAGCATAAGCAAAGATCTTAATTTAACACATATAATGAATTACCGAATAATAAATAAGGGTTACCTCGAGATCCTAGAAAGAACAAGGATCATTCTTCTCTTTTCTTCTCTTGTACATATAATAGGATTAACGTGGAACCCCTTACCGTTTTGTTCCACAATCCAAGATGGAATAACTAAAGTAAGCTATTACCATGGTCTTGTACACACGTACTATAACCAACTAACGTTAGATGCTAGTGTAAAGACACGTTTATTAAACCAAAAACATTTGTTTAATAAATAAATAAATATATTCGATCTACTTTACAATGCTTAAAATCAATCCACTTTCAAAACTGTGAATTGATTTGATCGAATGTACTGACAAGGAAGAAAAGGTCAACAACATTAAATGGTTATAATAATTGTACATGACGTCCAATCAATTAAATAACCAATGTGTATATATTTATATAGTGAATTGGCTTATTCCCCAAGACATAGATCGATTAGGGTTTAACACCCATAATCCGATCGGTTCAGCCCATTAGATGGGTATCTAGAACATTCTTGAGCTCCCAATTTCACTAATGGTCCTTCCTTTATTCCCTAACGGTCGTTTAGTCAATTCAACTAATTACTAAATACCCGTTAGTTAATATTTCGTGCCCTAAATAATTAAATACATAACATGGTTATATATTAATTATTTCCGTTAGTCATTCATACGTAAAGTGTGCAATCCCAAGGTCTCGTGTTCGATTCTAGTCATATACATTTTAATATTTTTCCATAACTCTAACAGCTCCCACTTGAAAATATATTAAAAGTATAATTGACATTGGTTAGCGTCTAGCAACACGCCAATGCCCCTAGTACAACTCGGGTGTGTGGTCTCCTGGAAAAACCACTAGAATAACCAGGTGACGGCAGCTTTCTTCTTCATTAATTCGAGTGAAAAGGAATGTACAAAGGAGGTGTGAAAGGTGTCAACAAGGGTGGTGTTTTGATCGTGGTTCTGCACTAGTTCTGAGGGTATTTGTTTCGCTTCGAAACAGGATTTGGGTATTGGGTTTTGTTCTTGTTCCACTTTTCTAATCAACACAAGGTATGACACACTTTTAATCTGTTATTCTCGACATCTATACACCTAATATATTTTTAAAAGATAACCTAAATTTAGCTATGATTTGACTCTATAATAAATCCAGATGAAAGGGTATATGAATCGCATAAACTGATGAAGAAATAATCACATAAAATGATGAATGTTGTCTGTCGATATCAGGCCTTAACTGGACTTTTAACATCAGTTTTGCTGCATGAAAAATTGGATCTTTAATGTACATGAAATGACGAACCAGCATATATATATAAAGGCTCATAATCTGGTGTTGGGAACGTGTAAAAGTGTGACGCTTGTGTCGAGTAGCAGGACGTATTTTAGATGTCATGTGTGGCGCAAAACATGGAAAGTTATACGTATAGAAAATGTACGTTATAAACACCTTCGAAGTCGTTTTTGTCGCGGTAATATGAACTACTTTGGTGCCTTGTTTCAACCTTTATGTCGACCCATATATGATCTAAAACGAGCTCCAAAAACCTGTTGACATAATCATTTAATAAGGGTGCGTTTAAGTGTGATTACATTCATGTGTGTCTCGTTATTTGATTTTGGTTGTGCATGGGTGGTCTTGTGTGTGTTATAGGTTGTACTAAAACCTTGAGGTGGCTGTGTTAGGCTCGATAAAACATGCAGGCATATGAGGTGTAAATATGTGAAATATAAGTATAAAAACGTGTGAGTGTATATATGTGAAATAAGAACTGGTTGATGGGTTTCATGAAATAATTGTGGGGCATCAATTAGTATGTTGTGGGTGAGTAATATGTGTCTTCATTGGTCGATCTAATAAACTACTAAATCAAGCCTTAACAATCTAATATACATGACAGTTAATGAGGCTATATATTTACATGAACAACTAATTAAACTGAGGTACTAGTTAGTATTGTTACTTCATGTAAATTAAATGGTGTGGAATTGGTTGTCGAGTGGGCTGAAAAGGAGTCGTGTGTGTTGTGTTAAAAAGGGTCAAGTTGAGTTTGATTTAGAAAGGAAAGAATTGAAGTCGAGTTGGGTTTTCTCAAATAAACGCAGTGGAATAATTGCATGGGCGTATGTGTATGAGGTGCATGGAAATGGCTTGAACTAAGAATTGGTCATATATTGTATAATTTACATATTAGACCATGAACTATGCTAAATGACACTTTAAACCCTAAACTATAATATTAATCATATTAAGTCTTGAGGTTATTTAATTAACTTTTAAAACCCTAAAGGTCATTAAATCGGGAAATTTACTAAATAAGGAAAACTTACTAAATATGACATGTTATTAAAGATAGAAAGTTTCTAAAGATGGAAAGCCGACTAAAATAAGTAACCTGATTCATATGAGCATAAAATAATACTTGATTATCATATTCGTGTAGATCCGGTGAAGCGGGAGTAGTTGTCATCCCTTTTGTGATCATCTTTGGTGTTTGTTTGCTTTTTTCAAGGTACAGATATTCCTTCCCTTTTCAGTAGGGATATTTCTATCGATCCTATGCCTGATATGATTCCCTTATTTGACTCATGACTTTCATTGTATGATTTTCATTCTTATTGATTCATTCTGACATTTATTTAAATGTCTCTGCTATGCTATACTTATGCTTTGCCATGCTTATTGAGTTACTATCTTGTTTCTCTTGCCATGCTAGATTATTATTGTTGTATGCTATGATAGATCTATGCCTGAGCTAACCTAGTTGTGGAGGTACCATGACCATGTCTTGGATGGCACCCTAGGCATGACACTCCCGTAGAGGTGTGATAGATCTACGGCGTTCCCCCTTATGTTATGATTTTGTGTACACTATTGGCCAACTTTATATGTGTGACCAGTCTAGTACTGACATACATACTTATGTTAGGGAGCGTATGGATGCATCATAGGTTTTATGTTTATATGATTATGGTGACCAGGTGGTGTGTGCCTTACACTCCTTCTCACACTTTTATTACTTAGAGGTCTCCCCTCTTCGTATACTTGTATTGCTTTAGTATGATTTGACGGATTATGTATGTAGTTCCTATGGCACATCCTTCTATGAACTTTTCCCTTATTTCATTATTCTCTTGATTCATTTCTTATTCAGTTCTCATGCATTCTTGAATTTTAGTTCTCTTTAAAATTCGTATGACTTTCATGATTATACTTTTCGTTTTGTATTCTTATTCCTTCGTTGCTTATGCTTATTTACCGTTATGTTATGTTATATATATCTGTTCACTGGGCTTTTTAAGCTCAGCCGCATTTCTTTTCCTGCGGCAGGTTTCAGTAGGAAGCTGGGTTATGAGTGGAGAGCACTTTGGACTTAGAAGACTATACTTTGATAGCTATCCTAGATTAGAGATGACTAGAAGTGTTTATATTTTTAGACTTAATAGTTATTGTTTTTCTCCTTTGTAACCTTTGAAGATTCATTTGTATTATTTAAGTCATATGCTTGTGTTTGCTTTGATATGTCACCATAACGTAATACTTCTACCCTTATCGGGTTGGGGTGTTACATTTAAATTTTGAACGATGAATGAAATGTAAAATGAAAATGAAAGATGGAAAGTTAAAGCATGTAATAGTAGTGCAAGTGTTATGTAGGAAGTGTATAAGTAGGATGGTTTATGATTTCCTTATTTAAAAGGATTGGGACGCCTTTTCATTTAAATAAAGAAGTTGTGAATCACCGAACCATGAGTTTAGATTTCTTGATTTACCTCGTTTGGGACGCCTCTTCATGTAGATGAGAAAGTATGAATGAGTGGGATTATGTGTTTCCGACATGGCATGAGTAGAGGGAAGGGTAGGACGAGAGTCTAGAAGTATTTAGAAGTCGTAAGAACTAAGATAGGTGGATAGGAAAAGTTGAATATCGACCTTAGGTGGGAAATGTCATGTGAACCTATAACTTAGGTGTCTAAGGTATGAGTTGGAACAATTAAGGAAATGAAAATGATGTTATATATTGTTTTGTGGCTTGTTATAATATGAGAAATGACCATGGTTGTCGTAAAGTTAATGAAAGTTATTAGAAATAAATAAAGAAGAATGAAGTGTTATAGTAAAAATGTTAAAGTAAATGTGATAAGGGCTATGGTAAAATGAGAAAATAATAGTGAAGAAGGTATGTTTCACCTAAGTGACATATGGTCCTTGATGGTAAATTTAGAATAGAGCTAGCGAGCATGTGGTGTAATAGTAATGGAATGGATTAAAAGTGATTTTTGATTATGGTAGAGATGTCTCGGATGACATAGTAACCTTAGTATAAGCCGTATGTCATAGAAATTAAATGAGAAGTAGTACGGATTATAAGTTTAGAATGTGTTATAGTGTGCCTTGAATTGCAAGATCATCTAAATCGTTGCAATGAAATGACTAAGGATTCAAAATATGAGAACGGTAGTAATGGACGAGGATTTCGGGGATGAAATCTAAATAAGGAGGGTAGAATTGTTAGACCCATTTCCCGAATACAAATAGGCCCCACCATAGATGGAATTTGTTAAGGTTTAACGTGAGCTTTTGATGTAGTTTCTTGTACTTCTCTTTTTTTGTCGAGATCAACGTTTTCGTTTGAGGACCCCGCTTCGTGAAGTGCTTCTTTAGGAGTTAAACTTCCATTCGTCCATATTTTGAGAAATATTATCTCTTTGTTACCATTTTCATAAGAATGAATACTATGATTCGCATTTCGAACAGGCATGAATACAGGATTGGCAAGTCAACGAATGCTAAGTTAAAGTCAAACCCGATAGTCAAAGAATATGTATTGTGGTTATAGAAAGTATTATGTGTCACAACTAGAAAGGACATGGACTTCAAGGACCTAAGTTGCCATTGTGGTAAATGTGTTATAAGTCAGTTGTGGCCAAAGTAGAAGGAATGAGACTTAAGGGACTGATTATGCCATTAGGCCAAAGAGGAAATCTAACTAGTTATATCTAGGAATGTCTAGACTTTTCCACACTATCCTAGGGTGTTTGTGTGACCGGTTATGGAGGAAAGAAAAGAGAGGGAAATAGAGCTTGGATGATGAAGAGATTAAGGAGATGAGTTTGTTGTTAAAGGTTAAGTTCTAGCAATGATAATCCCAAGTAAGTAATCTCTTTATCTTGTTGTTAATGAGGCCAAGATTTATGGGTTAAGTGGGTATTCATCATATGATCAAAGTATGATCATATGATGATGTAGAGAGGATGATGGGTAAGTTATGATGGGTTATGTAAACCCTTATTAATAGTATTGATTAAATGTGTTATTAGGTTTTGGTGATGGTGATAAGATGATGAAGAAAATGGAGGATGATGATGGCAATGATGATGGCATGGTGTTATATGGAATACTAACATGTATGTGTTATGTATGTTATAGATGTGATGTGTTAAGTAATAGGTGGTTTAGATATGCTTGTGTGATGTAATGAATGTGAGCTAAGTGGCAACTTGATGTTATGTGTTAAGTGAGACTTGGAGTAATAAGCTTGTAAAGTAAGTGTTATGATGTATGTGATGCTTATATGTTTGTGTGAAGTATAATGGTATGTTATAATCGTTTTACTTACTAAGCGTTATCGCTTACCGTTATAGTTGACAATGTTTTGTAGGTTTATGTGTTATGGAGATGCTATGGCTTGGATTATGGATTAAGGATTGGTTATGCGAATGTTAGAAGGATATGGGTAAGAAAGTAGGAGCTTAGGTAGATACCGAGCTCAAAGTAAACGTTGTACCCCCGAGATCTTTTAATGGTTTATATGTTGGTTAATCTAGTGTCATAGTTTATGTTATGGTCGTCAAAGTATTATGGATGTCAAGGTATAAAGTATGTCGAATTGGAATGTATTAGTAACGGTTAAAGTGTATGAAATGGGTTAAAGAGGTGTTTGGTTTAAGGTGTATTTCCACCCATTTTGGGGTCAAACGGGTCGAATGGTTATGAAAATGATGTATTATGTTATATTAAAGATTTGTAGAAAGTTTCATAAAGCTTCGAGTCTTAGAAGTCGTCTTTCCGGAAATTAGTGTAAGTTGCTAAGAGTTGTGTTTTTGGTAAAATCTAGAAATGAGAGCATAAGGTCTTCCGCTTCTGGGCATAAGGCCTTCTGCGTTTAAAAGTAGTTTTCATAGTTCCTGAGTTACAGGTCATACGCGCTTATGGGCTGGCATAAGGCCTTCTTCCTAAAAAATGCATTTTCACAGTTTCTGAGTACAGACCATACGCCCTTCTGGACCTTGGGCGTAAGGGCGTATGGTACATAGGTTGTCTTGGCAGATTTTTGTCAATGTTCAAAATATCATAACTTTTGAACCGTAAGTCGTCACGGGTCGCGCCACCCAGCGTTTCGAAGGTAATTGAGTCTAGATTCATATAAAAATAGTCTAAAGGTCTGAATGTTTATAGATTTTTGTTAATGGTTAAAAGAGTAACAGAATGTCCGTTAAAGTTGGGTCGTTTCCGCGTAAAAGTTCAAATTTCAATGATTTTATGTCATGTCGTTCACGGGGTGTTACATAAATAGTACTATAAATTAAATATTTTTTACTCTTTTTCATCTTATAAGCATCTATGAACTAAAAATGTAGAAGTGGTACTTTTGAATGTGGGTTCCTTCTTGCTAAAAGTGTTTTTGGAGACTTGTGGTTAGCTTCTCAATGATAGTAGTATTTTATTCAATGAAGATGGTGATTTTGCTTATTAGTTATTACATATTCAAATAATTATCTCTAAAGTTATGCAATTGAAAGATAATTGTTGTAAACCATGGTTGTCTTATACATTCAATTTTTTTTTACCTGTCAGGTCCTGTTTTCATACATAAACAATTATACGTGGTTGTTTCGCGTGTCAAAAGCCAAAAAAGTTTGAAGGTTGTTATTTGTGAACCGGATGGTAATCTATCAAATACTGCTACAAATGTTGTATACAAAAAAATACTTCAAGGTCTATGATCAACATTCAAGAGGTATGTACAATATACATATCACATGTTTTATCAATCACAAACTTTTTTTACTTACACTTTTTTAAAAAACTTATTAGGTACTCATGGAATGGACATCGGCTTATCACTTAATTAGCATTCACTACATACATTTCAAGACCATCAAAATTGAAGGACATGATGCATAGACGCGTATTACATTAATAGAGCGGGAGACTAGGGAATGGGTCGAGTAAAGCCCCCTGGGGCCGGAAAAATCACAGAGACAACAAGCATAATAATTTATAGTATGATTGACTTATTACCTATTATTCCTTTCAAAATTTCATTCAACCTGTTTACGTTCGTTGTTTTTTGTTACTTTATTTACACACTTAATATTTTGATGTAAAGGGTTGTATGAAGCAGATATTATTTTAATAGTTACGAACCAAATTGTTTATCATATCATTGATACTCATTCCGTCTTAAAATATAAGTCCATTTTGATTTTTTTTTCACAACTTTAACCTTAACTATATTTTTTCGTGTTATATAATATTTGATGCAAAATATATAAACGGATTGTGTTTTAAATGTACAAGTCCAAGTTTCAAAAAAAAAAAGAGTCAAAGTGGACTTATATTTTGGGACGGAGGGAGTATATTGTAACTCTATAATGAATAATTCATTTCAAAATCCCCGTGATTCCACGGTTCTATAAGCTAAAACTTGATTCTCGAAACGATATATTGTAAAGTGTTACATCGATGCTGGAAATTGCTAAAAATTACCCATTTTGACCCGTTTCAAAATACATGGTTTGATATGTACCAAATTTACCCAATTGACCTGTTAAATTGCATATTTTGTTTTTCTTTAGCAATTGAAATGGTTAATGCAAGAACAGTGAAGCTGTTGTCATCTATGAAAACAAATAAAATTTGGACAAAAGAGCTGAGCGTGATCAAATGAATAAAGAGGAGTTCACAAATATCAAGTGAAGCTGTGTAACACCCACAAAATTTTGAGTTAACAGCGGAAGACTAATTGGGGTATTACGGGGAGGATCATAGTCATAATCATAGAAAACGGCTCAAAATAGGCGTTTTGAAAGTTGTTGTCATTCAAATAATAATTCAGTTACAAAAGTGAAATATCAGAGTTGCGAAATCCCATAAAAGGTGTAGTAGTTTGAAATGAATGACATAATTTATTTAACACCATAAAAACTATAAGTTTATTGCCCGCTCCGTGTCTTGTATGCTCCACTAATTACCTGAGATAAACATGCTAAAAGTCAAAAAAATTGTTAAGTGAAATCATAGAGTTTGTAATAGTAATTAGTTTGAAGCACAAGTAGTGATTGCCTGTGAATTACAATCATTGTTTTAAATGGTGATATTGCAGTTGGATATATTGCCCTAAGTCTCATGACATGCAAACGTTAACAGTGTATCGTGAAACGGTGGTGAACACACCAAATTAATGGTGTGAGTTATGGCCCTCGTGTTGGAGATTGCCATCTTCCTATTTCCTTCAAAGATAGTGCATTGCGACTAATCCGACTAGCAACTAAGGCTATCCGTCAAGGCATTAGTGGAATAGGCGGTCAGCCTCCAATAGATCTATTCACTATATTCGCGTTCACTCGCAAGTGATTAATGGTTCATGATGTGAGGGGCTTTTGGCAATAGTGGTAACTTAGGCAATATCAATCAGGTGTAGCATACATAAAATACTTGTGTTCTATTTGTAGCATGTATCTCCCCCATGGAGTGTAAAGTGATAAAATGAGTAAAAATGAGGCTATGACTCACCTTGTGTGTAACTGGCAAGGTGAAATGTGAAATCAAGTGAATTACGGGAACGACTCCAACACACGACCTGAATACTAGTGAAGTCTGAGAATTTGACTTAATACGTACAACGAGTGTGAAAATGAGTAACGGATAACGATTTGATTGGTGATGTGAGTGAGTGATATGCTTAAAATGCTTAAAGTTCAAAAATAATATTATATATATAATATTATCTTGTTTTTATGTCATTTAATCCACAAATATCGTTTCTTCGAAAGTGGTGGAACGAAACGTTAAGTTAAATCGTTAAAATTCGTTATATGAATATAACGTAACGTGATTAAATATATTTGAACAAATCATAAAAATGCACGTGATTGTGTTGAAAAGTGTAAAATATGAAATAGAATTGAATATGATATAAAGTTACAGTTTGGTCCTTGTACTTATACCAAATTTACACTTTTTACCCTAACAGAGTTAGTTTTGCACCGTTAGTCCTTGGTTAATTATTTGTTACATTTTTAGTCCAAAAAGTTCTAAAATGACATATTAAGCCTCCTGTTTATTGTTAGCACAATTTCTACCCTTGGGTTACCAATTTAACAGTTTAGAACATATTTATAATACTTTTACACTTTTTACCCGATTGGCCATATATTTTGCAAAACAAGTCCAAAAATCACAAAAATAGTCGGAAATGATTTCCGAAAGTTTTACTAACTTTAAAAAGCTTATTTGAGTCTAAACTAACTGCTTATTTTTGAAAAGAGCTTATTTATTGCTTATTGGGTTTTAACGATCGAAACAAAGGCCCATTAACGATTTTTTATCTGAGGGGTTTAGAACTAAAGTGGGCCTGGTTTTGGGCTTATTTCAAGGTTATAAAAACATAATAATTGAGCTTATTACAACAGCTTATCACGATTGCTTAAAATCTGCTTATTGGGCTTAAAAGCCCATGCGTTAAAATGAATGAGTTTTGTAACCGTTTAAGTAACAATTAGATTGAGGTTCGAAATGGACTTTTTAGAGCTTGTGAGGTGTGCTTATTTTACTAGCTTGTTAGTTGAGTATATTGAGAATCATGTTGGGAATTATATTTTCATAGATTTGATGATACAAAAACAAGAAGAATGAAACATGAAGAATGCTGAAATGATAAGCAAAATATGCTAAGTGGATGCTGCTGGTAATGTATTTGATCCTGCTGCTAGTGTAAATCAACCTGCTGCTAGTTCAAATCAACCTGCTGCTAGTGTATTTCAAGGTACTGCTGGTTCAGAGCAAGGTACTGCTAGACCAACAAGGTACTGCTGATTCACAAGCAAGGTACTGCCAGTGCAAACTCAAAGGTACTGCTAGTTCAACACAAAGGTACTGCTAGTACAACAAGGTACTGCTAGTACAAAATGAGACTGCTGCTAGTGTAACAACCTGCTGCTAGTTCAAACGAAGGTGCTGCTGAATCAATGAGTCACTCTGCTGCTACAAAGATAAGAACGAAGAAGATATTATTTTGTATGAGTCATGTTTATACAAATATAATATCTAGATATTTTATCAAGTCATCAAGTTGAACACTCAAGATACAAGTTGTATCTTATTGACTTGACACATGTAAAAGCAAGTGGATGACTAAAGACTTATCAAGTTTGTAATGATCTCCTTATGTTATAAAAGGAAGATCATACCCCTTAGATAAAAGTGTGTCTTGGTTGTAGATTAGACAATCAACACCATGATGCTTCACAGTGAAACAAAGTGAACATCAAAGTGTGTGTGGGAACATTAGACATGGGGTCTAATGTTGTTTAGGTTTGTTTAGCCTCAAGGATCTTTGATCCCTGATTAGAGTGTAATCGTGCTATATTTGATCACATAGCATTGGGGCTTAAGAGTAATAACAAACGGTGAAGTTTGACAAAACCTTGTTGTGATAGTATTGTATTCTTCATTTGAATATTCCGCCAATATTATCATTGTTCTTTAAACGCAGAAATCCTAGGTCAAAGGCTTAACAGCCTTGAGCCCATAAACGATCACGAAACTTAGTTGTTAGTTAGATAGAACTAAAACGAGTTTATTGAGAATCATGTCGAGTATTAAAAACAAGATGTTGTGTATATGATTTGGATTTTATTGGGCCATTTCTTAGTCGATATATCAAGCTGTCCAAAAATGAAATATGACTTTTAATGTGTGATATAATGTTATACGATGTAACACGTGATTAAAAAGGGTTTCGATAAGTAACATAATGGAGATATATGTGTCGAATGAACGTGTAACATGATTTTCTAGCCTTCCATCAATAGGAGGCAATCATGCTATACGTAAAATGGTTACTAGAAATGTAAATAATATGTAGAAAGTAAGATGTGATCGTACGAGTATATATATGATGCATGGAACATTAAAAACCAAAGGAACGATTGGAAAATGAGTTTAAGGAACTTACAACACCTAAATGGTGGAGAGTTAAACGTGAAAAAGGATTAGAACTTGAGAGATTTGGACGTCTCTTGCTAGTATGGCTACAAATGAATCGAGTACAATGTTTTCGAATAGGAAATGGCTCGAACAAATAGAGAGAATAGCTCCTGGTTTCTTTGAGGCTCGAATGTGAAGTGAAATACTTAGAAAAATATAGTGAATAAGTTTAAGTGTGAAAGGGAGTTATGAGTGAGGAAATATATGTGCATGCTCGATATATATGTACACGTACATATTGTTTATATTGTAAAATAAGACCACAACTTGATCGATCAGGAATATGGCAGAGATTTGGTGACTTTTAGGAGATTTGTACTTGAGTTCTAGAGATATTTGGGGAGGGTTGAGTGTTGGTTTGGTTATATGTATCGAGTGGCATGTATATGTATGTATCGACACACCAAAAGGTCCAAAACAACTTTTAATGCGTGATATTGAGTGAGAAGGCGAAAAACAAACTTGGTAACTCATAAACAATCATAGAAAAATAAATGTGCTAGGTAAAAATGAGTTAAACCGAATTTGGTTAATATGGGTGAAAGTTGAGTGAATTTGTACAATTGTTGAAGGAGGTTTACTTTGCCTCTCGTTTAGTGTTCAAATGTTCGAATGAGAGTGTGAGAGTCGACATCCTGTTTATTTGGTGTGTGGAGATTCAAAATGTGTAAAAAGTTACATGTGTTGTATGTCGAATTTAAGAGAAATCGAGGCCAAGTAATGTGGTGTTAATCGAGTGAGATATAAGAAATAAATAAAACTTATAAAATTGGGTTGGGCTTGTGAATAGTATCAGGCCAGAAATTTGGGCCGAGAATTAGTAATGTGATCCGTTTGGTGTATTATTCGTATAGGTGATCGTCGTGGTCCGTGTGTGAGCTCGTTTCCAATGTTTGGTGAATCACGTATCAACGTGTTTGAGTTATTATAATGTAATAAACAAAAAGTTCAAAATTTTCCCATAAAAAAGGTTAACTGAACAGCAATGGTGATTAATACTTGATTAACATTTACAAATTACTGGGGAATTTTACAGATTGCTACAAGCTGAGTGTGTTTTAAACCACAAACTTGTGTTAAAAGTAGGTGTCCCGATAATGTTGTTGTGAAATATTGATCAGTCTAATGGATTATGTAATTGAACAAGACTTCAAGTTGTTAGATTAGTAAGAACTTCAATTGAGCTGATAATAAATGAAACACACTTTGGAAAGTCGGTGATCATTTCGAGGTTGAAAATTACTCCGTATGTTAAATGTTTATCCATTAAGATCGTAAGGAAACAATAACCCGTGGCCGTTTCATTTACCTAAACAAGAGCCATGGTCAATCTCTTTCAAATGTTGGTTTTTATCTGTCATGTCCTGTTTTCACACATGGACAGTTATATATGGCTCTTTCACACGTTAAAAGTGAAAAATGTTTGAAAGTTATTGTTTCAGATGCGGATGGTAACCAATAAAAAACTACTATAAATGTGGTATATAAAGAAGTTCTTCAAAGTCTACGATCAAACGGTCAATAGGTATGTACAGTATACATATTACATGTTTTATGGCATTTTCTTATTTACAGTTATTATAAATCCCAAACTTCTTTTACTTACATATTTTTTTAACTTATTAGGTATTTACGTAATGGACATTTTGTTGAAGTGTTAGAATGGTCACTACATACATATGTTTCTGAAGACAAACATATTGGAGATCATGAGACAATGAACGTTTATTACATAGATATTTACAAGCATTGTATTTTATATTATCATTCACTTATAACTTACTATTCCGTTATAAGAAAATTACATAGCGTTTACGTTCGTTGTTCTTTCTTACCTTATTCATGTATTTAATTTTTTGATGCAAAAACCCTCTAAAATCTCGTGGATTCCACGGGTCTATAAGTTAGTATAAAATATAGTTAGCCAAAAAAAATACATTGTTTTTTAAATGGATTTCATAGGTGTAAATATTCTCGTACGTACTTTATAAGCTACCAGGACATTTTGGATTCACCATAGCCATTTATGGTTGATTTTATACACATGCTCATAGCTGATCAATCATGCATGTAATCTCACCGTTTTGTCGAAGCATGGATTAAATGGAAAAAGCTTTATATATACCAAATCTTTCTTTGTTAAATCACTACGTATACCATTGAACAAAGGCAAAACTAAGACAATATGGATAGCAATATTATTTACATGACCTTATATTATATAAACTAGTTGCGTACCCGCATGTTGCGGCGACGGGTACCATGTTTTAAAATTTTTGGCGAACAATTTTTCTCGATTATACATTTTTTGTGAAAATGTCTTTATGGATGACGATAATTTTATGTTATAATAAATGCATGTAAGTGATAACAAACTATTTATAAGAATTAGTAAGGTACTCGAATGATGCTAAGAACTGAACCATTTATATAAGCGGTAGTTACTAATGTTACGGATGGCTCGAATTGCGTTTAGAGGTAAATTAGTAATTAATTAAAATTTTAATCAAGAGTTTTTTTTACATTAATGTTGTTTTACTCTTTTGGCCTTTTTTGTGCCTTATAAAATTTCTGCTATTAAAAAAAGTTATATTAAGATTTGAAATTAACTTTTTTTAAAGGGTAAATTGCAAATTTGGTCCCTAAAGTAATACAACTGCGCAAGGATCACACCGAGACGATTTTTGTTGTAAAAAAAGACATTAATGTTTACATTTTTTGCATAAAAGCCATAGAGAGCGACTTTTTGCTAACGCCCGTTATTTATCTCGTTAAGTGCCTCGTCACTGAAGGTATTATTGTCATTTCACATATTCATAAACACTTGTCTTCTTCCCCACTCTCAAACCCACCCAGCACCATCACCGCCTTCTACCACTACCACACAACCACATTAGATTTCCAGAAATACAAATCCGATCAGAGGACAAAAAAATGACTTCTAATATAGTCGAGGTAAATTTATGCCATATATACTTCATTTGAAAATATTTCTAAAATTAATGGACACTATTCACATTTGATTCAGAAGCTACCGTTTTCAAAGGTACAAATGTGTGTTCTCTTCCCAGGGACAATCTATCTATCTATATCTATATATATATAATAAACCAAAGTTTTTTTGAAAATAGACACCTCACTAAAGCCTGGCATACAAAAAAGCCACGTCATAAATCCATTTGTTATCTTCAACTTTGACTTCACATTTTTTTTGATGTAAAGTGGTTTGAAATTAATATAATTCACATTTGCACCCAAAAAAAAAAAAATTAAGGCACCGAAGATCATGAAATTGAAACTTTCCCAAAATCTCCTTCAATGGCTACCGAAATCTTTGCAATGAAACTTTCCCAAAATTGTTAATTAAATGAATTGTTGCTTTTTTGAGTTTTTTCATTCGATTTCTAATATCAAAATTTCTAATATCAAAATCGTTCATTCGATTTAGGGTTTTATTTGAGTATTAGAAAGTACTGCATTTCATTGTTTTTCTGACCGTAAATGACTAAATTAGTGATATTAATATTAGAAAGTTGTTGTTCATTGATCAGGTGTGTTGATATGTGTGTTGATATGCTATTACAGGTTATAATTGATTCACAACCTTTGACAGTTGCTGTTCTCGCTTCCTTGCTATATGTGGTTGGAATTGCAGGCCTTTTTCTTGGTGTTGTAGGTCTTGCACTTCTTGAGGTATGCTAACACTAAGGGCTTTCATCTGTCCGCTCATGAAGTAAAAGGTACAGAATGTCAGAATCTCAAGATGTTGGAGCAGAATGAGCTCGATCAGTTGAGAGTGAGGCTAAAGCTTTACTCAGTTTTAAACGAACAACTAATTAATTTCCCTGAACAATTTATATTTACTAATTGAAATGTTTGTATTGATGTTATATTTATTGTTATTTGTATTTGTTTGGTTTAGATGGATTACCTCAACTTATGGCCTTCAATAGAAAAAGAACACGATCTTTCTTTGTCTGGTGCTATTAAAGATCTAGATTCAAGCACTCTCCGACTTCCTATAACCGAAGGGGCATCGGTATGACAATTTTCCAAAATACGTTTAGTTAGATTTCATTAGCTGTGGCAAAATGGGCGGACCGGGCACGTTGGGTAATGATTTCATTAGCTGGGGCAAAATGAGTTTTTGTTGCTTAAATTTCTCCACATCTATAAAATGATTGATAAAAATAGTTATATTCACCAAATTATAAAAAAATAATGAGTCTTTTTCATCAAATTATCTGTAGTTACAGTTTCTTTTTTAACTATTATCTGCTAATTTTGTGGTGTCTAACTTAGACTGCAACGGGGTTAGCAGCAGCAACGCTGCAATCGTGTTAGCAATATCAAGGCTGCAGTGGATCAGCAACAACACCAGTTTTAGGTTAGTTTTGTATGCATAATGTATTTTCACACTGCTATTGTTTTTGTGCAATTTGAGTTGTTTATGAAGTGATGATTTGATATATAATGGAGTAGAAAACTTCCAGTCAGTCTTGAGAATGGTATTGTAGTTACAGTTGTAATATAATGTGTAAAATGACATAAAAGTAGTGTTAGAATGTTGATGTTTTCTTAGTAGAGTCGGCATTTCTACAAAGTGCAACGCGCCAAACACACCCGTGCAACTATTCCACAACTACGAGGTTGGGGACTACCGCTAGGCTACAAGACCAAACCCTTTGGTCATTGCTGATGATTTTCAGCCAAGGTGTATGGACTAGCGTATGCTTGAACCAAAAAAAATGTTACATACACTATATTTGCTAATAAGCTAATAAGCTAATAAGCCTACTAAATGAGCTAAAACAAATATCCCTTATAAGGATTGATCTGTCATTGTAGCTGTAATGTAATCGTCACAGAATAGGAAGGTTTAGTGATCTATTGGATGTTATCTAAAGGTTTAGGAATATTTTACTGTGAACGTGTTTTGGATTGATCAAGAAACTTAAATGAGCTGACATGTTATATTGTCACAGTTTCTGTTACTTGTAAAATTTAGGAGCTTGTATGGCTGTTGTGGGGATGATGATTGTTAAACTTTGGTAAAATATCGATGTGGGGTCTATTCATGTGCGCATAAGCGTTAGTAGTTATTACAAATTATTGATCGATGTTAACTGATCTAACTCTACTAGATTCTGTTTATTGCTAGATTTCCTATCCATCTATAAAAAAGTTATAAGGATGACTAATGTCGATCTAGATACCACTCTGAGGATCTCTTGAGATAGTGTGCATTGATAAGAAAAGTTTTTTTGGCTTCCCTGGATAAAATCATGTGGCAGTTTTTGTTATGTATTTACCATAAACGAGCGCAAGCCAATGCTAAAGATAAAAGTTGATAGTCACTGATTGTCACCACTTAGAGCTATGTGTTCTGTCATATGTTATTTGTTGCACTAGGATCCCAACTCTTGACAGCGTATTAACTATTAAGGAGAGTGAACTGGCTAATGGAATATGAAACTAAACACCTAAATGTTTCTCAATAGTTAGAAAGATCATGATAATCTTTCTAGGATTTCAAGTTTATGTCTCTTTTGTAATACAAATGCATGAATTTCTCTGTACGTACATGTTTTATTTATTGCTTAAAGCACACGTGTTTATGTTGGTAGTACAGACATGTGGCTCACGATTTATCCGTGTTTATAATTAGAGTGTTCAGTGGCAATCTAGATAGATTTTATTTCACCGGGTATAAATCCTTTACCCAAAAAAAACATTTAGATAGATTTTTCATAATAGAGACTCTCATTATTTCTTTGATGCCGAACTTTTGTTTAATTTTTCAGTTCAATCAGGTAAGTTTGTGCTCCATTTTGGTTCCTTGAATGAATAATATGTAAAAGGAAAAAAGTGACTAACCGAGAGGGTCTATTGTTATTTCATTGCCGTCTTTAGTTCTATTTATCACTTCTATATTGAATGAGCTCAATGTCAAAAATAACAACTTGTTAAGATACTTTAGGTCACCAGCTTCTGCGTTGTATTTCATCTGTCTGTGAAGACTACTTTTAGTTTCCCGTGTGAGTAATAACTTTAAATCTAAAATTAGTAAGTGGTGATATGAGTATTGACTACTAAGCTGTTATCTGTATTAGCTGTTATATGACGACGATAAGACTTTACCAAAGGCCAAAAATATCGTTGTGATTAGAGTTCCGGCAATAGAATGTTGGGACCTGGAACTTACATAAAACGAAGTGAAGGTATGAAGCTGGTGAAGAATATCTGCCAATGAACACTTCAACTGTGGGATGTGCATTAAAAAAAATTATAAAGGTCAAACCCAGTCGCTCTGATTAGTTTCAAGAAACTTTAAGTTTTGCTTATTTATTGGTTTATATAATAGGAACTAATGTTGTACATGTGTTTATTGTAGGCTTCATACCAAGGACAAGATTATATACAGTTTATGAGGCTTGTTGACTATTTTGGACAGGCATTTTCTTGTGTGCCTGCTTCACAATTTCCGTGGGTGAAGTTATTGAGGGAGTCTCCCATTGCCAAGGTTGCAAATGTAAGTTCTCTTCCTCAAACTGTGCACTATGTTTATACCAAATAATGGAATAAAAGGATTTAAACTTGGGATGTCAGTGGTAGTGCTTGTGAATATAATGTCAACTAATTTATTTGATATCATGGTATGAACATCAGAGTGTATGAAAACCCTGTTTGTTTATGATTCATTTATCGTGTATAAATTAATGTGAACGTTAGTCTGTTTTACATGTCATCAAATATATAATGTTAGAACTAAATACAAATTTGAGCTCTTTGGATCAACATGAACTTTCTTCTTCTTCATCTTATATATTTTGAGCTGTTTAAAATGCAGAATCCCGTTTCACATATTCCTGAGGCTGTTTAGAAGACGTCAGTGGATTGGATCAACAAATGATCTACGGAAGCCCTTCGTGCTTTTTTCCTCTGGTCCTTAGACAGCATTCTTGCTGACTAGGCAAACCAACAAGGTGTGACAAAAGGATCCAACAAAGTTGCCCAAACTACATCCTCAAAATCTCAGGTATGCTATATATTGAATTTCCTATTCTTATTTATTTTTTCCTTGATCATGCATCCTGCTTCAATAGTCACATTGCATTATCTCAAGTAGGCGACTAACCATAGTCATGAGCTGATTTTTATTATGAATCCTTAACAGGTGGGTTTGTTTGTAGTATTGGCAATGGTGTTACGAAGGAAGCCCAATGTCCTAATTTCTGCATTACCAACTCTAAACGAAACCCAAAAGTTTCAAGGACAAGACAAGCTTCCACTTATCGCGTGGATGGTAGCACAAGTGAGTCAACAACTGTTCACAAAAAAAAAAAAAAAAAAAAAAAAAACGATTTCTATTTCCTGTTTCATAAACGATGTTCATGTACTAATATAAAGTTCATATATACAGGCATCACAAGGTGAGCTTGCTGTCGGGTTACATTTATGGTCTCATTTGATATTGCCTATAAGCGGGACTAAATCAGGGTCCAACCCACAAACAAGGGATCTGATATTGCTATTAGTCGAAAGGTTCAAATCAACTTTCTATTTTTTACGGTCCACTAGCGCCATATAAGACTTACAATTTTGTAACATCTTTTGTTCTTTTGTTTTTTTAATGTTTATAGGATTTTGTCAGCCCCAAAGGCTCAGACTATATTAGTTAATGGTGCTGTGAGGAAGCGAGAGCGTTGCCGCCATCGGCTCTTGATTTGCTATTGAGAGCAACATTTCCTTCATCTTCAGCTCGTGTTAAGGTATGACTTCTATGGGGGACATTTTTACAATAAAGGTCGAAAAATGGGTGGGACGGGTTTAGGTAAACATGCGTAATTCTTGGTTTTCGATGTAATGCGTGAATGAAGCTTTTTGATGTATTATTGGTTTTCAATCACTTATAAGAATATCAGTTTACACATATTGTTTGAGAATGTTTATTGAAACAGCTTTTACGAGCTGTTTGAGATTGCTTAATAAATTAACTACATTTATTTTGGGATTTTTTATGATTGTTATTAGAATAAGTACTTTTTAGGGTTGTTTGGGGTTGCTTATTTAAACTGCTTATAGGGCTTTTTTCGAATTGAGGAAAGAGCAAATAAGGAAATATCTGGTGTTATTTGAAATGTACTTTTACTATCATTACAATGCTGATTTCGGAAAAGATTAAGCAGGATAGTCTACGTTCAACAATGAAAAGTTAGTCAGAGTTTGCAACCCTACTATTGATCTTCTGTACACTTAACGAGGATAAATCACTGCCTATTTTGGTCCGTGGTTGTACAAGACTTGAGTTTACCTCATTATGATTTGCTTTCTATTCAAAATGCATGTGAAGAAATCATAGTTGTTTGTAACTTATCAAATGCCCAGAACATATTGTAGTGTTTATCCTTTTGAGTTTCCAGCTTGCTGATACAGTTATGTTCTTTGTTTACACTATCGATGGTTAGGCAAAGTTTTACATTCGGGAAATTTGCATTTATGACAGTGAGGCACAACTTATTTCCAATATGACTTGCATAAGTGCTATATTGTTAAAATTATGATTCAAATATGTGAACGGACATAAAAGCCTTCATTTTAGAATGTAAATTGATTTTATCTTATAAACAAATTTTAAAAATTAGCCGCCCAACGGGTGGGCCTTGCATTTAGTTTTCTTTTATATTTGAAAACTTTCTATCTCACTATTTTGTACTTTTGATGTTTATTTATTATTTATTTTGCTGTCTTTCATGCCTATTGTTATTCATAGGGCTTACAAGGGGAGGAAAGTGGTCAGATTTGATGGACTCGTGAACCTCGTCATCTTATCAGCTCGACTCATATAAGAAAATTATGTATGAATACATGAGTCTATACTGGTATATTAAGTTTAAATTATATATACAAGTCACGCAATTATACCACATCTCCCTAACTTTCAAAATGCATGGTATGTTAGCACCTCCTCTTTCTGTGCCCATCAAATTTTAACAGAAGATTAAAACAAAGAGATTTAGTAGGATGATTTGCGAGGTTTGGAAAAATTAGCAACAACCATATACATGCTCATCAATCATCATAATAGTTGATCAAATGTAACTATTGAGCAAAAAGTCATTTGTAGATTACTTGGTGTAATGTTGTAATGCTACGTATTTATTTGTCTTGAATAAAAAGGGTTGCCAATAATGTACTACTACTACATTTTGTGTCTATGTTGTTCAGTTATCTTGAGTTTTTAGATTTTGCTATATATCTGAAATGTAATGCTACGTATTTATTTTTCACGCAATTTGTAGTGTA
>CP139507.1:99448775-99524739 GCA_021014915.2 Artemisia tridentata subsp. tridentata | reverse complement strand
GGAGTAGGTGAGTTTTCTGTTATGATATACGCGATCTAATCGAGTTTTTTTCTAGGCATCTTATTATAATTATATATATATATATATATATAGATATATTAATTTCCCAGGATGGGTGGGTGCTTCACCGAGTTGTACCACATGCTTCGGATGTTTGTACATGTTATTAGCATAGCAATTAACATCAAAACATGTGGCTGTAAGCCCGGGACATTACTGTTCCGGGCACTGTTCATCAAATAAAAAATTACCAAAAATGACCTAATGAGCCTACAATTACTGTTGCAAACACTGTTTATTACAATTAAAATAGTTAAAAAATAGTTAATTACACAAATCTCTATGGCAGCATTACCAAATTGTGCCACAAAAGCAATATTGTAGCATCCTGTACTCTTGCACACATACCAATTTCAGATACTTTTATACTCCTGGGCAAATTTTCAGCTGTAAAAAATCCCAGAAACTTCCATCATCTTCTTATCATACAGCCATCAACACAAATTTAAGCTGCAGAAAAAATCACATAAACTTCCATCATTTTCTGATCATACAGCCATCAAAAGGTATGTTTATGTATAATCTGCTTGCTGTTTTACTATTATTTGTACTTATGTATGTATATTTCCAAAAACTTTTGTCCAGGATTGTAAATTCCATACATAGTTATTACTTATATTATCATACTGTGTATTCTCTTGAACATCCTATTGTAGAGTCTAAAAAATGTCTAGAAATACAAGATCTATGGGAATAGTTAGATTCAACCAACTTGAAAAATTCATGTGTAACTTAAAGGGTAAGCATGTATTGCATATGCAACCTCCATGCGAGTTAGACGCTGAAGGTAAACAAAAATGGTTAAAAAAGCAAGCTAGATACAAACTACCGACAAACAATGGTGTACCAAAAGATTATGCCGCTATGTGTTCATCTACATTTGAAGGACCAGCTACACTTTATACTACACAACCAGTTTCTCAAACCTCAAAAGATGATGAAAACTTACTGCAACAATGGTCTTCAAATCTGAGCAAATATACTGATGATGCCATTCAAGAAAGTCTGCCATCTCTTACGCATAACATCAAGGAATGCGAAATGAACAGAACAAATATGGGTGCATGTGACAAAGACAAAAAAGGAAAAAGTAAGTTTTAAGATTTATTACATGTTATATTTTTAAGCTTAATGGCATATAAACATTTGTTTTGTTCAATGCAGGCGTAATGCATAATCATCATTGTTGTGACACATATGATGATAATCATGCCTTTCAAAATACCTCTATTAATCCAGATTGTCTTCATATAAAAGAATCAGCACACATGTTAGAACAAAGTAAGCATTTTTCATACCTGTTTTACAACTAGGAAGTTTGTACAAAAAATAACTCAACTATTGTAAAACAAATTTATGTATTGATCATTTTTACTCTTTTTTAATATACACTATGCTAAATACAAGTTCTGCTCAACCTTATGATTCCAAAGAAAATGATCAAACATACAATGGTAATGCCAGGAAAAAACAAACAGTCAAGCAAAAGAAAAAAAAAATACATCGGCAGACAACCTTACTCAAGGTATAAAACTTAAAGCTAATAATTATGATTTTTAACTGATATTTTATGCTAACATTCCTGAGATAACTTTTGCTTTGAACATGTAGGTGTGTCAAATTTGTATATAGACATAGGTGATTGTAACTACAAATGTCAGTACTGCGATGCAATGTTTTGGTATTGTGAAAGATTAAAAGGAAACACTCATCGATATCACCCAAAGTATACGAAATGTTGTGGAGGAGGACAGGTATACCTTGAAAAGGAAGCAGATCCACCAGAATGCTTGAAATACCTATTCAAAAATAAACACTTTTTAGACAACATACGGGCATACAATCAGATGTTCAGTATGACATCGTTTGGGGCAGAAATCGATGAGTCTATCAATGATGGAAAAGGACCATATGTGTTTAAGATTTCGGGTGAAGTACACCATTGGATAGGCACATTGTGCCCAACCAATGGGGAAGACCCCAGGTTTTTGCAGCTATACATTTATGATACAGAAAATGAAGTCCACAACAGAATGCAACCTTTTGGTGGAACACATCGGAGCGGTTTAAAGGCGAAAATAGTAGAAAAGTTGATACAAATTCTGAATGAGCACAATGAATTGGTTAAGCTGTTCAGAACAGCAAGAGATAAAATTAGCGAAGGAAATGTACCTGAATTCAAAATCCAACTTTTTAATGTAGCAAGCGCTCAAGAATATCAGCTACCTTCATCCGGAACCCTTGGAGCAATCGTCTTTCAAACTGACCCAAATACCCAAACAGATTATGACATTATTGTAGAATATAAAAACCGACAACCAAAAAGAATCAATAAACTTCACAGTTCTTACATGTCTCTCCAATTTCCTCTCCTTTTTGTTTATGGTCAACCTGGCTACAATACAAAAATGAAGTTAAAAGGTGTCAATGCCGGAAGGAAAAGGAAAAACATATCGATGAACATGTACTACAAATACCAATTACATGAACGGCCTAACCAGTTCGGTCTTCTGTTTAGAGGTGGGAGGTTGTTCCAGCAATACGTTGTCATTGCTTACTGTGCACTTGAACAAGCAAGAATTGATTTCATACAATCCAAACAGAACACTCTAAGAAGTGAATGCCTTTCGGGTATTTGTGATGCAATATCAAAAGGAGATCACTGTGGAGCTGATATAGGGCAAAGAATTATTCTTCCCTCAAGTTTCACCGGCGGCCCAAGGTACATGTACAGTCATTATCTCGATGCACTTGCCATATGTAGAGTTCTTGGTAATCCTCAATTCTTCATAACTTTTACCTGCAACATCAACTGGCCAGAAATCAAACGACGAATGCAAACATATCCAGAACTTAATGCTTCAGACAGGCCTGATGTAGTGGTGCGTGTTTTCGAAGAAAAAGTAAAAGATTTTTTGACAGTCCTGAAAGAACAAAGAATCTTTGATCGTTGTACTGGATGTAATCTATTTTTTTCTACTATTGTAGTAATAACTAATTTAAAGTTTGTGTTGTAAACCTTAATGTGTTTACTAATTACATATTATTGCTGCAGTCCTTTACACAATCGAGTTTCAAAAACACGGTCTTCCCCACTGTCACACTCTCTTATGGATAGATGCAAAAGACAAGATAAAGAATGCAGAAGAAATAGACAATTTCATTTCTTCAGAATTACCAGACAGAACATCTGATCCAGAAGCGTATAGAGTTGTAGCAGATATGATGATGCACGGACCATGTGGAAATACAAAGCCAAATGCTTCCTGTATGCAAGAAGGTGTATGCAGCAAGCATTTCCCAAAAAAGTACAATGAAAGCACCTACTTTGACGACAATGGTCACGTACACTACCGGAGAAGAAAAGGAACAGCTTATGTGCCAAGAGGTGAAGTCAAATTAGACAATGCAAATGTTGTACCATATAACCGTTTGCTTTGTCTCATGTTCCATGCTCACATTAATGTCGAGTATTGTGGCTGGAGTATGTTGATAAAATACTTATTCAAATACATCTCCAAAGGCACAGATCGAATTACTGCCCGTATTGTGAAACCAATTGGTGACCAAGATCCATCACCTTCTACTCCAAAGATAAAAATAGATGAAATAAAAAACTTTATTGATGTTCGTTATATTTGTCCACCTGAAGCCTGTTGGAGAATACTCGATTTCTCGATACATCATAGAGAACCGTCTGTGCAAATACTTGTAGTACACCTCGAAGGTATGCAAAAAGTTACTTTTCGCGATAAAGAACCACTTGGCCACATTGTAGCAGACGATGGCAAAAAATTGACAACTCTCACACAATGGTTTGCATACAATGCAATGTTTGAAGACGGAAGGCATTTAACGTATTTGGATTTCCCTTCAGAATTTGTATGGTACGAAGAGACAAAAACATGGAAGCGTAGAAAAGTCAAAAGCAAATATTCAGTTGGCCGGTTAGTATATGTACACCCAGCAGCAGGAGAACTTTTCTATTTTCGGATGTTATTGAACCATCAAAAAGGTTGCAGATCATTTTGCGATGTCCGTACGGTAAACAACAAATTGTTCAGCACATATCGTGAAGCATGTCAGGCCATGGGTTTTCTTGACGACGACAAAGAATGGGACACTGCATTACAAGAAGCAGCAATGTCTGCAACAGCTGCAGAATTACGCGCTTTTTTTGCACAGATTTTGATGGACTGTGAAGTTGCAGAACCTCTGCAACTTTGGGAAAGGCATTGGCATCGTATGGCCGATGACATCCCAGCAAAAGCTTCGCGAACCAGCGGTGTTAGAAATCTACACGTAAATGATCCTGAGATGAAGGACTATATTATTTATGAAATAGAAATGATCCTTAACAGGCGTTCCAAGTCAGTCAAAGAATTTGGTTTCTCTTTGCCTCCAAAACATCTTCTAGACGATTTGCAAAATAGGTTATTGATGGAAGAAAGGAATTACAATCGTGAACAATTAAAAGAAGATGTTGCCAGGTCAGTTAGTAAACTGAATGTTGAACAACTACAGATTTATAACATTATAATTAACTCATGTAGAAGTAAAAAACAAGAATTGGTGTTCGTCTATGGGCATGGCGGAACTGGAAAAACTTTTCTGTGGAAAACAATAATCAACACCCTCCGTTCAGAAGGCAAGATTGTTTTGGCAGTTGCATCTTCAGGTATAGCGTCTTTGCTACTACCATCTGGCCAAACGGCGCATTCAAAATTTAAAATTCCTTTGGAATTGACTGACGAATCGATGTGTAGCATAAAAAAAAAACACGCTGATGGCAAAATTACTTATCGAAACTGATTTAATTGTATGGGACGAAGCCCCAATGAATGATCGAAGGTGTTTTGAAGCACTGGACAGAACCCTAAGAGATATTTTAAACGACACAGAAAACCCATTTGGTTGTAAACCAATTATGTTAGGTGGAGACTTCAGGCAAACATTGCCAGTAAAAAAAAAGGAACAAAATCACAGATGATCGCTTCTTCAATTGCCAGATCACATTTGTGGTGCCATTTTAAGGTTTACAAGCTTAAACAAAACATGAGAGTATTGAAGCCAAACCTGACCGAAGAAGAAAGGCAATCCGTCAATGACTTCTCCACATGGCTTTTAAATATTGGTGATGGAAGCATTGGTCAACCTGATGAAGAAGATCCACAAGAAGCAAGCTGGATTACAATTCCTGCACAATATGTAATACCAAACAGTGAAAACAGCATACAACAACTTATTGATTTCATCTACGACAAAGAAACATTAAAAAAACCCAACAGCAGAGGTCTTACAAGAGAAGGCTATTGTATGTCCGAAGAACGAAACTGCTGATATTATAAATGAAAGAATATTGTCCCAGTTGGAAGGCGAACCTACAATATACATAAGTTCAGATGAAGCAATCCCCGTTGGAAAAGACGGAGCTGCAACTGAAATGTTGTACCCGCCAGAATACCTTAACACTTTCAAGTTTCCAGGCTTACCACCAAACAAGCTTCAATTAAAAGTTGGAGTTCCGATCATGCTACTGAGAAATGTCAATCTTGCAGGCGGGCTCTGTAATGGCACAAGAATGATTGTCAAAAATTTGATGTCAAAGCATATTGAAGCAGAGATTATCACAGGAACAAGAATTGGCGAAAAAGTATACATTCCAAGAATGCCATTGACACACAAAGATCCAAACTATCCTTTCATTTTCAAACGCAAACAATTTCCAGTAAGAGTATGCTACGCTATGACAATCAATAAAAGTCAAGGGCAGTCTCTGAACAAAATTGGAGTATATCTTCCGCAGCCAATTTTCAGTCATGGTCAACTATATGTTGCCTTATCCCGTGCAACATCACCCTACGGTTTAAAAATTCTTTTGGCACCCAATCCTGAACACCCACCAAATGCAACAAAAAATATAGTATATAAGCAATTCTTAAACAAAATTTGCACATCACAGGTTGACATACGTTAACTTGACTACATGTGAAGTATTAATTTACTGTTATGCAAACTACGATTATTTTTAATCTAGAATTTGAAGCTAACGATTCCCATTTTTATATATGCAGAATGACTGAAAGTACCATTAAAGATCTCCAACCAGCAAGCAGGAACAAAATTATAGAAGCAAAAGTGTATCGTGCATGGATTGCCCGAGATCCACCAGACATCACAGAAAAAGGATACCGAGCAATTTTGTTAGACAGAGAGGTATATATTTTTTTTATATATTATATATATATTAATTTCCAATAACTATACACAAAAGCTTTAATATTAACAGGGTAGTGCAATACAAGCAAATGTAGAGGTTAGCGACAAAAGACAGTTTACGACCTACCTTATACCAGGAAGAACATATCGAATCTCAGGGTTCACATGTATTCCTACAAGCAACTATCAACAAACACTGGAAAACAGAACATCACTTTTAATTACACGATTTACAAAATTCGACCCAATACCACCAGCAGGGTTCCCCAACCATTACTTTGACTTTGTATCTTACAACCGATTACCTTACAAAGTCATCAATCCAGACGACAGACCCCGAAAACAATATCCAGTACTAACAGGTAATACAATACACTTTCTACTTTCAATTTTCCTATACACCTACTTACAAATTGAGACACATTTTTTCCTACAATTGCAGATTACATAGGATGTTACATAAAATCAGGCGAAAAGGAAAAAATAGGAAATCCAAACAGAGACCAAATGCTAATTCGCAGAATAGAAATTCAAAATCTCAAGTAAGTATAATTACCAAATATACAATTGTTAATAACAACATACTTAGTTCTAACACTCATTTCAAACCGCCACAAGTCAATTGAGCTAACGCTATGGGATGACCTTGCTGAAAACTTTCCAAAAGAAGAGGTTGACTCACTAGAAAAACCAGTCATAATAGCAGTTAGTTCTTGCCGAGTTACAAGATTCAGAGACACTATGCAACTAGCATCAACGCCTGCAACTTACTACTACATAAACCCCACAATCCCATAATTAGAGCAATACAGAGCAGAGTAAGTATTATATGCTAGCCTTTACTATTTTTTTTTTTTTTTTTTTTTTTTTTTTACATATTTATTAATTTTAATACAAATTGAAAACAGATACAAAGCAGAATTCGACTTAAATCCCCCTTTGCAAATTGTGAGAAACCCATTTCCTGACAAAGAACAAGAAAAAATACGAAACAGGATACCCTTGGCTACACTTTTGGAGCAAACTCCAGCAACCTATGCAGTAAGTTATAATCAATTTTTAGATACACTCTTTCATTACTTAAAAAGCATCTAAAAGAAAAAAAAAATATTAACTATGAATTCCATTTTCTTTAAAAAAAACAAAAGGGTGTCCGATTTACTTGCGAAGGGACTATTACAGATCTTAATACATCATGTGAATGGTACTACCCCTCATGCACAACATGTGCAGCTAAAGCCGATAATAACAACGGCATGTTCGAATGCAGAACACATGGACTAATGGCATCTCCCACTTACAGGTAATATAACATTACACTTTATTCTTACAAAATGTACAATCATCTTACACTACCAACACATATCTGCAGATACAATTTTAAAGCATACATAACAGACACAACAGGTACAACTATGTTCACATTTTTCTCACCAAAGGCAGACGATATTATCGGTACCAGTTGTGATGTGTTGGTCAAATCACTTGCAAATCCAAACCCTCAAGAATTTCCAGAAGAGATACTGTGGAAACTTATTTTAGACCGACTTGCATCTACTAAAATAAGTTACGTGATCGTTTATGGACTCTAGGTTGTTACACCTTTGATCTAGGATTAACTATGACGAGCATGATGATAATATTGGCGGAATATTCTAATGAAAGAAACAATACTATCACAACAAGGTTTTTGTCAAACTTTCTATTTGTTATTAAACTCAGCCCCAATGCTATGTGATCAAATATAGCACGGTTACTCTACAACAATAACAGGGATCAAGGAAAACCTTGATTACCTTGAGGCTTAACAAACTAAACAACATTAGACCCCATGTCCAATGTTCATCAGACCCCTCGTCTGATGTTCCCACACACACTTTTTAAGTGCTCTTACATTTTAACATAACTTTGTGTTGTTGTAATTTGAGAGCACGAAACACTTTGGTGTTGATTGTTTCAATCACAACCAAGACACACATTTATCTAAGGGTATGATCTTCCTTTTATAACATAAGGAGATCATTACAAACTTGATAAGTCTTTAGTCATCCAATTGCTTTTACATGTGTCAAGTTAATAAGATACAACTTGTATCTTGAGTGTTCAATTTGATGACTTGATAAAATATCTAGATATTATATTTGTATAAACATGACTCATACAAAATAATATCTTCTTCGTTCTTATCTTTGTAGCAGCAGAGTGACTCATTGATTCAGCAGCACCTTCATTTGAACTAGCAGCAGGTTGTTACACTAGCAGCAGTCTCATTTTGTACTAGCAGTACCTTGTGGTACTAGCAGTACCTTTGTGTTGAACTAGCAGTACATTTGAGTTTGCACTGGCAGTACCTTGCTTGTGAATCAGCAGTACCTTGTTGGTCTAGCAGTACCTTGCTCTTGGACCAGCAGTACCATAAAATACACTAACAGTACCTTTCTTGAACTGGCAGTACCATGTATTTTGCTTATCATTCAGTATTCTATATGTTTCATTTTTCTTGTTTTTGATCATCAAATCTATGGAATATTTAATTCCTTACAGATACTATCAATTATTGGAAAAAAACACATTTCCCAATTTCACTACAACACATCTTCAAGACAAGGACCAGTTAACTTCATATTCAATCAAATACTAGACAAAGAAGACGCACCAAAACAAATAGAAAACACACCATCAGGTAAAAAAAATTAACAACACCATATGAATCAACTAGCCACCTTTACTAAAACATCATAAATATTTTTTTTTCGCAGGCTCAACAATGACACAACAACTATATCAAAACATTGGAATGTCTATACCTCAGCAGCAGCAAACCCCTCTTGCAATTGATTCTAGCCCAGCTGCTCTACAAACAACCAGCCGAGAAACAACACCAGTATCTGCAACACAAGAAACAAACAATCCAGGTCAGTAAATCTTGATCTTAAAAAATTAACAACAAAACATAATTTCTATTCTCAAACATTTAATTCAATTTTTTAATAAACACAGAAGTGGCAATAGCACCAGAAATGTTTACACATATGCAAGCCACAACAACACAAGGAAAACAACCAATTACACAAAGTGCAGGTTACCTACTTTATCTACCATTCAAATATCCTTAAAAACCAAAGAAAAACACGCTTTCTGTTAACTTTTAATTCTTTCTTTGCACCAGATACGCTACCACCACCCACGGCTGCTAAACGACAACTCTTCCAACATAAAACATCAGACAGCAAGAAGAACAAAAAAGAATAAAAAACTCCACCGGCTACAATCACTTTTGGTAACGAATCACTGTTAGAACTTTATATGTACATAAAGCAATAAAAATGCTTCTGCAACAATGTGACTGTTAATGTGTAATATTCCTTTAGCATTTACTTACTTTCATAAACACCATCACAGAGCTACATAAGCTTCTACCAAAACTTAATATTGTATAAATATATGTACATAGCACACACGACAAAAAAATACAGAGAAAAGGATGGATTTTATTCATAATATTAGTATCTTACAACCCTCACTCCCATCACTCTTTCGGCTTGATTACCCCCAAACACACAAACAAAAAAAAAAAAAAAAAAAAAAAAAAAAAAAAAAAAAAAAAAAAAAAAAAAAAAACAATACAAAGCCTAGATAAACTTCTACCAACAAAGACAACATTAACAACAACCACATGACACAACATAATCATGGGCTTCCATCCCTGTCATAAACTTCCATCACCATAACATGACGTCGTTTCTCACCCTTTGCCTCCAACACAACATCCAGAAGAGCCTCCAAAGCCAGCAGAATCTCACGATTCCTAGCCTGTGCTTCCACCAAGCATTCCATACCATCCATAGCAGGTCCATCAAAATGGCTAAACGTTTTTCCTTCCCGAATCAAAGCACCAAAGTTTGCAATTTTTTCCCGCAACCCATCACACCATTCATTAACCTTATTTAAAAACCCATCGGTTTCACTTTCTTCTTGGACAAGCAGAAATTTAAAACAATCTTTTGCCTCATTAGACCCACAGATTGCTTTCAACAAATCAAAATTAGGAGTAGAACCCATTTTCAATTTCTTTTGTTTTTGTCTATCGTTTATATAGACCAACTAATTTAGATTCCTAACATACCACAACCACAAACTTTCTAAAATAAAGCTGCCTAAACCACATGCAATTACTGTATACGAATCCAAGTTTACAAAAAAAACGAAACAACACAAAATTGACTGATACAGTGGCCATAGACTAGCACAAACTCCAAAAAAAACTTAAAAAAAAACCACACATTATATATAAATCAATGTTGCGTTCAACAAATCAGCTACAAATAAACCACTTAATTCATATAAACATTAACTACATTTGTGATATTTAGATACTCACCAAATTTGTAACCCTTCCTCTCACACTGAATGGAAAAACGGTGGTCGGCCCCAAACGGTCACCTAATACTGACCAAGTAAATGGTCAACAAGAGTCAAACAATCTAGGGCACGATACAATTTATCAGAGGAGTTAGTGTATCCCCGGGTCGTTAAGTCCCAGCGAGATGTGAATTCTGTAGTAAAAAGGATTTGTGATCTGGTGTTATTGAATGGAAAAGGGGTTTTTGAATTTTTGAACTAGGGAAATAAAAGAGAATAGCTTTAAACAAGCTAAAAGAATAAATATAGGAAACCAAATTACTTAAAAATGTTTAGAAACCTAGAAACGTACGTTTAAATTTAAATAAACGTAAACGTACAAAATAAAAAGTGAAAATGAAGAAATATTAATCCTAAAAATATAAAAATAACTTTTTTATAAACCTAAAGATAAAAGAAAATTATTGGAAAAAGAAAATTATTTTTTAGACTTTTTATTTATTTTTTATTAATTAAAAACTATTTATAACTATTTAATAATACCCTAAATTAAAAGAAAATAGGAAATTATCCTAGAAAATTAAAATTTTAACTTAGATAAATCTAAAATAACCTAAAACTTATTTTAAAACTGAAAATATATTTTTTACACTTTTTATCTAATTATTATTAATTAATTACTAATTAATAATTATTTAAACTAATTTAAATTATAATAAATACTAAATGAACAAAGAAAAATCTAAAACTTTTTCTATAAATATTAAATAAGTACAGGAACCTAAGAAAAATATAAAAATGAAAAGTGCTTAATGAAAAAGCAGAAAAATAAGCCAAATGGCTTAAATAGAAGCTATCACTTTCTTATTTTTGGTTTTTCTTTGATTTTCTTTTACAAACTACTTTTATTACTCAAATGATGAACTTTTTACAAAAGCACTTTGGCTGAAACTCAGACATAAGCACTTGGGAAACCCAAGTGCTTAACAGATTCTTGGTCTTAGCTTATTAGGACTTGTGATTTGTGAAAAAGCTATACTTAAGCTACCTCAAGGACAAATAAGCTAAGACAGATGGATACAAACTTGAAATGAGACAAATATGATGAAATAAGCACAATGGATAAGCTGATAACACCAAATAAGCACTTAAACAATACACAGACCAATGCAGGCCTTAAACAAGGATCTTTGGACCTCTGTGGGGTCCACAGAGGTAAAAGGAGGACCAAAATGAAACTTGACCTTCCAAGGTGACCAAGTCAACTACAAAATAAGCCAAGGGATTCAAGAAAGGCCGACTGATAAGCCAGAAAAGCCCAAAATAAGCCAAAGCTTATCTGAGTCAGTGTATGCTGACTGCACAGGGCAGATTTGCCAATTTGCAGGCCTTGATTTGAGGGCTTAAAAAGGTTCTAAAAAATAAACTAAAAATACTAGGGTGTAGGTGAGCTGGGTGAGCTTAATGGTCCAAGGCTTCAGCTTATGAGGGCTTATTATGAATCAATTAAAATTCAGCATAGGACCATTAAAAACCTGAAAATTGAAAATGGTGCCTGTGTTGTGCAGGTTAAGTGCAGAAGTGCACAGACCAAAGGAGAGTTATCTAGGATATTTTAGTTACTCTAATATGACCTTAAGTGGACAGAAAATGGAAAGAAAAAGGGCCAAATAAGCTAAGTGCTTATTATGGCTTATTAAGGGCTGCAAATGGACTGATTTTCCCACAGGCCTAAGAAAACTTGATTTTCTATCTAAATTGCTAATTTGAACTTAAATACACCTTATTTAGACTAAGATAAGCTGATTCAAAGTTGGCCAATTGGTAAATGTACAGTAACACTAGGTTTTGACCATGTTTGACTTGCTGAGCCAAACACCCCTATATATGTGACTGTTTTGGTTCTTTGAACTGAAAAGGGCTATTTTAAGCTAAGATTTGAAAAGACAAATTAACAACTAGTTATATTAAGCTATAAAAATTGACTTTAACTTAAAATTAAGCAGTATAATTAAGCTAGCTTATTTTTGGCTTTTTAAGTGTTTTTAAGCAAAATATAGACAAGACTATTAATTACTAGTGAAACTGATGAAATATACTTAAGGACTATTAATAAGCATAAAATAATGAAAATAAGCTATAATTAAGCTATTGTACAGTGAACTAGTATTTAATGCAAAAATAGAAAAAACAAGCTTACAACTGAGAAGCTTATGGAACAAAGAACTATGGATCAGAACACATGTAGCTTGTAAAAAACAAGCTAGAAAACCCAATTAAGCTTCCTGAACAGCTTATTTAACCCAGAACAGCTTTTTTGGAGCTTATTGACTTTTTGTTGACTTTTCTTCAAACTTGGAATTAGAACCCAGGAACCTTAATTACTTCTTGAATAAGTACCAATAAGCTTAACAGAGCTTATTTGAACACCTTTTACAACTTATAAAATCAAAAACAAACAAGAACAAATTTGGCGGGAAATTCAGTTTTAACTGGAAACATGGAATTACTTCAATTGATCACTTCAAACATAACTTAAATTACTTGTAGATTGTAACTTTAACAAAACCCAGAACAAAATTACATTAAAACTAACTAGTCGACATTAATTAAAAAACTACACTACGAATGGTCTAAAAACTGGGACAACTCTATCTTCTGGTCTTCATTTCTTTTAATAGCAATCCAGAAGCTTCTTCTCAGCCCTCTGATCAAATCCCAGCTATCCATTGTCTTCAATTAATCCCAATCGTCCATTTTCCCTTTTTGTGCCAAAATATCAATAGCAGGTTTGTAGCAATTAAGGAATCTTGGATGTTTGTGGAGGTGGAGGGGACAATTGGTGAAATAGGTAGTGAGGTGGAAAGGATAGTAGCAGCTGGATTGGTGAGGTGGAAGAAGAAGGCGGTTTATTTGGCTGGTTTGACTTTTGGGTTACTGTACAACTTTGACCATCTTTTATTTAAAACTAGCTGTTGACTTTGGGTGGTCAAACAGTGTTGTTTTGGATTTTGGGGATTAGAAATGGGTTAATGGTTTTAGAAAAATGGAATTTGGAATTGTTTAAACTTCAGGGACCAAAATTGCCATTTTCTGAAACTTCAGGGACCTTTTATGTCATTTTTAAAACTTGAAGGACCAAAACTGCCATTTCTTTAAAACTTTCATCCAAGGACCAATATTGTAAAAGTTAAATAGTTTAGGGACCTTGAATGATATTTTTAACACCAGGGACTATATTTGCCAATTTCTGAAAGTTAAAGGACTGAAATTGACAATTATGCAAACTATGTTCGTTTTCACCTGTTTTTAATCCTTTTGCACATGAAACACATAAAAACACAATCAAATGATATTTTCTGTATTTTGAAGCATATCTGCATGTTTTTAAATGTTTTTGTAGTCTAAATGTGACAGAAATGATGAGTATTTAGACACTCATCAAACGGCTTGCACAAAAAAAAAATGCCCTTCAACAAAACCCTAATTATGCGATACGATTTAGGGCACACTCATAAATGGACTAGAAAAAAACGGGTTACAGAAAAATGCAATTTAACCCACACTAAAAAAAACAAAGGCCCAAAGCCCAAAATGTATACAAAAAAAATAATAACAATGACCCAAAGCCCAAAATGTATACAAAAATAATAATAACAATATATACGAAAAAAATTATAACAAAAATATGCAAAAAAAAAAAAAAAAAAACAAAACACTCCTGTCGCAACGCGCGGGCTACCCCACTCGTTAAATCTTTACATAGTGAAGTTTAAACTCTAAGCTATATGAGGATGTTATCGCAACTCACAAAGTTGAGAGTAATTAAATTCAATTGTGATGTTGCACGGCGATCTAGTAGTTGTTAAACAGAGTTTAGAACGTAATCATGAGGGAACTATGATCATTTCTGGTGAAACAAGCGTAAATTTCTTCAGTTCAGTTTTACTGGCAGAAGCACAAGCTGTATTGTGGACCGTTCAGGTTACTCGAGATTGACATTTCTCAACAATTAAAATGGAATCTGACTCCTTAATTTTATATTGGTCTCTTTGCTCAAATAGATCTCTTCTCCAAATTGCTGGTTTGTGAAACGATATTATTGATCTAAGTCATCAATTTGACTCATGCAAGTGGACCCTCTTCAAGCGATCTTGAAATGTCCCGGATCACACAATAGCAAATTGGGCACTAGATACTCATGCACCTTGTATAGTTGATGGAATTGTTTGTGATTTAGCAAGTTCTTCGGTACTTGCAGAATATCATATTCGTTAATTCAGATGCCTCTGTTTCAATTAAAAAATAATAGGGCAAATGCTAAAAAAATGCATCGAACTTGATATTTTTTATTATTGTATGTAGCCAACTTTTTTCGTCTCATTGCATCACTAAACTTTTGATTTTTTGTCATTGTATGTACGATGTCCAGCTTGTCCCTTTGTGACACATAAGCTGCCAGCGTGTCAAGGCCATTTTTTTATACCGTTTATTTCGTTCTTTTATACCCCACATATCCCAACCACACTTTCCATAGCACAAACCCTGATTCCCTTTTCACCATATCCACTCAAAACCAATAATGAGATATTCATCATCTTTTTCAAGATCATCTTTTTCAAGATCCAATCGTATGACCTTGCAAGAAGTGATGGATGCAACTGATGAACTCAAATAAGTACATTTTATTATCATCATTTATCCTATTTATTTGACTTGTTTTATTATATTATATATGAGAATCGATACATTAATGTTTACTTTAGTAATTCTCAGGTAAAAACAAGCATTATGTGAAACTTGGCGATTTTGGACTAATTATGGAGCAAAACAAGCGAGATGTCAAAAGTCTGCTAGATCAAGCTCGTTCTACTCCAGATACGCCGCAACATACTTCTAACATACGGCGTATCACTATCAAGATTTCACAAGTTACAATCCAAGTACATGCGCCGCATACAAAGATCAAGATACGCCGCATCTGAAGACGGTGTACGAATATTCCAGAATATATTAATCTTGGACCCCACGCGAAGTTAAGTCAATGCGCCGCATCGATCCCTCAGACAGAAACTATAAATACCCCAAGGACAGACGAATTTGAAGAGCTAGATTTTAGAGAGAGACAGAAACCCTAGAGCCGAATTCAGACGACCAAGCAGCACAAGACACACCTAAACAAAGATACAAGAGCTGTAAGAAGGTCCTGCATGTATTCAATTCATTAAGTAGTTTTGTTTTATTGTATTAGTACGCTTTAATTCATCAGGATTGATGGGCTTGTGTCATGTGACTACGGAAAATCATGCACTCCCCTTAATATTGCTTTCCCATTAATTAAAGTTTATATGTTGATGTCTTTGGTGACTTTTATTAGTGCATTGATAACCTCTGTGTCTAGCTGAGTCTTGCTTAGGTCGCCATGCCCCTTCCTCGCCTATTTGTTTTAGAGTCTCTTGAATAAATAGGATAGACATAAGTAATCATTAAGGGTTTACTCGCCGATAAGATTAGAGCCAACGAGAAAGGTTTAATTATATACACTTCATATAAAACTAGCAATAAAACAAGTGACAAGCTACTTAATTATCAGGACAGGTCTTCTTATTGTCTCGAGTATCTATCTGTGTACGTGTGTGCTAATCGCTGATTCGTGCTCATTAGTTTAGTTTACTATTTAATTATAACCAAACCGTGCCAGTCTCTCAGGCTGAACCCCCTTGCGTTAGATTAGGTTGTATAGCTAACTTAGGATATTAAAATACTGATTAGAATAACTAGATAATACGTTCCACTCTTAGTGATCGACACTCTACTTACCATTATATTCATACTGACCGGGTACACTGCTCGTTAAGTGTGTGTGTTATTGGTAAGTCGGCTAAATAGAAATTTAAAACTTGAGTAGGCATTAATACTGCTAAACCGCAACGACACATCACGCTCATCAAGTTTTTGGCGCCGCTGCCGGGGAGTGAATTGTTATTATCTGTTAATTTGATTAGTATTTTAATTAGGTTTTTCTTTTTAGTTTTTTTTTAGATTCTAACCACTAACCCTGTTATATATTAGATAGATTGCATTCATTGTATAATTTGCATATTTTCTGTTTTTATGTGTTTTTGTTTTCTGTAATTTTTGTTTCTTTTTGTTTGTTCTTATTTTTGTTTTTCTCTTTTTTATTTTTTTTGCATTCTGCTATCGTTGTATTGTGCTGATAGAAACGATACGGCGCATCTGCTTTCACAGATACGGCGTATTTCGTTTAATTTTTATAAAATACAACGCGTTTAATAAATTCGAGTACGACGCATCTTTCCCCAAGATACGGCGTATTCTGTTTTTAATAAGAAATTTTTCTAAACCCTAACGCCATACGACGCATCTGTTTTAACAGATACGGCGTATTTTCTATTTAAATTAAAAATAGTTTTTCGAATTTTTAAACAGAAGCGACGCATCGATCTTTATCGTTACGGCGCATCTTCTAAATCAAAAATCTTGTATTTTGAAACGTAACGAAAATACGGCGCATTAGCTTTTGTTAATACGACGCATTTAATTTTAATAAATATAATCGATTTTTGATAATTTAAACTTGATACGGCGCATTCTAATTCATAAGCGGTGTATCTGTTTTCTGAATAAAAGTCTGATTAAATTTTAACGAAATAAGATACGGCGTATCCAACTTTCTGGAAACGGCGCATCGTCAGCAGATATCAGCCATTTTTATTCTTTATATTCGTTTCTAAATTCATTAATTTCTCTTCTAGCGAACAGATCCTGCTGACGATTTTACCTATGATGACAGGTTTTGCTATGGAAGATATGTCAATGAACGGATATCTTGGTAAGGAACTTATGAAAGATAAGCACAATGAAAAGTCCCGCACCAAAAAGCCCTTAATTCTGGAAAGTGACGACGAGTGTGATAACTATGAAGTTAGCTTGAGCAAGTTCCCTGCATTAAGCATTACTAAAAGCTCAGAATTGGAAAAGGAACTCTTGCTTTCGGATTCATTCGAAAATTTCGATGCTATTACTAGCAACTTACCTACGATCGATGCTTTACTCAAATCCGTATCTCAAACCAACATGCCTTTCTACTCAGTGGAAGTTTGTGAAGATGTCAACTTCAATGTACTCACGATTGATGCCGATTTATTTTCTTGGGAAACCCCTCTTGAAGCTACTTATATGGAATTCAAACGCTTATGCAATATTGAAGATGGGATATTCTCTTATGATTTACTAATGAGCTACACTGAAGATGAATTGTTACTCTTATGGCCTATCATTGAATCTAAAGGATTAACTTGGACGACTATCGAAGAAAAATATGGGAAATTCCAAATTGAATACATGAACTCAGCAAATGCAGTCAACAAATCGAGCAACAAAAGCTATGGTAGAGGAAATATCCAACCTTTACAAACTTCTTATATGCCTTATTCCGAACAGTATTGGGGATTTGATAAAAGCAATCTGGACGATGAAAGAATTTATGCTGAATCGGAGATACTGTTTCATAAAAAGTTAGTAAGGTTGATGGATATCTCTTTAGAAGAATGGCTTGAACTTAAATACGGTGATCCCAAATTTTCTCCTACGAATGAAGTCAAACTTATTGTGACCTCATGGTTTACACGAAGTTTTAAAGAACAATTTAATGAGTTCATGGAGATAAGGAGGAAAATGATTGGTAATACTAGCTTTGACGTTAACTACGATCCTAACAATGTTGATTTTTCAGATTGGTTAGCTAGTAAGTTCAATAACCATAAGATCATGGACCGAGCTACTAAAGATGTGTTATGGGTATATTGGATGAGAGGGGAAGATGAGGAAGTAGAAAGCAACAATGGATCATCACATGACGATTCAACGATCGAGGAAGGCATTGAAGAATTGTTCAGCATAGACATTGATGCGTTCAATTATGAGACACCCTTGTGCAAACAATTCAAAGAATTTAATTACCTTCTTCAAATCGACGCTGATGTGCTAACTGGAGATCTACCAGGATTCAAAACTTATGATGAGTTCAAAAACACCTGGTACTATGAATGGAATGACCAGATACCATGGGTTTGGGATAAACCATGGGAATTTGGGCATATTAATCACACTTGTAAACCTTTCCATTTCAAGGATGGAAGTAGTGAATGGCCAACCTGTGATTGGAAGAATGATGGAACCTGCAATGGGGGAAGTATAATTGGAATGAAACGAGTTGGAAACGATGTATACTTTGAAGACTATGATTGGTATGAAAAAGTTGAAGACTCCCCACGTAGAGCAGAGGCTTTGCAAGAAAAAGGTAGAATCGAATACTTAAAAGAACTAAAGGGAGCAACGAATACTACTTTCTGGGAATGGGTGCATAGAAAATTTGATGATTACTCAAGGCTTAGTCGACGCTTGCAATGGGAATTGAAAAGAGAGTGGGATGAGATTCAAGATTATTATCAATCCATTAACGTGGTTAATTATGATCCCTATGATAATAACGATGAGTCGCGAGGAGAATTGATTGATGAACTTGATGACTATTTGAATGAGGATCCTTATTTCAAGTTTGTTGATAAAGACGAAGAAGAATTCATCGAGAGAAAATGTCGACTACTTGGGATCACTTATAATAACCCACCCATGATAATTTCTGAAAAAATTGAAGTCATCAAATACTCTTTGGGACCATATGAGGAATATGTTGCGACGAAGACCAAAGAATATATTAGATTAAGTCGAATGGAAGAAAATGTTGCGGAGCTATACGGGAACATCTTTCGGATGAAAGAAGAAGGATGGCACGTAACAAGAACAAAATAAGGAGCTGAACGTGAGTCTAACTTGAAGACTCTGGAATAAAGACAAGTGCTGACCGGGAGACAACCCAGAAGAAATTTTTTTTCTGTTCTGTGTCGAGTCTGTCAGACCTGCAGAAGATGCGGCGCATCTCCATCATAAGATGCGACGCATCACCTGCACTGGTCATATCTTATTTCATTTTCTGCATTTTTATTTTTGACTTTAAAACTTTCTGTCAGTTTATTTAATGCGGCGCATCCCTGGTTAAGGATGCGACGCATCTTTTATTCTGATTCGTATTTATTCCAGGCTCGATACGGCGTATCTTCTTCCATAAGATACGGCGTATCGACTGACCTGGTGATTTACAGTTTAATTTTTTAGGTTTTATTTTTACTAACTACTAATGTATTATGCAAGTTTGAACCTTCTTAACTCAGGTGTGTTAAAGTCTAAATGGTATTATAGATTCCTGCATTTTTTGTGGATACATCATTTATGAAGCTTAAACGTTCTCATCCACAAGAAAGTTGATTTTTGCTCCTATACGAATAATGGAGGATCATACCGAGCAAATCTCAGGGGAGTTTTTCTGTTCTAATTCTTTTATTTTCCAGTTTTTAACCTTTGACACAAACAACGAGGACGTTGTTTAACTTAAGTGGGGGGATGGAGAATTAGAACACTTGTCCTAAACTTTTTCAAAATATGCTTAAAATGCGCTTAATATATCAAAATTTAAAATTTTTTTTAGCATGTTTTTGTTTAAAGTCTAAATTACATAACCGCACACATAACTCTATTCTTTCAAAAATATTAAAACTTTAGTGTGCTGGTGACTTGTAAACTTTAGAACTTGGCTTGTATACTATTCGAGACCACCATAATAAGTATTATCTATATAATTGGAGTGACTTGTCTAAATTGGTAAATTTATAGGATTACACCCAAATAGCCTTTATATGTTATGTGATATTAACTAACTACACTGGTTAGTTAACCCCCGTATAAACCCTTTGTTACTCTCACTTTTAGAGTAAGATACCCCTAGAAAAACTCTCAGAGCCATTCCTTTCGTTTCTTACACCTTTTTTATAATGTTTCGATACACCCTTACACCTTAGCCTACCCTGTAGATTAAAATCCGTGGTTAATTGCTTTAGGCAAAGTGTGTTTCCTTACATTACCTGTGTTCGCGTGCGTAATTCATTATCTTTGGTTAGGTCGGGAAATTGCACAATGCAATTGGTATGAAAGTAAATATTGTATAACTTTTAGTTTATTTTTCGTGTGTTTGCTACTTTCACTATTACAGTTATTTCTGAAAGTATGAAGAGTATGGAAAAATTATCCGGAAAAATAGTGATAGAAAAGTTGTGAAATTTTACACATATATGTTGATATTAAAGTTTAAAAAAAAAATCGAAAAAAAATAGAAAAGAAAAGAAAAAGGAAAAGTTGGAAGTTTGTTTTAACCAACTTATGTAAAGTTTTGTATTAAGTGGGAGATATCACCACTATTTGTTGTATATTATATTTATGGATTGAATAGGAGTTGGCCGTTATGGGAACGCCAACTATGGTTATTCTTTGATTAAGATTTTATTGAGTATAATTCGTGTCTACCTAAAACGTGTGTTTCAAGTGTTAAAGCGTGAGTTATTCAATGATATGAGTCTTATTCATGGGATGGTTGGGAAAGTAATTTACCACACTTAGGATTTTAATTTATCTGTTTTGTTTATTTTTCATTTTACACCAATTTGTATCCCAAATATTATCCATACCCTATATCATTCTTCATCCAAACCTTTGATTTATTGAGATTAGGGATTTGAGCAATCTTAAGTATCGTAGTCGTGGATTCGGCTATGTATTTATGATTTTGTCGCCCTTTTTGATATAATATTATTGGTGAAGATTACTTGGTCCTATCTTTAGCCTATTCGAGTTAAGTATTTGAGCAATTGCAAGTATCGTGGTCGTAGATTCGATCATGTATTTGTAATTTTGTCGCTTTTTCTGGAATATGAGATCGATAGAGATTAAAAAGGATGATCAACCCTTAACCAACAAACCCTTTTTACCGCTTTAGACTTGTTATTCCTTGGCTTTAGTGGGGGAGATGCGTATACTTGCCAAGCCTATGATAGAATATTCGTCACGACTAAGCAACTAAACGATTTAGAATTGTTTTACATTAAAAATTATTTTGGTTTCTACTTCGTTAAGTGTTTGGTTGTGTGATTATGACAAAACGAATACGTGCTTAAATATAAAAATAAATCCTAATATCTTTTACGATACATTTTCATATGATTAATTCTAAGGTTTACTTGGGGACAAGTAAAGTTCAAGTGGGGGGATATTTGATGAACTCAAATAAGTACATTTTATTATCATCATTTATCTTATTTATTTGACTTGTTTTATTATATTATATATGAGAATCGATACATTAATGTTTACTTTAGTGATTCTCAGGTAAAAACAAGCATTATGTGAAACTTGGCGATTTTGGACTAATTATGGAGCAAAACAAGTGAGATGTCAAAAGTCTGCTAGATCAAGCTCGTTCTACTCCAGATACGCCGCAACATACTTCTAACATACGGCGTATCACTATCAAGATTTCACAAGTTACAGCCCAAGTACATGCGCCGCATACAAAGATCAAGTTACGCCGCATCTGAAGACGGTGTACGAATATTCCTGAATATATTAATCTTGGACCCCACGCGAAGTTAAGTCAATGCGCCGCATCTATTCATTCTATGCGCCGCATCGATCCCTCAGACAGAAACTATAAATACCCCAAGGACAGACGAATTTGAAGAGCTAGATTTTAGAGAGAGACAGAAACCCTAGAGCCGAATTCAGACGACCAAGCAGCACAAGACACACCTAAACGAAGATACAAGAGCTGTAAGAAGGTCCTGCATGTATTCAATTCATTAAGTAGTTTTGTTTTATTGTATTAGTACGCTTTAATTCATCAGGATTGATGGGCTTGTGTCATGTGACTACGGAAAATCATGCACTCCCCTTAATATTGCTTTCCCATTAATTAAAGTTTATATGTTGATGTCTTTGGTGACTTTTATTAGTGCATTGATAACCTCTGTGTCTAGCTGAGTCTTGCTTGGGTCGCCATGCCCCTTCCTCGCCTATTTGTTTTAGCGTCTCTTGAATAAATAGGATAGACATAAGTAATCATTAAGGGTTTACTCGCCGATAAGATTAGAGCCAACGAGAAAGGTTTAATTATATACACTTCATATAAAACTAGCAATAAAACAAGTGACAAGCTACTTAATTATCAGGACAGGTCTTCTTATTGTCTCGAGTATCTATCTGTGTACGTGTGTGCTAATCGCTGATTCGTGCTCATTAGTTTAGTTTACTATTTAATTATAACCAAACCGTGTCAGTCTCTCAGGCTGAACCCCCTTGCGTTAGATTAGGTTGTATAGCTAAATTAGGATATTAAAATACTGATTAGAATAACTAGATAATACGTTCCACTCTTAGTGATCGACACTCTACTTACCATTATATTCATACTGACCGGGTACACTGCTCGTTAAGTGTGTGTGTTATTGATAAGTCGGCTAAATATAAATTTAAAACTTGAGTAGGCATTAATACTGCTAAACCGCAACGACACATCACGCTCATCAGCAACTCATTGTAAGTGTCCTTTGCCTGTCGAAGAACAAGTTTCATGGACACTTGATAACCCGGGAAGAAGATTTAAGGCTTTCCCTATTTATGTAAAAATTGTCCTTTGTTTTTTGGTTTTAATAGATTGGTTTTGTTATAGTTTGGATACCCGTTGATTTTTCTTGTATTTGTGATAGGATGAAGATGAAAAGTGTAACTTTTATGGGTTTTTAGATCCCGAGCTACCAAGTGACTACTACAGATATCAGTTTTTCAACTTACATGAAGAAAACAAAAGGTTAAAGAATATGCTCAAGAGAAGAAACTACAGTCAAGGTTCAAGTTTGGAAATGGGTCAGTTAAAGGAAGAAGTGACTGTGACAAAGTCAAAAGTTGGAGTGTATGACAAAGCTGTGGTTGTCTTAAGTGTCTTTGTTCTTGTGTTGGGTTTTGTTGTTGCAACTAGGATTGTGTATTGACAATTATGATTATGGTTAGGCTGTGTGGTTTTGGTAGGATGTGTTTTGGTAGTCTGTGACATCTAGAATCAATGTAACATCCTATAGCTATATTATATAGCATTGTAGTATTCAATGTAATGGTTTATTTTGTGTTTACAATGTTTCTTTAAAGTTGTTAAAATCATACCAATGTAGGTAAAATAAGATACATTTTACCTTTTATGTATTCAGATGCATAAAAAACATGTAAAATAAGATACAAATTCAGATGCATAAAAAACATGTAAAATAAGATACAAACTACACTTGATATTCAACATTTCCAAAAGGTAAACTGTCAATACATCCTAATGCCCATAAATGTACAAAACTGGGCATTAAAGTGACATAAAACTGCATCACTTAGTAGTTTTAAGTTGCAAAGTGGGTATGACAGTTACCCAAATACAGGATTGCATCTAAGTGCACAACATATAGGTACAAAAGAAGTGCACAGAGTTAAAACATTAGTTACATACACAACTTCTAATTGTTTAAGTCCACAACATATAGATACAAAAGAAGTGGACAGATTGATAATTCATTTCAATCCAAAGTGTGAGGACTGGAATTTGAGCTACCAATTCCTGGGTGATTCTTTGCAAGTTTCTTCTTGAGGATTCTTTCACTCCTTTCTCTTGGTTTCACAAAGTTTGTTCTTCCTCTTGGAACTGCTGGTTGTGCCATGGGAGTTGATGGTTGTGCCATTGGAGCTGATGCTGTCTGTGATGACTGAGTAGGTGTTTCATGAGTTACATAAGTAGAAGTCTGAGAAGATGCAACATCATTTTGAGTCTGAGTAGGTTCAATAATTGGATCTGACATGCTATCTGTTTCACCAATACCAAACCATCTCCCCAACCTTGAACCAGAAAAAAACCTACCCCTTCCCCTTTTGCTTGATCCCCTTTGCACTGTCCCTCTTTGCCTAAGACTGTCAACAAAACTGACCCTTTTCCTACTGTTCTTTGAAGGTGGTTTAGGTGGTAACACATCTGATGGTGCAGCAGTTGTCTGTGATGTCTGACTAGGTTCAGTATCAGTTGGTTCTGATGGTGGTACTACTGGTTCATCAACAATTGGTGGTACTACTAATGGAATTGGTTGAGAACCTGGAACAGGAATGGATGGTGGTACCATGGGATCCTTATCAACTACTGATTTATCTTTCTTAGGTCTACCTTTCTTAGCTGGGGGTTTCGGTGGTTTCACAACTGTTGGATTCTTGCAACCTTTTCTATTATGACCTTGTTGCAAACAATTTTGACAAGTCATATGATTACCAGTCTTAGGCACTCTGTTTGGGTTGTTATTTTCATGACGGGCTCTAATTCTTTTTTTACGTGGCCTACCAGGCATCTTTTTTGGTTTAGGAGGCAATACCCTAGACATCTCACTACAATCTGACCAAAATGTCACTCCATCTACATATGTTTTCTAAAATAGTCTGGGACATACTCTTCTGGTCTCCTATTCAATTTGAAGATAACTGCAATGGCATGACTGCATGGCAAACCTGATAGCTGCCACATCCTGCAGCTACATGTTTTGTGTTCTTCATCCACTCCATAAGCTTCTGATCCATTTCTCACTTCAAAAATCGCTCCACCAGCCGGGATAACATGCCAAAACCTCAACAAGATATAAATGTAAATGAAATTAGTTTTTGTTAATCATTACTGATGTAAATTTATATGTAAATGTAGATGCAGCTTTAAATGTAAATTACCTTTGTTCATCTTTAAGGAGTTCCAACCTTTTCTGAATGTTCGGACAAACATCTTCTTTTCATTTTTCCAACATCTTCCTCATCGTATTCATTCTCTCCATAACTATAACCCTCATCGCTTTCAACATACTAATTAATGGTTTATGTCTTACATGTAAAAGCACAGAGTTAAAACACTCACTAAAACCATTCTCTACAGACTCACAGTTGCTTCCTATGTGAAAATAGGCTCTTGATCATGTTTTTGGATCCTTATCTAATAGATACTGATATGCTTTTGGATTGGCCCTTTTCATCTTGCCCATTATCTTGTTGAAGAGTCCCAGATAACTAGCTTTAGAAGCAGCCCAAAATACGTTTCTAAACTCAACACCACCATATTATTTTTTAAACCCCTCATAAATGTGTCTAGCACATTGTCTGTGTTCTGCATGTGGCATCACATCCTTTACAGCTTCAATCAATCCCTGCATTAACATATTACATAGTTAAAAAATAATTCATAATTTCATTTTGTTATGGAAAATAGACAGTCAAAACATATTTACCTTGTGTTGGTCTGAGATCAGTGTTAACCCATTTCCAGTTGGGTAACCAATATCTTCTCCAAATAACTCCAAAAACCATGTCCAATTATCCTTGTTCTCTACATAAACCACAGCCCATGCTACAGGGAAAATGTGGTTGTTTCCATCTCTGCCAATTGCCGTAAGGATTTCCCCAACATTTGGTTTTTTATGGAAACATCCATCTAAAGCAATTACTGGTCTACATCCCCTCTTCCATCCCTCTTTGAGTCCATTTAAGCAAACATAAAATCTATCGAAATAGGTTTTCTCATCTGGATTCACTGTTACCCCAACCCTAACTGTTGAACCCTCATTAGAATCTAATAAAGCCTTAGCATATGACCTTATATAACCATAATGATCCTCAATAGTTGCTTGCCCTTCATTCAACGCCCATCTTTTTGCATACCTACATTGTGATGGACTTACAATGCACTTATATTTTTTCAACACTAAATCTGCAATTTCATATAACTTAATATCTGGATTCATCCTAATCTTATTGCCAAATTGTTTACCAATCCACTTGTAGCTCACTAAAGTTCCAAACTTAAAATCTCTAACACAAGTATGGTTATCCTCAAGAGAAATTACTTGAAATGATTTCTCACCTGTCATTTGTTTTCCGTAACACCTCCATGGGCATTCAGATCCTTCACCTTTCTTCGCACTAGGGCATTTTTTCCACTTACTTGTCTTCCCCTTTTCTGGATCTTGGACCCTCTCTGGCCTTAACCCACACTTAGCTATTATGTGGGTTGTTGAGCTTCTTCCTAACCATAGAGAAAATCCATTTGCCAAAGAATAATAAGTCAGGCATTCCCTCAATTAAGCAACATTAACATACTTTTAACCAACCTGAAATCAAAATACTTTGTTAATTCGAATCAATGAAACAGTGCATAAACACAAATAAAATGAAATCTAAAAACTTTGTTTAGTACTCAAACACATTACCGTTGATTTCCTCATTCTCCAATGCGTATCCACATCATAAGTAGGATACTTGTCCAGCTTTGTCTCCACTAATGTAAATGGATCTGTAAGATCCACATCAGCTTGCCTCAAGTTCCTCATCAAATCTTCCATGAATTCCTCATGTTCCATGACTGTTGCACTATCACCATCAGCATAACTTCTCTTCTGTCTAGAACTGTTCTCACAACCATCTTTATCATAACATGATCTCTGCTTAGATGTCTTGGGGGCCCTCTTTGTAATGGATTTTCTCTTCCTAAGTTCAATTAATTCATCTTCACATTCTGACAAGTAATCTACAGACTTATCGGAGTATTCACTGTCACTATCACTAGAATCATGATCCATTGAGTATTTCCCTCTTTCTTCTAATTCACTATCACTGTCACTAGAATCATGATCCATAACACTTGGGTTCACATTTTCTTGAATCACAATACCCTTAGCCTTTCTAACCACAGGCTTTCTTTTCGGTACTTTACCTTTATCCATCATAATACCCTTACCCTTATCTACTACCTTCTTAACTTGTGCATCAGAATTATCAACCACCACTTCATCAACATTAACTTGTGTTTCATCATTAACTTGTGGTGCATCAGAATGATCAACAACCACTTCATCATTAACTTGTGTTTCAGTGACATGTTCTCTCCTAACTGTTCTAGGCTTAAGTGGTGAATGTAGGTGTCGTGCTTCTTCCTCAGCCCATTGAACTAGTTCTTCCCATGACATATTCCCAGCATCCTTTTCCCTAATCCCATTAATCCTAAGTTTAGATGTGGCCTCATCACAAGAATCATCAAAACACAAGTTTGGAATGTAATAATCATCCAACTTTTGAGGAATGTGTGCCAAATACATGTTTACTAACCCATAAGTATCAGCAAATCCATACATTGATTCCAATTCGACATCACCTCCAATTATTTGCAATCCAACATCTAACTCACACTCTGGTAACTTTACAAACATGGCATAAAAGGTTACTTCAAGCGTCTCTTCTAAATACTTACGCAAACTATCATAGTCAAACATCTTATCTTTTCCAATCCTCATGCGATAAACAGCACCGTTTTCATACCTTAATGGTGAGAAATAAAACACTCCATCAAAATGCACATCAAAGAGGTAGGCATCTGGAAGACCCATCCTGTAATATATATATATATATATATATATATATATGGTAAAGTTAAAATAAAAAGACAAATATCCGTACACTAGGTAAAAAGATTTTTTTTTTAAAAAAAGTTCACGAAAAAATCCCAAAAAATTACACAAGATCGGGTATGTTGGTGCATAAAACTTTTGTGAAAAAAGTTTTTCTGATTTTGAGTTTTTATAAGTTTTTTTTAATGCACAAAAAACGAATTTTGATGCGCAAAAAAAATTTGATGCACAAAATTTTTAACTTGTTTTAGTTAGATGCGCAATATTATTTTGATTAAAAAAGTCAAAAGAACTTGGGCGCAAAAACGAATTTTTGATGCACAAAAAAATGATTTAATGCACAACGTATTTTTTCATAATTTTTTTTCGGAAAAAATATCCTTTTTTAGAAAAACTTCCTTCACAACTTTTTCATGCACCAACATACCTGTTACTGTGGATTTTTTTTAGAATTTTCCGAGAAATTTTTGGAAAAAAAAATCTTTTTACGTAATGTACGGATATTTGTCTTTTTATTTGATCTTTATCCTATATATATATATATATATATATATATATATATATATATATATATATATATATATATATTCAATAATTGAAACCCTAAACACCATGCATATGAAAACACAAATAAAACAAAAAATTAGTGTAGGGGACCAAGAGAATATACTGTATGTTACCTTTTGCCCACATCAATTTAAGAAAAACAAAGTAATCGACTGTGGAAAACTAGAAGGGGGGTTGAATAGTTTTACGTCTTTTTAATTTATGAAAACTTTTGTTTACTTTTTAAAACTTCGATTCTATCTTATGTGAATTCAACTCTTGATCAATATGAACAAATATAAACAAGTATAGATAAGCAATGCAAGTAAAGTAAATATAATGAAATGAAAGATAGAGATGGAAAGATCAAACCACAACAAGGAGATTTATAGTGGTTCGGCTACAAGGACACCTTCCTTGCCCTACTCCACTCCTCGAGTCACCTACTCGAGAGTTTTCTTCACTATGTCAACAAACTCCCTTATGGCGGAGAAACCTTACACAACTTTAGCTTACACCGGTTTAACGACACAAAGCTAGATGTCGAGTTCTAATCGTAGCTAGAACCAATCTCACGACTTTTACACAACTTCTACACAACTTAATCACGACTTCTTCACGACGGCTTCACGACTTCTTCACGACTTCTTCACAACTACTTCACAACTACTTCTACACTACTTCTTTACAACACAACTAGTTACTTACACTTAGATCTACAATTATGATATGAGTTAAGCTATAATACTTCTTCTCTAGTTGAAGGAGTATTCTTCTTTTGCACTTTGATGGTGGAAGCTTGGATCACTTAGAAACCAATGCTTAAGAGAATATGATCAAAGGGTTTTTGGAAAGGATTTACAAGATTTAAAACAGAAGGTTTGGGGTGCAAAAGGTGAGTAAAAATCCAGGGGAAGGCTGGTATTTATAGAAGAAAAATCTGGACAGCTGGAGCCTACTGGAGCGTGGCCGGCCCCCTTAAATAGGGGGGCGGTCCCCTTAATTTTAAGGGGGCCGCCTAGTAAAATTAAGGGGGCCGCCCTTGCTGAACGTTGGCCAGTTTTGTCCTTTTGTGGGGAAGGTTTTTCTGGAACATTTTTACTGATTTTGGTTGAAAATTTGAATTCATAAATTTATAATGAATTAAACCTTTTTATTTATTACCAAAAATGTTTTTCTAAAAGATATAAAATATTTTTGACATTTTATAAAAAATCTAGTGTTTAAGAAAATGTTCCTTTGATCATATAATGCATTGAGCATTAGTTCACTCATACCTTAAGTGATTTGAGTTGTAGAAATAGATATTAACAACTAAATACTTGTTTACGTCATAATTTTCCGATTAATGATTTTACATTTTGTGATTATCAAAACGTAGAGATATCGAAAAATATTAATAACGTGTTTAGGCATTATTTATATCAACAATCTCCCCCTTTTTGATGATTACAAAATCTAAACTCATTAAATCTAAAAATTAGTTTTTAGACAAGTATTTAGTGAGTTTACATCTATTTCTCCCCCTTTTGTAGAATCAAAAAGGTTTAACCGACAAGTTTCAAGTGTAAAAGTGTCGTATGAGAACTCCCCCTTGATGTGTACTCCCCCTCGTTTGGGGGCACCAAGGAAACGAGCTATGGAACGTTTGCAAGAAAAATGTTAGAAGCACAAGTATATGTAATAACAATAAGCAAGCATATAGAATAAAAACATTCATTTAATAAAATTGTTGTGTATAAATACACAACCAAGAAGATTACAACATAAGGCATGCAAACATTCAAACAAAAATAACTAATGATACTACATAATCGTCCTAGGAGTACATGATCTTCCATGGAGCTTGCACTCAAAAAGGTTTTGAAAATTATTTTTAAGCATTGCATATGCTTAATTGGGTGAAAATGGAGGTGGTGGTGGTGTAGTGGGTGAAGGTGGTGGAGGTGGTGGTGGTGGTGGGTTGGTAATCATGTGTTCAAGAGATGAAAACATGTAGTGTATCTCATCTCTAAGACCAAAGATTAAGGTCCGGTTATGGATGCAACAAAGACAATTGTCACCATGGGCTTCAAGCAATGCCCAAGGTATGGGAAAGAATGGTTTGGGGTGTTGGTGATGGTGAGAAGTGAGCATCAAGAGGTGTGATGGGTGATAAGGAAATGGCAAGTTGGGTGTATGAAGGTTCTTGAGTGGATGGTGGTGATGATGCTCTTGGTGATGATGTTAGGTGAGTGATGATGTAGTCATTGATGGATGAAGTGGATTGTATGGAGGAAGATGATGCTCCATGGGTAGAGGGTGTTTTTGATGGAGCATTTGGTGCACTTGGGGATGAACATTGAGGTGGTGGTGATGGAGTTTTGATATCATCTTGGGTTAGGTCTATGAAAGGTTGTTTTGGTGGTATGATGACAAGTCTTTGCTTCCTTGGAGTCTTAGAGATGGAGGATTTTGGTGATAACATGGTGGTTTTGGATGGTGAAGGATGATGGAATGAGAGATGATTATATGGAGGGAATTTATAGTATAAAAATGTGGTTGGTTTAGGTTAATTTTTGAGGTTTTGTAGTAAGATTCCAATACCAGTTCGTCCATAAGGAGAAATGGTAGCTGGGACTAGATAAAAGGGGTCACATGATGCAAAAGAAAACAGTGAATTTTGCTTCCCAGATGGCCGGTCCCCTTAATTGCTGGCCGGCCCCCTTAAAATTAAGGGGACCGCCTAGGGAATTAAGGGGGCCGCCCATCTGCTGTTTTCCCAGGTGACCAAATTTGAAAAATTTCCAGAAAAGGGTCATTGTTAGGGTGTATTTGCAGCAAGTTCCATTTGGATCATGTACATCAAGAATGATTAAATAATAACGAGAACATATTAAACAAATAATATACATATTTAAGACTAGAAAAATCATATTAGAAGCATAGGCATATTAAATCAAGTAAACTAGTAGCTTAGTTCTAATAAGTTTATCATCTAACATAATAAAAGTCATAGCAAACAAATGTTAAGATAATAATACTACATATAAATGTCTAATCATAACATCAATAATAATCAACTAAACACTCATCAAACATGTCTATTTCTTCTTCTTTCCAAACATCTTTCCAAGTGTTTTTCCAATGGACTTGAAACCGCCTCGGATTTCTTGATGCATCTGCTGTGTGGTGTTGAGTAGTTCGGTTTGTCTTTCAAAGAGTAGTTCGTCTGTTCGTTCGGAATGAGAAGGAACTTGATACTCGGTGTAATCAAGATCCGGAAGATTTTCAACGAAGGTCCTAGGTGATGGGGTACTAGCACGTGTTGTGCCCTCCTCCTCCTCATCATCATCATCTCCTTGATGAGATGTGGAACCACGAGGTGGAAGTGAGACAAATTTACGAGATTTTCCCTTGTCGCTTCGGGAGCGACGAGCACGGACACGAACAAGTGGATTAAGGACCGGTTGAACAGACTCATAAATTGGACTCTGAAGATGTGGATAGTGTACCATGACATGATTGTAGAGACGAGTGAGAAACATGCCATACGGAAGATTTGCATTATGAGTGTTTTTGGCGGACATGATACGGAAGACAAAGAGATATGCCAAATTGTACGGCTGTTCAGCAACAATACAATACAACATGTGAGCTATGCTCGCCATGACATGATCACGGTGACCACCGGTACCGAACGCATTCTCACGAATGAGTTCTTCCCAACGCTTCATGTCGGGGCGTAACTCCTTGAGGAGGATTTGGTTTTCATGGATGTCAACATCTTTTGACTTGATCTTTCGGTTAGTCGTACCACGAGCTAGCCCAAGATATTGACGAATTTCTTCGGAGGATGGAATCTCAGAGTAGTAAGGACCCTGTTGAGGTCGATGTTGCTCAAGAGATGAGAGATCCCACTCATTTGAGAAGACGGCTTGACCGGAGTAGGGGATTCTTAGAATTTGACCGAATTGAGCGAGAGTAAGAGTAATGAATTCGTGTTGAATCATAAAGGATATGAGGATATAGCCATTGGGATCGGTTTGCACCGTCACTTGGCTATAGAAGTCAAGAACAAAGCGGGGGATGATAGGCTCATTTATTTTGTAGAGACAATCAAGACTAACGTTGGAGAACATTCGTTCAATATAGTCGGATTCATAGAACGATGGATAGACAATTCTCCCCTCATGAATGTTTCTATCTTCAATGGGACGATAGAAACAAGCAACAGCGGGAGAAATGCCTGGAGTGGCAGAGATTTTTGGAATGTAATCTTTTGTTTTTGAGACATCACCAACCGTCACTTTAGGCATTTTCACCTATACAAGATAGCAAAAAAAAAAAAAAAAAAAAAAAAAAAAAAAAAAAAAAATGCATATGTCATATACACTACTTATGTGGAACACAAACATACTTCGACTCTAAAAATTAAATCCTAAGAAGTAGTTTGCCATGTTCCTTAATTTTAATTTTTAACTCGTTTAAAATATAATGTTAAGAAGTAGTTATCAGAATATTTTGATAAAGAACCAAAGGTATCCAAACGCTCCTTTATACATCATAAGTCATTTTGAAATGTGGCTAGATAAACATTAGATTGTATGTCTAGCTATTTCTTACGAGTATTCATGTTAAGAGACTTATGAAAAAGATGAGAATCATAGATTTTGACTCAAAAATATGTTTTAATTCATTATGCCAAACGCCCCTTTTTCTAGAAAAAAAATAAAGACTCATCTCTCAATATACATATGAATTATGTATCTTGATGACTCACAATGACTAGTTACATGTTTATAAACTTGTTCATTAGTTGTGAAATTTATTTTGACTTGGTTTTGGCTATTTTATGACCTAATCCAAACACCCTCTTATGTTTATAAAATCGTTTTTCATGATTCAAAAAGTGTATTTTTAGGATTAAAAGTTGTGAAATTGTAATGTGGTTAGTTTAGTCAAGTGTTTAAGGCATTTTTCAACAATGTACAACAAATTTTGAATGAGAATGTTTGGTTTTTCAAAATTTTGGCATGAGGGTTTTAGATTACTTACATTCTAGGTGTATTAAGCACTCTAATCCTATGGGGAGCATTTGGCAATGGCATTCCTAGACTTAATTTCAATAAAAATTCGAATTTGAATAATTTGAATAAAATACCTAATCATGAATGGACTCAAAATTTGATGAAATTAGATGAAATTAGATGAAATGTGTATTGAAAAACTTACAATATATGTTGCTAATCGAGTTATAAGTGTTTGCCCCTTGTGAATTTGGCTCGATTTGGTGGGTGATTTTGAGTGTTTTGGTGTTGGTTCTTTCGTACACAGCAGATAGGGAGGAAGGTGTTTTGAGAAAAGGGAGTGTTTGGCTAAAATTCAAGAGGGAAAATGATTTTTGGCTGCATCAGATGGCCGGTCCCCTTAAACATTAAGGGGGCCGCCCACGATAACAAGCCGGTCCCCTTAATTTTAAGGGGGCCGCCCGCCAAAATTTGGAATTTTAGGATTTTGTTTCTGACGGCAAAATATTTAAATGCATATATTTATAGATTTATAATATATCAAAAATACGTTGGTTTGTATAGGCACGAGGAAGGAATACTTGACATTTTATTAACATTTCGTTAAGAAAATATTTCTTGAGAATTTTGGATAAAATAGTCAAGATGTCAAGTCGACAAGGGTTCTAGGGAGTGAGAGTAAATGTGCATATATATATATATATATATTGTGTGTAAACGTGGGATGTAGAATGGAGTCGAGAAATGATGAGGTAATGACGGAGATAGGTGCTGACGGTGACGGGAGTTTGTTTCATCCATAGTTTTCTTGACGCGACGGTCGAAGTGCTACTTCTACGTTAATCCTCTTAACTCACTTCTCTTCATCACCATGAGTTATGTGATAGAGGACACGGAAGATTTTCGTGTTGAACGTTAAAGTTCAAAAGAGGCAAAGGGGGAAGAAGAGGTTCGAGGACGAACAATTTCTTTTAGTTCTAGATAGTCAACAAATGACGTATCTAGGTTATGTGCGGATTGATGCGTGCGATGTGTCGTTGCGGTTTAGCAGTTTTAATGCCTACTCAAGTTTTAAATTTATATTTAGCCGACTTATCAATAACACACACACTTAACGAGCAGTGTACCCGGTCAGTATGAATATAATGGTAAGTAGAGTGTCGATCACTAAGAGTGGAACGTATTATCTAGTTATTCTAATCAGTATTTTAATATATTAAGTTAGCTATACAATCTAATCTAACGCAAGGGGGGTTCAGCCTGAGAGACTGGCACGATTTGGTTGCAATTAAATAATAAACTAAACCAATAGGCACGAATCAGCGAATAGCACACACGTACACAGATAAATACTCGAGACAATAAGAGGGTTGTCCTTATGATAAGTAGTTTGTTACTTGTTTTATTGCTAGTGTTATATGAAGTGTATAGTTCGATGCAACGCACCGAGATTAAGTCCTTTCTCGTTGGTTCTAATCTTATCGGCGAGTAAACCCTTAATGATTACTTATGACTATCCTATTTATCTTTCTCCTACTTTTCTACAGACCATAGAATGCATAGGCGATCTAATAAATAGGCGAGGGCAGAGGCATGGCGACCCGATCAACGCTCAGCTAGACACAGAGGTTATCAATGCACTAATAAAAGTCACCAATGACATCAACATATAAACTTTAATTAATGAGAAAGCAGTTTTAAGGGAGTGCAATCTTTCCGTTGTCACATTACACAAGCCACCAATCTTGATGAATTAAAGTTTACTAACACAATAAAACAAAACTACTTAATGAATTAAACACATGCAGCACCTTCTTACAGCTCTTGTATCTTTGATTTGGGTGTGTCTTGTGCTGCTGCCTTGACTGAATTCGTCCTAGGTTTCTGGTCTTCGGTCTTCTGTTAAAACTTCGGAACTTCGGAACTCTTAATTCGTCTGGTCTTTGGGGTATTTATAGTTTCTGTCTGAGGGTAGGATGCGGCGCATCTAGTAAGTAGATGCGGCGCATTTACTTAACTTCGCGTGGGGTCCAAGATTATAATATTCAGGAATATTCGTACACCGCCAGAAGATGCGGCGTAACTCCATAATTAGATGCGGCGCATGTCCTCTTGTATCTTGGATCGTATCTGGTGAAATATTGATAGTGATGCGGCGCATGTCATAAGTGAGATGCGGCGCATCTGGAGCAGTATAGTCTTGATCTTGTACATTTCAGTAGACTCTTAACTTCTTGCATGTTTTGCCCCATAATTAGTCAAAAATCGCCAAGTTTCACCAAATGCTTGTTTTCAACTGAGAATTACAAAAGTAAACAATTAAGTATCTGATGCGTGGTTTTGTAACCTTACAACAGGTTTTACCTCTCGAGGGATCTCAAGAGGCTTACAACCCCACCAGGCAGTGTACCTGACCGATGTAGTATAGTGTAGTGGTAAGTACGGGGGATTGATCGTTCTCCACAGGGAATAGTGTTCGTTAGGTATGAAAGGCTACTCTAATTAGGTCTAAGGATTGAGGAAGATTCTTTTTATGTTTTTATAATTTTTATGAAAGCAAGTAAAATCTCGGTTTTGAAGGAGTGGGCGGAATTAGTTGCTAGTCAACTAACCCAAATTACTACAAATGCAAATAAAATAAAATAACAAAAATGAAAAGTGGTGAGAAACTTATGTGTAGAGAAATGTGTTTACTTAGATTTCCTTACTCCCTAACTATCTTTTACCGGTTAATTAGTGTGTATTAGTTGCGTGGATGACGGGTGTATTCCTTAATACCATTCGTGGGGTGGCGTACTTACTTCCCCAAACTCTACAAGCTCCTACTTCACTCCTATGTCGAGCCGGCTAGGAAGCTCCTAACATGGGATCACTAGAATTCGCTTGTGCATTAAATACAACCATAAAAACCTTTAGTACGCGTTTGGTTCATGTTTCTTAAGACGTTCAAGCAAGTTACCGAATAGGAAGTTAGCCAGTTTTCTTAAGCCTAACATAGATAAACAATCATCCAATACAACTAACAACACACTAACAACCAATAATCAATAGCTAGGTTTCATTAGATCTAAGCAAACACAAGATAAAATTAGCCTAACATGTTAAACAAAAGACAAGCATAAGATAGAATCAAACAACACATAGACATATTGAATGATTAATTGATAACTTATCTTTCAATGAAACATGGAAGATCTCAAGGCTAAAAGCCCTGAAAAAGTAGCTAAAATCGTCTTAGGGTTTTATCCCAAAATTCCACACACTAAGCTCTCTCTCCATGACAAAAAATTAGAAAACTATATATAGACTTTTGCATCTGACGGCGTCACCTTATGGATTGTGACGCCGTCACCTCGCCGCTTTTAGGGTTCTCGGATGACCATCTTGACGCCGTCCCTCTTTAATTCTCCAAAATCCGTTCTGGCCTATCAAGGCTTGACGCCCTCACCTCTTGAACGTGACGCCGTCCCCTTATGAATTAAGCCGTGACGCCCTTGATTTAGTTAAAGCGTGACGCCGTCAGAATTCACATGCTAACTCACTGGCCCGTCATGAGTAAATTTCACATCCCACTTTTCTTGCCAAGGCATGACGCCGTCCAGAGTTAAGTCTGACGCCGTCAAGAGTAACTTTTAGCCGATTCTTGAGACTTTGCCGTTTTCTTCACTTTGATGCTCCAAAAACGTCCAAAATGCCTCCTTTTCCAGATTTCTCCTCAAAAGTACCTAAAATGACAAAAGGAACGATTTAGGGCGATATTTGATCAAATAAATACGATTTCGGGCTTAAATGACCCCTTAAAAGCGGTACACTTTTCGCTTCATCAAATACCCTTACACTTGAGATTTGCTTGTCCTCAAGCAAATGCGCTTTTATTCTAATCAAAATACAAGTTAGGGGTCATTTAATACTAACATAAAAGTAATTACAACAAATAATCGTTCCACTTCAATCATAATAAGCACGGAGATTACATACTAGCACCTCACAAGTAGTGTTTAGATACTCACATCTCTCAAGTGTCATCAAAATAAATCTCATAAATGAAAACGGAAAATATCTCTCACTACCTGTCATAGCAAATAGATTACCATAGGCTTGGGAAAGGATCGAAAACCTCCTCCACTAGGCGTAAGCACCAAAGATAAACTATCAAAGAGGGCTTTTAAATGGGTTGTAATGTTAGGTGTAGGGAAAAGGAAAACACGGTTTGGTTGGATAAAGGATATTTTACTGGTGGCGAGTTAAAAATCTTGGTCAATTACATGTACTATACAATGTTGCTAAGCCAAGACTAGACTCGATCTTAAGCTAGAAACGAAATAACAAAATAACAAAAACATAAAACAAACATAAAATAAAACGGGATGGTAGTCCGTATGTTTTTTCTATTTTTCATTTTCTCATTTTTTTTTGTATTTTTCTTGATTTTTCGATTTTTTTTTTTTTTTTTTTTTTTTTTTTTTTTTTTTTTTTTTTTTTTTGCATACACTTTTGCCCTACCATCTAAAATAATACATCAAAGGGGCGTTGCATTCCCCTTACACTTGAATTTTTACATAACTTTACAAATACTAATCTAATGACTCGAATTAAGATAATTGAAAAACTTGGAGTACTTTTAAAATATTTAGCACATATGGGGGTAATAAATGATGTTCTTCCCCATTACTCCATTACACTAGTACTTTACCCATGAGTCCCAATCGTCCCAAAACAATATGTACAAGGATATGACTCGACTTAGCAACCATGTAATCAACTAGATAATTAACTTGGGTTTAAACAAATGTTGTCACAATAATGCACTAAAAATGAGTGCATACAAGGTAGGCTAAGGCGATTTGGGTGTACATTTAAGTGGGGTGTAACAAATTCTTCCTTTAAGTAAAATGCTTAAAGGTCGAAACGAAAAGATAGGCTCTGAGGGGTGTACTAGGGGTATCGTGTACTAAAAATGAGTACAGCGCAAAGGGTGTGGGAGAATTACTTGACCAATGTAGCCAAAGTAATTATAACAAAAACACAGGTGTAAAACAATGGGTTAATCCTAATGCCTCTTATCATGTAGTAAATCTAACTACACGAATGTAGTCTCACTTGTGGCCTTGGAATGGTCCTAACGCAAGTTCTAGAATCTAAGTGCTACCGGTACACACATCATAGCATAAATGCTTTTCCTACCAATTCTAGGGGCGAACCTCACATATTTGGGGGTGGAAATTTTTTTAGTGGTACGGTTTTTGTGCTAGTCATATAACTCCTATCCGTGAGACGCTCATTAAGATCAAAGTTTCACTCCTATATGTTGTAAAAAATTTTAAATTTGGCACTAAAATTACCTTAACAAGTATTTCTCTCAGTTTTATTACACATCTACTATTAAACAAACAAAAATCAAGGGCAATTGTATTCTCTAAAATCGTACTTTTACCCTCCCCTTACACTTAAGATGAACATTGTCCCCAATGTTCAAATAACAAGATGTAAAAGCATAAAGTAAAAGAATGAAATCAAATACTCCCCTGATTCGCTCGTTGGATAATGAAATTACACGGTTAAATCTTCTTCCAAGGTAATGTAGAAGCTCCATGACTAATGCATCGCCATAAGCTTGATTCCATAAACATCTCCTTGTCCAAAATAACCTGTTAAACCTGAGAAGGCAAACACGAAAACCTGCATAACATCGGCGGGATAAAATCTATATATAAGGATATAATGCTTGTGGAATGATAATTTTGCAGATTCCTGGAGATTATAAGTTGGAGATTTTAATAAAAACTTTTTATGAAAACAAAACCTTCAAAAATTTCTGGAAATTAAATCTGACGCCGTCAGGTTATAACCCCTGACGCCGTCAGAAATGACCTGACAAAAATTCTCATTTTAAGTTTCCGGAAAATTCCTAGAAAAACCTTTACCTTACTTCCTGGAAATCCTGCAAAACATCATTATGACTCGATACAAGCATTTGACTCAAACAAATACGGATATGTATGTTAATTTATTATTATTACGATTCATGTTCATATGTGTTCTAATAAACCAATTTAGATTTCCCTTACACTTATCTTTTGCAAAATACCTTTATATGTAGTTAAGACGAAGTTAAAAACAAAATAAAGCATTTTCACAAATTACTTTTGAACATGAATCAATAATAATAAAAAATTAAACATACATACGGAAGCAAATAAAATCAAACAAACAAATAAATAAACACACAAAGCAAATAAAGCTTGGGTTGCCTCCCAAGAAGCGCTTGTTTTTGTTCGAGTCACGAGCCTGACTCTACCCTTATTTAATGGATAAAGGAGAGGTTTTCCCTACACTTAGGATTAAGTGCGGGTGATAGTAGCGATACATACCAAATTGGTGGGAGTATGCCGCGTGAGGAAAGATTGGTGGATGAATTATATGCTCAAAGGGGTGTGCTCCTTTCATCATAACCTTGCCTAGTTCACTTTGGTCAATGGGTGAGTTAAAGTGTTCTCCTAAAAAGGGATCATTTTCTAACAACTTCGAGAGACTCCTAATTGGGAATCCATCTTGACCTAATAAACCCGGTTTAAACCCATAATGTTTCTTGTGATCAATCATGAATGGGTGATGTAAGTACGTAAGGTCATGTTTCACTCCTATATTGGCTTCCTCTCTACAAGGCTTAGAGTCTACTACCTCCAACGTAAAACTACCCGGACTATATGGTTTGATGGGTGGATCGGGACCTTTTTCATTTCCTAAATTCACATCTAAAGATGGAAGATTAGGTAACGGTTTTGGTTGAGGCTCTGGTTCATCAAAACTATGAACTTCTATAGAACTAAGAGTAAGGTTGTGATCACTAAAAGCATTCAAACCTATATCCTCTAGTTGTGTTTGGTTCAAAGGTTCTACCTCCATCGGGATTCCTAAAGTCTCTTCTACTTCTTCCGGGTAAGTCACGGGCGGTGTGTGTGCCTCAAATGATGGTAGGACTTGTGAGGTACTTAGCGGGCTTATGTTACTAACCTCATCATTCCTTGTGTCAAGATCACCTATATCCTCATCATGGGTTTTGGTAGAATTTAAACCTAACATTTTCCCTAATATCTCAAGTGCTTCTCTAGGCATCTCAACTTCTATATCCGAATCATAAGGATCATCCTCAATATTCTGACTGCTATATTCAAATTGCCCAAAAGATTCATCATGTGTTTCTTGAGATTCATCGTCATCGATCATAAAACTTAGGTCTTTTTGATCAATGTGATCATGTTCGGCTAAATCCTCCATCACATCAAGGTCACCTATGTGTTTGTTTTGTACTATGGCATTACATGACAACCACTTAGGTATCTCAACACTAATGTATTCATCCCCAAACAAACTTGTTTCATGATCCAGGAAATTTATATTCAATTGACTTGTACTAACGTTTGTTGGGTTGTCTACCCTATAATAATATTGGGCACAATCTTCTATGGCATCCCATGCTTCTTCAGCACTTAATTCCCTAAAGTCCCCATTGGCAAAATCCTCAATGCGCATTTGGTCATATTGGCCAACACGATAGTAAAAGGTTCGGGTTAGGGATGCTAAAGCGAAACTATGATGAGGGAATTTTCGGAGTAAATTTCTAAAACGAGTCCATGCATCATATATGGGTTCATCTCGATATTGTTTGAAATTCGAGATGTCAATAGGGTAGAATGGCCTTTGTGGTTGGTGGTATGGTGGATTCGCGTTCTCCATAATGGTGAACGGAAGAGTCAATGGAAATTACGAACAAACACACAAAGAAAATAGATAGACTAAAGAAAATCTAGAAAAATAAAATAAAAATCTCACTAGAAAGGAATCTAGTGAGTAGACCTATAAAATAAAAATTCAACCTAAACAATAACTATTCCCCGGCAGCGGCGCCAAAAACTTGATGCGTGGTTTTGTAACCTTACAACAGGTTTTACCTCTCGAGGGATCTCAAGAGGCTTACAACCCCACCAGGCAGTGTACCTGACCGATGTAGTATAGTGTAGTGGTAAGTACGGGGGATTGATCGTTCTCCACAGGGAATAGTGTTCGTTAGGTATGAAAGGCTACTCTAATTAGGTCTAAGGATTGAGGAAGATTCTTTTTATGTTTTTATAATTTTTATGAAAGCAAGTAAAATCTCGGTTTTGAAGGAGTGGGCGGAATTAGTTGCTAGTCAACTAACCCAAATTACTACAAATGCAAATAAAATAAAATAACAAAAATGAAAAGTGGTGAGAAACTTATGTGTAGAGAAATGTGTTTACTTAGATTTCCTTACTCCCTAACTATCTTTTACCGGTTAATTAGTGTGTATTAGTTGCGTGGATGACGGGTGTATTCCTTAATACCATTCGTGGGGTGGCGTACTTACTTCCCCAAACTCTACAAGCTCCTACTTCACTCCTATGTCGAGCCGGCTAGGAAGCTCCTAACATGGGATCACTAGAATTCGCTTGTGCATTAAATACAACCATAAAAACCTTTAGTACGCGTTTGGTTCATGTTTCTTAAGACGTTCAAGCAAGTTACCGAATAGGAAGTTAGCCAGTTTTCTTAAGCCTAACATAGATAAACAATCATCCAATACAACTAACAACACACTAACAACCAATAATCAATAGCTAGGTTTCATTAGATCTAAGCAAACACAAGATAAAATTAGCCTAACATGTTAAACCAAAGACAAGCATAAGATAGAATCAAACAACACATAGACATATTGAATGATTAATTGATAACTTATCTTTCAATGAAACATGGAAGATCTCAAGGCTAAAAGCCCTGAAAAAGTAGCTAAAATCGTCTTAGGGTTTTATCCCAAAATTCCACACACTAAGCTCTCTCTCCATGACAAAAAATTAGAAAACTATATATAGACTTTTGCATCTGACGGCGTCACCTTATGGATTGTGACGCCGTCACCTCGCCGCTTTTAGGGTTCTCGGATGACCATCTTGACGCCGTCCCTCTTTAATTCTCCAAAATCCGTTCTGGCCTATCAAGGCTTGACGCCCTCACCTCTTGAACGTGACGCCGTCCCCTTATGAATTAAGCCGTGACGCCCTTGATTTAGTTAAAGCGTGACGCCGTCAGAATTCACATGCTAACTCACTGGCCCGTCATGAGTAAATTTCACATCCCACTTTTCTTGCCAAGGCATGACGCCGTCCAGAGTTAAGTCTGACGCTGTCAAGAGTAACTTTTAGCCGATTCTTGAGACTTTGCCGTTTTCTTCACTTTGATGCTCCAAAAACGTCCAAAATGCCTCCTTTTCCAGATTTCTCCTCAAAAGTACCTAAAATGACAAAAGGAACGATTTAGGGCGATATTTGATCAAATAAATACGATTTCGGGCTTAAATGACCCCTTAAAAGCGGTACACTTTTCGCTTCATCAGTATCAATCCTCATACATAATATAGTAAAACAAGTCAAATTAATAGGATAAATGATGGTAATAAAATGTACTTATTTGAGTTCATCAAATATCCCCCCACTTGAACTTTACTTGTCCCCAAGTAAACCTTAGAATTAATCTTGTGAAAATGTATCCTAAAAGATATTAGGATTTATTTTTATATTTAAGCATGTATTCCTTTTTGTCATAATCACACAACCAAACACTTAACGAATTAGAATTAAAATAAAATATTTTGATAAAAGCAAATCTAATCGTTTAACTGTCCAGTCGCGACGAATATTCTATCATAAGCTTGGCAAGTATACACATCTCCTCCACTAAAGCCAAGGAATAACAAGTCTAAAGCGGTAAAAAGGGTTTTTAGGCTTAAGGGTTAATTATTCTTAATCTCTATCGATCTCAAATTCCAGAAAAGGCGACAAAATCACAAATACATGATCGAATCCATGAACACGATACTTGCAATTGCTCAAATCCTTAACTCGAATAGGCTAAAGATAGGTCCAAACTTAACCAATAATAATATATCAAAAAGGGCGACAAAATCATAAATACATAGCCGAATCCACTACTACGATACTTAAGATTGCTCAAATCCCTAATCTCAATAAATCAAAGGTTTGGTTGGATAAAGAATAAAAAAAAATATATTAAAGGGTAGGATAATTTGGGACATAATTGGTGTAAAATGAAAAATAAACAAAACAAATAAATTAAAATCCTAAGTGTGGTTAATCACTATCCCAACCATCCCATGAATAAGACTCATATCATTGAATAACTCACGCTTTAACACTTGAAACACACGCTTTAGGTAAACACGAATTATACTCAACAAGATCTTAATCAAATAATAAACCTTAGTTGACGTTCCCATAACTGCCAACTCCCATTCAATCCATAGATATAATATACAACAAATAGTGGTGATATCGACCACTTACATAACTTTACATCGTTGGTTAAAACAAACATCCAACTTTCTTCTTTTTTCTTTTTCTTTTCTCATTTTTTCGATTTTTTTTATTTTTTTTTTTATTTTTTTATTTATAAACTTCAACAAAGATGTGTAAAATTTCACCACATCACTATAATGATAATTCTGGATAATTTTTCCATACTTTTCATAACTTCAGAAATAACGGTAATAGTGAAAGTAGTAAACACACGAAAAATAAACTCAAAGATATACAATATTTACTTTCACTCCAATTGCATTGTGCAATTTTCCGACCTAACCATAGATAATGAATTACGCACGCGAACACAGGTAATGTAAGAAAACACACTTTGCCTATAGCAATTAACCAACCACGGATTTTAATCTACAGGGTTGGCTAAGGTGTAAGGGTGTAACGAAACATTTTAACAAAGGTGTAAGAAACGAAAGGAATGGCTCTGAGTGTTTTTCTAGGGGTATCTTACTCTAAAAATGAGAGTAACAAAAGGTTTATACGGGGGTTAACTAACCAGTGTAGTTAGCTAATATCACATAACATATAAAGCTATTTGGGTGTAATCCTAGAAATTTACCAATTTAGACAAGTCATTCCAATTATATAAAATAATACTTATTATGGTGGTCTCGAATAGTATACAAGCCAAGTTCTAAAGTTTACAAGTCACCGGCACACTCATAGATTTGTGAATTTTGAAAAATCACAATTTTTGAAAATAACGTCATGTGTGCAGCTATGCAACTTAGACTTTAAACAAAAACATGCTAAAAAATTTTAAAGTTTTGATATATTAAGCACATTTTAAGCATATTTTGAAAAGTTTAGGACAAGTAAGTGTTAAGTGTTCTAATTCTCCAATCCCCCCACTTAAGTTAAACAACGTCCTCGTTGTTTGTATGAAAGGTTAAAAAATGGAAAATAAAAGAATTAGAACAGGAAAACTCCCCTGAGATTTGCTCGGTATGATCCTCCATTAGTATAAGAGCAAAAATCATCTTTCTTGTGGATTAGAACGTTTAAGCTTCATATTCGATGTATTCACAGGAAATGCAGGAATCTATAATACCACCAAGGCTTTAAAACACACCTAGGATAAGAAAGGTTCAAACTTGCATAACACATTAGTAGTTAGGTAAAAATAAAACATAAAAATTAAAAATGAAAATCATCAGGTCAGTCGATGCGCCGTATCTTATTGAAGAAGATACGCCGTATCGAGCCTGGAATAAATACGGATCAGAATAAAAGATTCGCCGCATCCTTAACCAGGGATGCGCCGCATTAAAATAAACTGATAAAAAGTTTTAAATTCGAAAATAAAAATAAATGCAGAAAAATTAAAATAAGATATGACCATTTCAGGAGATGCGTCGCATCTCAGAATTGAGATGCGGCGTATCCTCTGCGGCCTGACTGACTCGACACAAAAACAGAATAATAAAAGATAAATCCGGGTTGTCTCCCGGTAAGCACTTGTCTTTATTCCAGAGTCTTCAAGTTAGACTCACGTTCAGCTCTTTATTCCATTACTTCAGGTTCAAACTCCACCACCTCGTTCTCATTATCCTCAATTTTATTATCAAAGTATTTCTTCACACGTTGCCCGTTTACTTTGAATATATAACCATTTTTATCGCATATTTCAATAGTTCCATAAGGATACACTTTCTTGACAACGAATGGACCCGTCCATCTTGATTTAAGTTTACCAGGATACATCTTCAATATGAAATTAAATAGTAGCACTTTCTCTCCAATAGTAAACGTTTTATCCCACGTAACCTCGAGTCATGCCATCTTTTAGTTCTTTCTTTGTAGATCTTAGTATTTTTGTAGGCCTCATCTCTTAGTTCATAGAGTTCATTAAGTTCCATGAAACGGTTCTTCGTTGCAGCTTCCATATCCATATTACAATTCGTCAAAGCCCAATATGCACTTTGTTCAATTTCGACCGGTAGGTGGCATGCTTTTCCGTATACAAGACGAAATGGAGTGCATCCCGTTGGTGTCTTATAGGCTGTACAGAATGCCCATAAAGCATCATTTAACTTGTCAGACCACCCTCTCGGATTATATCCAGTCGTTTTTTTCAAGAATTCGCTTAATAGCCCTATTGGTTACTTCAGTTTGCCCATTGGATTGAGGATGGTATGCGGTGGAAACCCTATGATATACTCCATATTTTTGCAAGGCTCTTCCCAGATGATGATTACAAAAGTGTGTCCCCCTATCACTAATCAATGCTTTAGGAATTCCAAATCTAGAGAACAAACTTTGTAAAAATTTAAGTACTACCTTGCTGTCGTTTGTTGGCAATGCTTGCGCTTCGACCCATTTTGATACGTAATCAACAGCAACCAAGATATATTTATTACCTTTAGATTCAGGAAACGGTCCCATGAAGTCCAATCCCCATATGTCGAAAACCTCACATACATGGATATAGTTTTGCGGCATTTCGTTTCTTGATGTTATATTCCCGGATCGTTGACACGCATCACATCCTTTTATGTAATCTTTTGCATCATCCAACATAGTGGGACAATAAAATCCCGCATCAAGGATCTTTCTTCTTGTGATGACTGCACCGTGATGCCCCCCCCCCCCCCCCCCCCGTTGGCCCTGAATGGCAATGTGCCAATATTGCTGGGATGTCATCACCATCTACGCATCTTCGTAAAATATTGTCAGGACATAATTTAAAGGCATAAGGTTCATCCCAAATATACTCGCTAGCGCGAGTTAGAAACCTTCGTTTCTCGTCGGATGTTAGCCCTTTTGGAATTTCATTTGCCACAATAAAGTTTATATAGTCGGCATACCATGGTCCATTATTATTGCTCTTAATTCCTACCATCATAAGGTGTTCATCAGGAAAGTCATCAGCTATTTCCCTTTCGTCAAGCACCTCCATATTAGGGTTTTCAAGTCTAGATAAGTGGTCAGCAGCTAGATTCTCGGCACCTTTTTTATCTTTAATTTCAATATCGAATCCTTGGAGCAATAAAACCCACCTAATAAGCCTTGGCTTGGCATCCTGTTTATTGAACAAATACTTCAAAGCAGAATGGTCAGTGTAAACCATAGTTTTTGACAATATAAGATATGATCTAAATTTATCGAATGCAAAAACTACTGCTAAAAGTTCTTTTTCCGTGGTGGTGTAGTGTTCTTGGGCATTATTCAATGTTTTGCTAGCATAATAAATTGGCTTAAATTTCTTATCTATCTTTTGGCCAAGTACAGCTCCAACAGCATAATCACTAGCATCACACATTAGTTCAAAAGGCAGATTCCAATCTGGCGAAATTATAATAGGTGCGGAGGTTAGTTTTTCTTTAAGTATATTAAATGCCTTTTTGCAATCTTCAGAAAAATCAAACTTCGCATCTTTTAGCAATAATTGGGTCATAGGCCTAGATATCATTGAAAAATCCTTTATGAACCTACGATAAAATCCGGCATGCCCTAAAAAACTTCTAACACCTTTTACATTAGTGGGGTAAGGTAGTTTAGCAATTACATCAATTTTAGCTTTATCGACTTCTATACCTTTCCCAGAAATCTTATGTCCTAACACAATTCCCTCTCTAACCATAAAGTGACATTTTTCCCAATTAAGAACAAGGTTAGTTTCTTCACACCTAGCAAGCATTTTATCAAGTTTAAAGAGACAATCACTAAATGAGTTACCGAACACCGAGAAGTCGTCCATGAAGACTTCCATAAAGTCTTCTACCATATCATGGAAGATAGCCGTCATACAACGTTGGAAAGTAGCAGGGGCGTTTCATAGTCCAAACGGCATTCTCCTATAGGCGAAGGTTCCATAAGGGCAGGTGAAAGTCGTCTTCTCTTGATCCTCAGGGGCAATTGGTATTTGGAAGAAACCTGAAAAACCATCTAAAAAACAATAATAATCATGACCTGATAGTCTTTCTAACATTTGATCAATAAATGGAAGAGGGAAGTGATCTTTTCGCGTAGCATCATTGAGTTTGCGGTAGTCGATGCAAACTCTCCATCCGGTAACAGTTCTTGAAGGGATTAGTTCATTATCGTCATTGAGTACTACCGTCATTCCTCCCTTTTTTTGTACAACGTGGATAGGACTGACCCACGAGCTATCGGAAATTGGGTAGATAAGTCCGGAGTCAAGTAATTTCACAATTTCATTTTTCACCACATCTTGGACTTTTGGATTCAAACGCCTTTGAGGTTGGATAGTTGGTTTGAATTCATCCTCCATAAGGATTTTATGCGTACAAAATGACGGGCTAATTCCCTTAATATCAGACATACTCCACGCTAATGCTCCTCTTCGTTTATACAGTACCTGCAAAAGTGATTCTTTTTCTTTTTGCGTCAAGTTAGATGCAATAATAACGGGCGAATTAGTGTTCCCATTTAAATAGGCATACTCCAAAGTAGAAGGGAGATCCTTAAGCACAGGTTTAACATTATCAATTTCAGTAGCACTAGCAGAATAAACTTGTTCTTTAACTATATCGCTGCTGTCATTAGATAGATGCGCCGCATCGATATTTTCGATGCGCCGCATGTCGTTAAATACAGCAGAGCCAATAGCTAAATCGTTATCAATAGTATTCTCTTCAACTTGATCTTCTATAGCAATTGTGTTTTCTAGATTTTTAAGCAGAAAAGAATCAAGTAAATTACTTTTTAACAATTTCTGAGTAAATCGATTAATCGTGTCATCAGAAGCATCGATATTATAGCATTCATCGTCATCGGAATTATCTTTACTCATAGATTGTTCCATGTTAAACTCAACCTCATCTTTTCCTATGGTAAGAGTTATCTTTTTATTAAAAACATCGATTATGGCCCTAGCAGTGGCTAAAAATGGTCGTCCTAATATTATAGGAGTCCTAGAATTTTCAGGCATATCGAGGATAACAAAGTCGATAGGTAATTCAAATTTATCAACTTTTATTAATATATTTTCAGCTATTCCTAATGGGTATTGTATGGACCTATCAGCTAGTTCTAAGCACATTCTAGTAGGTTTTGGTTCACCAAGACCTAATTTATCATACATAGAAGAGGGCATAAGACTTATACTAGCTCCTAGGTCGGCTAAAGCATTTTCAATATGCAAATTTTTAATTTGACAAGGAATAGTGAAACTCCCTGGATCTTTTTCTTTAGACGGAAGTTTGTTGAGCAATGCTGCTGAGCTTCGTTTCCCCATTGTTATGGTGCAAGCTTCTTCAAGTTTAGACTTGTTTGTAAGCAAGCTCTTCAGATATTTAGCATATTTTGGCATTTGCACCAGGGCTTCCATAAATGGTATGCTTAGCTGCAGCTGCTTGAGATTCTCCAGGAATTTCTTTTGATAGGCATCTTCTTTCTCTTTCCTTACCCTATGTGGGAAAGGTAGTGTTGATTGCTTAGGCTCAACAGAAGGTTCTTTTCTGATTACAGGTTCTGGATCAGTCTCTTTTGGTTGCTCTTGCTCAGGTGATAAAGATTCAGGGGAAATCTTGTTTGTACCATCATCCTCGGGTGTCTCTCCGATCTGAAAGGTCGACTTTCCGCCTCTAGTTGTAATCCCTTTCAAGTCTTGCTTTACCAAAAGTACCCTATTAAGCACCGTTGACAATTGGTGCACTTCAATTGCCAATCCATAAATCATGTTGTTTTGTTCCTTTAGTAAAAGCTCATGACTGCCTTTGAATTCATTAATAAAGTTTCGTGCTTCATGATGTTCTTTTTCATTGGCTTGAGCGATTTGTAGTGCAAACTCTTCCATGGTAAGATTTCTTTGGGGTCTTCCGAACAAGTAGGGGAAAATACCGAACATTGTTCCTGAAAATTGAAGAGAGGTAGATTTCAAAGTAAAAGTTTCCAGGTATAAGGGTCAGAGTATTTTCCGTTCGGATATAAGAAAAATAAAAGTTGCTGATATCTGCAGACGATGCGCCGTATCCAAAAAGTTGGATACGCCGTATCTTATAATCGTTAAAATTAAATCAGACTTTATTCAGAAAATAGATACGCCGCTTAGGAATTAGAATGCGCCGTATCTGTTTTAATAATCAAAAATTGATATTTATAAAAATTAAATGCGTTGTATTAACAAAAGTTAATGCGCCGTATTTTCGTTACGTTTCAAAGTATAAGATTTTTGATTCAGAAGATACGCCGTATCGACAGAGATCGATGCGCCGTATCTGTTTAATAATTCGAAAACTGTTTTTAATTAAAATAATAGATACGCCGTATCTGCTGAAGCAGATGCGTCGTATGGCGTTATCGTTTAGAAAAATTTTTTTATCAAAAACAGATACGCCGTATCTTGGGGAAAAGATGCGTCGTATCGAATTATTTAAACGCGTTGTATTTTATAAAAATTGAACGCAATACGCCGTATCTGAGAAATCAGATGCGCCGTATCGTTCGATTTAGCTCAGTACAACGATAGCAGAATACAAAAAATACGAAAAATTAAAACAAATAAAAACACACGAAAATAAACAAAATAAAAGCAAACAAATAACACACAAAAACAGAAAATATGCAAAATAATACAATGAATGCAAATTAATCTAATACACAACAAAGTTAGCGGTTAGATAAAAAAAATTAAAAACCTAATTAAAATACTAATCAAATTAACAGATAATAACAATTCACTCCCCGGCAGCGGCGCCAAAAACTTGATGCGTGCGATGTGTCGTTGCGGTTTAGCAGTTTTAATGCCTACTCAAGTTTTAAATTTATATTTAGCCGACTTATCAATAACACACACACTTAACGAGCAGTGTACCCGGTCAGTATGAATATAATGGTAAGTAGAGTGTCGATCACTAAGAGTGGAACGTATTATCTAGTTATTCTAATCAGTATTTTAATATATTAAGTTAGTTATACAATCTAATCTAACGCAAGGGGGGTTCAGCCTGAGAGACTGGCACGATTTGGTTGCAATTAAATAATAAACTAAACCAATAGGCACGAATCAGCGAATAGCACACACGTACACAGATAAATACTCGAGACAATAAGAGGGCTGTCTTTATGATAAGTAGTTTGTCACTTGTTTTATTGCTAGTGTTATATGAAGTGTATAGTTCGATGCAACGCACCGAGATTAAGTCCTTTCTCGTTGGTTCTAATCTTATCGGCGAGTAAACCCTTAATGATTACTTATGACTATCCTATTTATCTTTCTCCTACTTTTCTACAGACCATAGAATGCATAGGCGATCTAATAAATAGGCGAGGGCAGAGGCATGGCGACCCGATCAACGCTTAGCTAGACACAGAGGTTATCAATGCACTAATAAAAGTCACCAATGACATCAACATATAAACTTTAATTAATGAGAAAGCAGTTTTAAGGGAGTGCAATCTTTCCGTTGTCACATTACACAAGCCACCAATCTTGATGAATTAAAGTTTACTAACACAATAAAACAAAACTACTTAATGAAATAAACACATGCAGCACCTTCTTACAGCTCTTGTATCTTTGATTTGGGTGTGTCTTGTGCTGCTGCCTTGACTGAATTCGTCCTAGGTTTCTGGTCTTCGGTCTTCTGTTAAAACTTCGGAACTTCGGAACTCTTAATTCGTCTGGTCTTTGGGGTATTTATAGTTTCTGTCTGAGGGTAGGATGCGGCGCATCTAGTAAGTAGATGCGGCGCATTTACTTAACTTCGCGTGGGGTCCAAGATTATAATATTCAGGAATATTCGTACACCGCCAGAAGATGCGGCGTAACTCCATAATTAGATGCGGCGCATGTCCTCTTGTATCTTGGATCGTATCTGGTGAAATATTGATAGTGATGCGGCGCATGTCATAAGTGAGATGCGGCGCATCTGGAGCAGTATAGTCTTGATCTTGTACATTTCAGTAGACTCTTAACTTCTTGCATGTTTTGCCCATAATTAGTCCAAAATCGCCAAGTTTCACCAAATGCTTGTTTTCAACTGAGAATTACAAAAGTAAACAATTAAGTATCAATCCTCATACATAATATAATAAAACAAGTCAAATACATAGGATAAATGATGGTAATAAAATGTACTTATTAGAGTTCATCATGCGGATATATTTATATATGTATATAGTATATATAGTAATATGGATATATATATATATATATATATATATATATATATATATATATATATATATATATATATATATATATATATATATATATATATATATATGTTTATGTATAAGGGATTATCTACTAACTAACATACAAGTACTAACTAAACTAGGCATTAAAAACTTACGGGGGCATGCAATTGGCTAGTTCATTAATTTACGCATATAATGATGAGCATGAAAGAGGGGCGTACCTTTTAGTCTTCAACATGTGGTCTTCAAGTGCTTCAAAGCGATTATGTTTGACTTGTAGAAGTCAATCAAGGAAGAGATGCCAATAGTCCAATGAGATAGCAATTTAGCCACTTGGTCCCCATTGTCTCATTGATCCAAAGTTGTTTGAACCAAAAATGGGTTGTAGTTGACTAGGATGCATGTATGGTGGAAGTATTCCCCAAGGATTGAAGTTTGGTGGATTTGGGTAATTCCACATTGGGTAACTATTATTATGACGGTTTGGTCTACTTTGGTTTCTTTTAGGTTGAGGAGTTTTAGGCCGAGGGTGAGGACTAGGTGGTCTTTTAGGAGGAGGTCGTGTTTTTGACCTTAATTTTGGTTTAGAGTATTCTACTTCATTTTTTAAGGATGGTTTATAAAAGGTTTTTACTTCCTCATCACTAGCTATGGGTATTTTTCTATCTTTCATAAGTATATACTTAGGTTTTGACTCTAAAGGTTTTTGCTCACTAGTTTCACATTCAAATTTTACATTTTTAGTTTTACTATTTGAATCCTCAGTTGAATTAAATCCTAATCCGGTTTTATCACTTGATACTCTTTGAATACTTATTATTTCCCTAAGTGAATTACTACTATTTTCGAATTTGTTGAGTTTACAAATTTCCTTCCTAAGTATTTCGTTTTCATTTTTAGTTTCTTGACATGTTTTACATTCAAAAATTTCTTTCCCTTTTTCTAAGTTATGTAGTTTAATTTTTAATTCTAGTATTTCCTTTTCTAATTGGTTATTTACATGTTTTAGTGATTTATTTTTACTCATTACTTTTTGACCTAGTTTGCATAGTCTATTATATTCACTGTCTAAGTCTTTTTCATCTAATGATAAATATTCATCACTAAAGTATTCGGTTTCGGAATGTACCTCACTTGATGTCTTAGCCATAAGACATTTCTCCTCCTTTGTTGTTTCTTTCTCGTCTTCGTCACTATCACTCCATGCTCCTCCAACGAACGCCTTTTGGTTTTGCTCCTTTGACATCATAGGACATCTTCCGATAAGACGATTTGGATCACCGCATTTGAAGCACTTCCTCTCGCTCTTGCTAGCTTTGTCGTCTTTGTTTCTTTGGAGTGTTTTCCTTTCGTCATGTGGTTGTCTAACGAATCTTCCTCGTCTTTTGAAAAACTTCTTGAAGTCTCTTACGGTCATGGCATATTCTTCATCATCACTTTCGGAGGTTGAGCTATCCTCGTCACTTGATGTTTTCCTAGCTTTCAACGCGATTGACTTGCTTTGCTCTTTCTTTCCTTTGACCATCTCGGAGTCTTTCTTGATTATTGCTTCGTAGACTTTCAAGTTGCCAATCAACTCGTCAAGTTGAAGAGTTGATAAGTTCTTCGATTCTTCAATCGCTGTAACTTTAGCTCGCCATTTTGGATGAAGAGCCCTAAGAAATTTCCTGACAAAATTCTTACTAGAAAAACTCTCATCAAGTGCCTTTAAACTTGTGATGATTGTGTTAAACCTAGCAAACGCATTATCAATTGATTCCTCTTCCGGAATCATGAATTGTTCATATTGTTGAACAAGAAGATCTATTTTATTATCTTTGACTTGACTATTACCTTGGTGAGTTATTAGTAAAGAATTCCAAATTTCTTTTGCGGTTTCGCACATAAAGATTCTTTCGTATTCTTTACGTGGTAACGCATTATAAATAACCATTTTAGCCTCATTATTTTTAAAAAGTTTTCTTTTTAAATCATCACTTTGTTTTTCAAAAGGTACAACTTCATCCTTTTTAGTTTCAAGATTATGTTGAATAGGTAAAAAATCACCATTAGTAATAACATGCCAAAGATCTAGATCTTTTGACTTCACATAAGTTTCGAATCGATTTTTCCAATATAAAAATCCATCACTTTCAAATAGTGGTGGTCTTTGCATAGATTGCCCTTCTAAATATTTTTCAGATTCCATAGATCATTTCAAGTTTTAAAATACAGTTTATTTTAAAGATCTTGTTTGACCTGGCTCTTGATACCAATTGTGGAAAACTAGAAGGGGGGTTGAATAGTTTTACGTCTTTTTAATTTATGAAAACTTTTGTTTACTTTTTAAAACTTCGATTCTATCTTATGTGAATTCAACTCTTGATCAATATGAACAAATATAAACAAGTATAGATAAGCAATGCAAGTAAAGTAAATATAATGAAATGAAAGATAGAGATGGAAAGATCAAACCACAACAAGGAGATTTATAGTGGTTCGGCTACAAGGACACCTTCCTTGCCCTACTCCACTCCTCGAGTCACCTACTCGAGAGTTTTCTTCACTATGTCAACAAACTCCCTTATGGCGGAGAAACCTTACACAACTTTAGCTTACACCGGTTTAACGACACAAAGCTAGATGTCGAGTTCTAATCGTAGCTAGAACCAATCTCACGACTTTTACACAACTTCTACACAACTTAATCACGACTTCTTCACGACTTCTTCACGACTACTTCACAACTACTTCTACACTACTTCTTTACAACACAACTAGTTACTTACACTTAGATCTACTTATCACAACTATACAACACTTTACACAACTACAATGATGATATGAGTTGAGCTATAATACTTCTTCTCTAGTTGAAGGAGTATTCTTCTTTTGCACTTTGATGGTGGAAGCTTGGATCACTTAGAAACCAATGCTTAAGAGAATATGATCAAAGGGTTTTTGGAAAGGATTTACAAGATTTAAAACAGAAGGTTTGGGGTGCAAAAGGTGAGTAAAAATCCAGGGGAAGGCTGGTATTTATAGAAGAAAAATCTGGACAGCTGGAGCCTACTGGAGCGTGGCCGGCCCCCTTAAATAGGGGGCGGTCCCCTTAATTTTAAGGGGGCCGCCTAGTAAAATTAAGGGGGCCGCCCTTGCTGAACGTTGGCCAGTTTTGTCCTTTTGTGGGGAAGGTTTTTCTGGAACATTTTTACTGATTTTGGTTGAAAATTTGAATTCATAAATTTATAATGAATTAAACCTTTTTATTTATTACCAAAAATGTTTTTCTAAAAGATATAAAATGTTTTTGACATTTTATAAAAAATCTAGTGTTTAAGAAAATGTTCCTTTGATCATATAATGCATTGAGCATTAGTTCATTCATACCTTAAGTGATTTGAGTTGTAGAAATAGATATTAACAACTAAATACTTGTTTACGTCATAATTTTCCGATTAATGATTTTACATTTTGTGATTATCAAAACGTAGAGATATCGAAAAATATTAATAACGTGTTTAGGCATTATTTATATCAACATCGACAATGATTTTGGTGGTATATTAAATTAGGGTTTGTGTAGTAAAGGGTGAGAAAGAGACGGATATATGTGTAAAGTGTTTGTGGGTTGACTTATTCGTGTGGTCCTAGTATAAAAAAAATGGCCTTGACACGCTGGCAGCTTATGTGTCACAAAGGGACACGTTGGCATAGGACAAGCTGGACATCGTACATACAATGACAAAAAATAAAAAGTCTAGTGATACAATGAGACCAAAAAAAGTTGACTACATACAATGATAAAAAGTGTCAAGTTAGATGCATTTTGTTAGCATTTGCCCAAAATAATAATATGTCATCGATGTATCATTTGATGGTTCTTATTGTAAATGAGGAAAAAACATTCCCGCCGCGTTGCGGCGGGGGTGTTTGCCATCTTTTTGGACAATGTAACTGAATACAGATTTGAAAACACACAAATTGATATCGCATACAAATGAACACAGAAATTGATACTCCAAAATGACCCATTTCAGCCCCTACTTTTGCCCCTAAACACGTCCAAGGCAGCCCTGCTTCAAATCCACACCTCGAACACCTTCACTGCCACTCATGTTTCGTTTTGCCCTTTCCGTAGCTACACAAATATCAGACTAATCGTAAGTTGTTATGATGATCCAAATGGCATCTAAAACACTCTCAGTTTGAGCACGACCTTACCAACAAACCATTAGCTATAGTAGGAACTGCACTTACCCTGAGGCATCTGATTATTTGGTTTCGGATAAAATATGCATGCAATATAATGTTAATAAGAAATTTGTATAAAATGTAAAGATGAATCAGAAATTTTGTACCTTCTATTACTTGTTGTTTGGTTCTTCATCGACAACCTGCACAAACAGAAATAATATAATAAGAAGCGTAGCCGTATTAGGTAACAAAACAGAGACGCAAACACGTACTTTCATTTTCTTTAAACTATCATACCAATATTCTCCCAATTCTATTACCTCGTTCACGAATACTCTACAAACGTCAATTCCACCTTTTCCTCAGTCCAACCCATTTATACAAAACACTACCACTTTTCGACCCGAACTCATATCAACCCATAAGCAATTCTGTCGAAATATATATCCACTATACATTCGAGCCTCTGAGTTCTTTTTAATTTCAAATGAAGACTTGACATTTATTAGTTTCAGCAACTATACGTTCGTCAACAAAATACCATATTTCAATAGGTGAGACACTGTCTTTACCTTCATACCAAGTGCCTCGGAATACGCAACGTGGAAATCGAAACCCTCTGTCTCGTCTGGCGTCGCGCTGTTGTCATCAACCGTTGGAAGAAATGGAATTAGCTTACCATTGTTTAAGGTTAAATTATTTAACAAACCCAACCTGGTAATGCCACCTTTTTGCCAACAGGAGCAAATCAACCAAAGTTGACTGAAATTTAGCAGACTCACTCTATCCCTGTAAGAGAAACTGAAGGTTGGCTACGTGTTTTAATTGCATACATAGAATAAAAAAAAAACACTTTAAAAGAAAAAGAGTATACCTATTCGTAATCAGATCTGCTGCGATCTTCAACTGAACGACTTCAAAAGTTATAATAAAACCTAATTAAAGAGTAGTATTCTTTTATTATTACGAAGTACCTGAAATTGATATGCTTTTCGTCAGATAATGATTCAACGATTTAGTTAGAGAGTGTGTGTCTTTCTATTTTTATTTTTATTTTTTGATAAGAACGATGATGCTAGCTTTTGGATCTGGATATGGATACACGTGTTTTGTAATGTGTTTCTTCGAATACACGTGTTGTTTGCGTAATGATATATATGTATGCGGACTGCTAGGCATACCATAAAATGAAACAACAGATAATGTATAAGATTACCACTTACTACACCTCTAAATCGACAATTTGCACACCAAGTATTTTAAAATTTTACCATGTTAGACGCTCTGTGAACACTGTCCCTCCTAGCCCAGTTAGACACCTTCCTGTCGTTCTGATTCTCACCATTCCCAGCCAATCCAGTTACTTCCACACTCGAATCTTTATTCTCTTCATCACCCTTTGAAGCATCTGCATCATCCTCAAGTATCTCCCCTTACTCCATCTTCATAACCCACAAACATTTCCAGCCAAAAATTAAAAACCAAAATTTGTAAAGCACCAAAAAGAAATCCTTTTCGTTTCATTCACCTTTACAACAGTCGACGAAAGCAGCCTTTTAGGAGCACGTTGGTCCTCTTCATTCCTATTCGCCTACACAAAATAAAAAATTATTCAACAACCGAACAAACAACACTCCAAGATGAGTAACAGTGTTTAGATCAGCTTTTTTTCACAACTTATAGGTTTCTTCGCCTCTTCACTTTCTTTCTATAAGCTCAAATTAATGTTCCTGTAACCTAAAAAGTTCCAAGTTGGTTTCCCAGCATTCGTCGATTCCTATTAACCACTTTAGGATCTTCGTCTTTTGGCAAAACTCTAGGAACATTCTCCGAAGGAGGACCTTCAAAATCCTAACCAAACCACAACAGATAATGTATAAAATTACCACTTACAACACCCCTAAATCGACAATTTGCACACCAAGTATTTTAAAATTTTACCATCTTAGACGCTCTGTGAACACTGTCCCTCCTAGCCCAGTTAGACACCTTCCTGTCGTTCTGATTCTCACTATTCCCAGCCAATCCAGTTACTTCCACACTCGAATCTTTATTCCCTTCATCACCCTTTGAAGCATCTGCATCATCCTCAAGTATCTCCCCTTCCTCCATCTTCATAACCCACAAACATTTCCAGCCACAAATTAAAAACCAAAACTTGTAAAGCACCAAAAAGAAATCCTTTTCGTTTCACTCACCTTTACAACAGTCGACGAAAGCCGCCTTTTAGGAGCAGGTTGGTCCTCTTCATTCCTATTCGCCTACACAAAATCAAGAATTATTCAATAACCGAACAAACAACACTCCAAGATGAGTAAGGGTGTTTAGATCATTTTTTTTCACAACTTATGGGTCTCTTTGAATTTTGAAAAGCCGATAGGCTCATTTTTAACGGCTTATGAGCTTATCGCTTATTTAGGTCAATAAGCTCATATTGATAAGCTCAAAAGCCATTATAAAAGTATGCTTATCGGCTTTTCCAAATTCAAATAAGCCCGCTAATTCAAAACATCCCCTAAAGTATCTACGAAACATACAAAATCAACAATTCCAATAATCAAACAAACAAACAATCCAAGATCAACAAAAGCTTATTTTTCTCATACAAACAAACTCTCAACAACAGTAAATTATCGAATTTAAGGTAAGTGTACGCTTACGCCGACCAACTGCGGTTACTTAAAACCGTATTCCAACATGACCCTCATCAGGCACCTCTTAACCTGTAGTTCGTTTAAGCTTTGTTCCTTTTTTTGCACCTGATCTCACCTCGCTCAGCCGTTGCGTTAAATGCAGGCAGGTCAATCCAAACACTTGTTACCTATACAAAATATTGTATGTTTGTTTGTATTACTGATCCTCATTATTTTATATTACTGTGTAGCATGGTACACCTCCTTCACTTATCAGCCACCAAAGAATTATGTGGTCTGATGCGGACATAATTCCACACCTTCACACTTTTAATACATATACGGAAGATACTATAATTTACTTAGTTGAGGATGCGTTTAAGCTATCCTCATTTAAGCTATCGTCATTTGTAGATATAAACTGGACAAATATGTTTTAGCATGCCTAGCAATCTCAAAGTAAAACAATAACGTCAATAACAAAAGTAACTTTTGTAATGGTTACCTGAATGAGCACATCAGATGAAGCATCATCATCCTCGCAACACCGCACCAAGTGATTATCAAGCACCAACAGAGTTTGTGGTGAACACCGTAACAAATCTAAATTAAAAACCCATATAAACATAAACTCCTGAAAAAAAAAGTAAGTATAATTAAAATTTTAAAAATTCTTCCAAAATTATACACAAACCCACAAAATTAAACCACATACCTTCAATTATCGCACCCTCATAACCTCATACCGCAAATCAAAATATTACCACATGACCGCTTCTGGAATCAACTTCTTTAGCTATATAAACCCTTGACTCAGGTTCCTGGAAAAAGGACCAATTTATCATTTTCGGATTTTACCTATAAATAATAGAAACCCTAAAAATTTATTAATAAACGGAGTAACTAACCACTTCTGAAGCCCCATCCGTCCCCCACCATCGCTAACCTCCAGCCATCACCACCACTAAAATCGATTATGTGTCATAACCCAAAAAATACACGGTGTACCATATTGGGAAGCTTATCCGTATGAAGAATTAAAGGCGGTGGGGTCAATGTTTATCGTCAGAAACGAAAACGGGGCTAATTTGAATTTTTGGGTTACATTTGGGCCTCAGATGGACTAAGCAACTGGGCTCAGGTTATATTGTATTTTAATTTCTTATCTATACTACTTATAATGCACAAATGAATCTCTCTCCTATTTGGTCTTAAAATTCAGACTTACAAGAAATAATGCATGATTTACAACACTTTAATGCACCCAATTTTCAGACTTACAAGAAATAAAGCATAGTGTACAACAAACACCACATTAATGCTATTAATTAATACACCCCATCATCAATTAATACAAAATGTAAAGCACAATGTACAAATCCATATCCACACAATTTGATCTCAGTTCTCTTTCTTTATACCACATCATAAGCCAGTAAACAGTAAAGAAAAGAAAAATTCATACCAGACTGTTATGTACACTAAGAAGTACCACTGCCATAACAAGTCCTAAACTAACCAAATCCTATACTTGACTCAACCATAACGCTCACCGTCACTCCCCAACACTCACAACAATTCATCAAGACTCGCATAAGAAATGGAGAAAGGATCTCAGTTCGTTTCTTTTTCGTGTTGTAGAAAAGCTCAAAGAACTTTACAAGATGAAACACACGAAACGATATCATCATAGATCCGAAACCAAGAAGATAAAATAAACTCATAATTTAATTTTCGTGTGTCACAAGAGATTTCAAGACCTTCAAATGATCTAAAACACGAAATTTAAATCATCATAGATCTGTGAAGGAGATTTAATTCATCTCTTTTTTATCCGAATATAAAGAAAGATTAATAACAATTATGTTATCATCTATCTTTGATTCGTTGAATGATAAACACATAAACACAAAAACCTATCGTAGAACTGGGTCTTTCAAGATCTTGAAGCCTTCTACATGGGAGATTATTGGTGTTTGTGTGATGATCGACTAACATTAAGCAAAAGGAGTGTTATTCATTTTTTTTTTCTTCGTCTGATGTTGAGAAGAGAATATGTGGGCGGATTTTTGTGTGTGTGGATTAGGGTTGTAACAAATGAGGGATTAGGGTTGAGACTAGATATATATCCCTAATTATTACTGTTGTTATGTTTGGATTGGGTAGTTGTTGTAATACCCAAAATTTCAAAACGTGCCAAATGACCAAATTACCCTTGTAACTTTAAAATTTGATTAATACGTTTATAAAGCACCAATTTAATCCCAAACCTTTGGAAATGAGCAAGATATGAAGTAATAAATTTTTATCTCTACATTGTAACATTTTGCAATGTACAAAAATGTATGGTGACACACAAAATAATACATGGGCCGAATATATGATTATTATGTATAATTATTATTATTATTTATTCTTTTAAATCAAATAAAATACAAGATAAATACAAATAATTTGGGAAATCTTCTAAATCAATAATTTGATCTTATACACAGTACTTTGACAGAAATTCTTGCTTCCTATTCCCTTATTTTATTCGGTTCTTATTTCTTTTCCTTTTATCAAATACCGAAACCCTAAAACAAGAAAACAAAAATCCTCTACATCTTCATCCAATTTTTAGGAAGCTCTTGGGTATTTTCTGGAGTTCATCATCATCCAAGAAGGCTAGGAAATATAAGTGTTGGGTCGTAGGATTTCTCATTCGTTCGTAGAAGGATTTTCCTTGTCGAATTCTTGATACCGAGAGGTATAAATTTCTATTATCCCTTCCACACGTTCGATTCTTCATGTAACATTTTTCTTGTGTTATTTGGATCATATAAGACCTAAATAAAATATATAACATGGATCATGCAAGCTAATTCGATCATAATAAATTTAGAGAGCTAAAACGTATAAAAAAATTCTAAATTGAGCCATGCGATTTTTCTAGGGCTTTTAATTATTTATTTTGAACTCCATACAAATAATATAACCTGGGGAAAATGATAGTTCGAATTATGGAGGCTTAGATTAGTCATGGTTAATTTATTTTGTAATCGGATATTAAAGAAAATAAAGAAAATAAAAGAAAACCCTAATAACGATTTAGGGTTAGGGTTTGCACATGGAATCTGGTTATTTAATGCACATTAATGATGAGGTAATGATTGCACAATGATTGGTGAGCTAGGGTTAGGGTTTGCAATTATATAAGTGTATACGATTTGAACATAAATAAGAAGGGTGTGTTTTGCCAACTTTGAAACTTAAGGGTTATTTTTATAATGTTAATTAGGTCAGTAAAAATGTATAAAAATTATAAGATGAGGGTCCTATGTGTAAATATTGCAAGAAAAGAATTAATTTGTATTTATATGGTACGATTTGTATTTATTCAAAATAGAGGGACTAAAAGTGAAAATTCTGGAAACTCATGGTTATTCTGTGTAAATAATGTTATTAGGGATGTAATAGGTAATTTTGGATATTCGTGGGCTTAATATGTAATTGTTGGTAATTTGAGACTTTAATTATAAGTTTTGTAAGTTAAGGGACTAAATATGTAATTATGTGAAACATAAGGGATTAAAGTGTCATTCTGAATAACATGGGTATTTAAATCAGTAACTTAAAGTATTTTCATGTTAGACCTTTGAATTTGGTGAATTTACAATTAAAACCCTAAACTATGAAAACTTGTCATAAATAACCCTAGACTTTTGTAACTTGCTAAAATATACCTTAATCCCATAATAAGGCTTGATTAATGACTTAACCTAAATTGGTGATATTATAATTATGGAAACTTGCTAATTCGGGAAAACCTGCTAATAAGGAAAGTTACTTAAAATGGAAAGATAACTAAAAACCACTTGTCATTCTGTCTTCTACTCCCTTAGGTTCAAGGAAGGAGTAAGTTGATCCTTGTCATTTGCTATCCTTGTGTTCTGCTAATAAGGTACAAATATTCTGCCCATTTTAGTAAGGTGCCTTCGTTCTCTTGATTTCTTATCTTGATTCGTTTAGGATTCCCAAAGCCATTGCTATGTTCCCTTATATTGTGAACCTTGGAGTTGAACCTTTGCCTTGATCTTTTGTCTTGAACCCTGCTGCGAACTCTGATAGGAACTTTGACTTGAACCCAAATATGTTGGACATTGTAAAGGGGATGAGAAAACCTTTTTGATTATTTATGAAAACGTTTTAAGAAAACTATTTTTAAAGATGTCTCTATGAAAAACTGTTTTGAAAGGACTATTTTTACGAAGACCATTTTGTAAGATTATTTTTATAAGAAAACGTTTTAAAGGATTTCGAACCTTTGTCATTTACTTCTGAAATATCTTGACGTGAACCCTTTACTATGAACCTTTGATATTTGGACTTTGACCATGATTCGATGACTTAGACTAGTTGGACCTTTGCTGTGATTTAGACCTTTGACCTTTGACCTTTCAGTTGATACCCGAGCCAAATTCGTTTCCTAGCCATGAAGGTAACATGGCCGTGTCATTGATGCACCAATGGCATGACTCCAGTGTGTTCGAGTGATGTTACACACCGTCCCTATATTGTTCGTAACGTGCACATTATATTTATTATTTATTATATTATTGTTCGAGGGGCGTATGGATGCATCCTAGGTTAGTGTTTGTATTAATGGATATTATATTATATTGTTCGGTGATTGATGTTGTGTGCAATACACGTCTCTCACAAAGTTCGGGAACTGATCATTCCAATTTGATACATGAGGTCACCCCTCATATTATCTAGTGACTTGAGAGGCATCCCCTCTAGATTGCTACAGGGTTACTATATTTGATTTGTTCGGGCTCGTGGAGGATTACTGACTCTTTTATTTCCTTTTCTTTTCATTTCTTTCTTACTTATAATCTTGCCTATGACTTATATATTCCAATGCACTAAACTATACATGTTCATTTCTTTTGCTTTCGTTTTCGTTTCTATATATCTGTTCACTGGGCTTTTTAAGCTCAGCCGCGTTTCTTTTCCCGCGGCAGGTTTTAGTTGGAAGCTGGGTATGAGTGAAGAGACTTTTGGACTTAGAAGACCTTGATAGTTATGCTGAAGTAGAGACTCTTAGAAGGATTTGCACTCGCAGACTTAGTATTTAGCTTTTGCTTCCTTGTTAGCCTTGTATTTCAGTATTTCATTTGTAACCTTTGAGAACTCTTGTATTACTAATGAATGTATGCTTTGTTTTGATCTGATATGAAACCATTAATGTGATACTTCTACCCTTGCCGGGTTGGGGTGTTACAATTATGGTATCAGAGCGACAGGCTGCGATTCGTAATACATTTACCCTTGGCCTGTGTAAGCTAAGACCACTAAATTTTCCCTGTAGGCGCTCGTAAGACAACCTTTGAAAATTTGCTTTAAGATTTCCCTATAGGAACGTAAGTTTTGACCAGTGTGGAATGGGTAGACTATAAGGCATTTGTTTAGGTATCATTGCTTCCGCATTACTCTGATTCGTGCCTTTGCCTTTAGCTAAGCCTTATAAGAACTTTTGTTTCAGAAGCTAGAAATCTTGCAACCTAAGTTTAGTAACCATGTAAGTTTGAAATCCCTCGAGAACTACATGGATACCTTGCACCATTTAAGTTTAACTTCCTGAATTGGAATCCCCGTTTCCGATTAGGTTGATAAATGGTTTGATACCTTTCCGACCATCCAGATGGTCATTCAACCATAATGTGTTTGACACATTCTACAAATTCATTACTCATGACGGATATGAAGTGTATCATCTGATACTACTCAGTTCTGAGTGATCCATTACTACTCCTATGAGAATCCTGACAATTATCACTATTGGTTAGATCCTGTTGATATCTGATATCACTTTTGAAAATCGAAAGCTTATGCTTTGCACCACCTAGGTTTGAAACCTATTTAAATCTTAGAGAAATTGAAATTTTCATAATAATTGCCTGATACTATTAATCCTCATCTTCAGATATTGACTCTGATCTTTAATCCTTTCATCAATCATTTTGATGCCTCTTCGGGCACTCTGAGAATCTCCATGGCGATGACGTACTTGATGTATTCTCTTTTGTCTCTTGTTTTTGATAAGTATCTATAAATCTTCCGACACTAGTTGATTTCGTTTCACCCATCTCGGTCCCTACGAGAAGTCTTGTAGTGTTTAACCACGAGTATAAGAATGTTTCCCTCTCACTTTTGAAACGATAAAATTTTCTATGCTGATCTGTCTTTCTTCTGATAGTTAACTTCAATTTTATTCCTTCAAGGAATTGGTTGATTGAGCATTCAAATATTGACAATTTCCCTTCTGTGTCTCATCTTTAACGTGTGCAACAATTTTGAACTCTCTACCATGATTACCGATTGTTAAACTCTCTCCTATCACTATTACTCTGGAGACTCGTGTGTTACTTTCGTGATGGTGAAGTTTTCCTAGAACCCATCTCGTGCACCAATAAATGAACCTTAGCTTGAGAGTTACTTGACACCCTGCGAATTCTGAATATGATTCCTAGTCGAACCACCAAACTTTCCACCGGAGCGTGAAGTAGGATTTGACAGGTTACCTAGAGATTATCTAGTCGCCAAGCGAAGGTGTCTTTCAGATGTGTCCGGGATCAGACCAGTTGATTCGAGCAACCAGGAAGAGCAGCAACCGAAGACCAGGAAGTGAGTTTACCTAAGTGTATATTCTGGGCGTGTTTTAGTTTCGTTCGCGATAAAGAAGGATGGTGACTGGAGATAGCTGAACCGTATTACTGTTAGGAGCCAATATTCATCCTCCCTGAAACGACTACGTGTTTGTTTAATTTCTGAGCGCGAAGTTTTCTTCTGATGAATTAATTTTATTCTTGGAATCGCCTTCTGTATTCATAAACGACTGCTATGACAGTTAGTGACGCTAATTGTATTAGCTAAAGCTCTGACATCTTGTGAATTTGATAAATAATGTTTTTTCTCGTGAGTACTTGGACAAATGGTCATTGTATGACTTAATAGTACATTCGGAGACGAGGAAGAGCATGAAAATCATCTTTACACTTTGTTAGTCATTTGTGTATACTGAAAGATTGATATTTGTCGAGACGACGATGTTCTTAATTGAGGATACCTCTTTAAATTCCGCGATCTTTGAAAGCTATCACCATGTGGTCAAACCAACAATAGAATGGAGAACTGAAACCTTTTGAACTCTGCAGAAGAATTCTGGAAGATGTTTGCAACTTATGGTACCATGGAGAAATTTCGTGAACGGATGGAAACAGCTTAGTTGAGAATGGAGTCTTGGAGAAGCTGAGTTAGAAATTAGCTGCCATACCTTCAGGCGGAACAATTTTGGGATAAATCAGAAAGAGACTCGGTGATACTCCCTTGCCGCACAAGAAGTTTTCGGATGCATCAAAGACAACTAGAAACATATCAGAAGAATTATTTCCCTGCATGACTTGGAGTTGACAACGACGGTGGCTACCCTGAAGAATGAAGACATTCCTTACAAGGCAGAAATGTTGGCGATGCAGAAGAAGAAATTCCGTCAAGATGGCGAACCTGGAGCTGATGAAGACATGCAGTCTAAATTTCCCTATTCATCTTGGTTGTACTAAGATGAATTAAGAGCGGAAGCAGACTGGGTAATGGGGAGATTCAAAGATCGTGCCAGAAATCCACATTACTCCATCACATTCCAAGAAGAACTGCTGGAGGCTCGACGAACCAGACACAAGTTCCCGATTTTGGTTTCACTTTCCGATTGATGGACAGACGAAGACAGATTAACCGGACTTGAGGAGATTGGATGTGTTGAATGGACGGAGTTTAGAAACAGACCCTTTATGTTTGGAAGAATTGATTCTGGGAAGACCGAAGATTTTGACGACTAACTTTCACTTTCATTGACTCACTTAAGCTTCGTTATATAGTAATAAGACCCTCTCATGATTTAAGTTTCCTAGAAGCATTTTAGTTTCGTGTTTATTTTTGTATGTTCGGTGATGGCTTTGTTTTGAGAGATTTTGGCGAATTGTGGAAGATATGATGCTTGTGACGGCGTGTCTCACTTTTACTAGGCAATCTAAGATTTGGATACTCTTGCGAATAGTTTTGTTTTTCCCTTGTGAATAGGGCATTCGATTTTGTTGACCTCGAGATAGTAGAAGTACTAGGTGGATTAAGATAGGTGGTTTTGGTTATGACTTGAGATAAAGTATGACCATCATAAGGGCATATTTATATGATGCCAGTATTATGACGTCTGGCCAACGTGATAATACTTACATCATATAACGTGCACTTGTTGTGGGCATAGGATATCTTGGGGAGTACCTAAGAAGTTTATAATTTGAATCTCCGTTAGATTATCCGTGATTAGTGAGACTTTAGGTTCATTCTACCTATGCGTAGACTCTACTTTCGTTCATTTGACATCTGGATGAGTTTGGAATCTCGTTTTGCATTCTGTTGACCTCGGCTATAAATCTTAGATTCTTGTAAAGCTCTCTTCTGTTGACACAATCAATTTGATTTGAACTCTTGTTCGTATTCCATATGAGATCCTGAAGATTCACCTATCCTCCATTTTTGTCGCATGGTCTTTTGATTAGAAACAATCTAAATTGTCTCTTTCTGAGGAAATTTGAACCTACTTCGTTTTGATTCGAGTCATGAGAAATAAAGTATTCCGTTCGTAAAGATTCTTTGGAAGAATCACCCAGAGCGTGAGGCTACCTGGGAAACCGAGGAATCGATACGAGCTAGTTATCCACATTTCGTATTTTGATCCGGTATGTCTTTGTTCGTTTTCCGTTCTATTTCATTTCCGTTTCTTTGCAAATTTCGAGGACGAAATTTTCTTTTAGAGGGGAAGAAGTTGTAATACCCAAAATTTCAAAACGTGCCAAATGACCAAATTACCCTTGTAACTTTAAAATTTGATTAATACGTTTATAAAGCACCAATTTAATCCCAAACCTTTGGAAATGAGCAAGATATGAAGTAAGAAATTTTTATCTCTACATTGTAACATTTTGCAATGTACAAAAATGTATGGTGACACACAAAATAATACATGGGCCGAATATATGATTATTATGTATAATTATTATCATTATTTATTATTTTAAATCAAATAAAATACAAGATAAATACAAATAATTTGGGAAATCTTCTAAATCAATAATTTGATCTTATACACATTACTTGGACCAAAATTCTTGCTTCCTATTCCCTTATTTTATTCGGTTCTTATTTCTTTTCCTTTTATCAAATACCGAAACCCTAAAACAAGAAAACAAAAATCCTCTACATCTCCATCCGATTTTTAGGAAGCTCTTGGGTATTTTCTGGAGTTCATCATCATCCAAGAAGGCTAGGAAATATAAGTGTTGGGTCGTAGGATTGCTCGTTCGTTCGTAGAAGGATTTTCCTTGTCGAATTCTTGATACCGAGAGGTATAAATTTCTATTATCCCTTCCACATGTTCGATTCTTCATGTAACATTTTTCTTGTGTTCTTTGGATCATATAATACCTAAATAAAATATATAACATGGATCATGCAAGCTAATTCGATCATAATAAATTTAGAGAGCTAAAACGTATAAAAAATTCTAAATCGAGCCATGAGATTTTTCTAGGGCTTGTAATTATTTATTTTGAACTCCATACAAATAATATAACCTGGGGAAAATGATAGTTCAAATTATGGAGGCTTAGATTAGTCATGGTTAATTTATTTTGTAATCGGATATTAAAGAAAATAAAGAAAATAAAAGAAAACCCTAATAACGATTTAGGGTTAGGGTTTGCACATGGAATCTGGTTATTTAATGCACATTAATGATGAGGTAATGATTGCACAATGATTGGTGAGCTAGGGTTAGGGTTTGCAATTATATAAGTGTATACGATTTGAACATAAATAAGAAGGGTGTGTTTTGCCAACTTTGAAACTTAAGGGTTATTTTTATAATGTTAATTAGGTCAGTACAAATGTATAAAAATTATAAGATGAGGGTCCTATGTGTAAATATTGCAAGAAAAGAATTAATTTGTATTTATATGGTACGATTTGTGTTTATTCAAAATAGAGGGACTAAAAGTGAAAATTCTGGAAACTCATGGTTATTCTGTGTAAATAATGTTATTAGGGATGTAATAGGTAATTTTGGATATTCGTGGGCTTAATATGTAATTGTTGGTAATTTGAGACTTTAATTATAAGTTTTGTAAGTTAAGGGACTAAATATGTAATTATGTGAAACATAAGGGATTAAAGTGTCATTCTGAATAACATGGGTATTTAAATCAGTAACTTAAAGTATTTTCATGTTAGACCTTTGAATTTGGTGAATTTACAATTAAAACCCTAAACTATGAAAACTTGTCATAAATAACCCTAGACTTTTGTAACTTGCTAAAATATACCTTAATCCCATAATAAGGCTTGATTAATGACTTAACCTAAATTGGTGATATTATAATTATGGAAACTTGCTAATTCGGGAAAACCTGCTAATAAGGAAAGTTACCTAATAAGGAAAGTTACTTAAAATGGAAAGATAACTAAAAACCACTTGTCATTCTGTCTTCTACTCCCTTAGGTTCAAGGAAGGAGTAAGTTGATCCTTGTCATTTTCTATCCTTGTGTTCTGCTAATAAGGTACAGATATTCTGCCCTTTTTAGTAAGGTGCCTTCGTTCTCTTGATTTCTTATCTTGATTCGTTTAGGATTCCCGAAGCCATTGCTATGTTCCCTTGTATTGTGAACCTTGGAGTTGAACCTTTGCCTTGATCTTTTGTCTTGAACCCTGCTGCGAACTCTGATAGGAACTTTGACTTGAACCCAAATATGTTGGACATTGTAAAGGGGATTAGAAAACCTTTTTGATTATTTATGAAAACGTTTTAAAAAACTATTTTTAAAGCTGTCTCTATGAAAAACTGTTTTGAAAGGACTATTTTTACGAAGACCATTTTGTAAGATTATTTTTATAAGAAAACGTTTTAAAGGATTTTGAACCTTTGTCATTTACTTCTGAAATATCTTGACGTGAACCCTTTACCATGAACCTTTGATATTTGGACTTTGACCATGATTCGATGACTTAGACTAGTTGGACCTTTGCTGTGATTTAGACCTTTGACCTTTGACCTTTCAGTTGATACCCGAGCCAAATTCGTTTCCTAGCCATTAAAGGTAACATGGCCGTGTCATTGATGCACCAATGGCATGACTCCAGTATGTTCGAGTGATGTTACACACCGTCCCTATATTGTTCGTAACGTGCACATTATATTTATTATTTATTATATTATTGTTCGAGGGGCGTATGGATGCATTCTAGGTTAGTGTTTGTATTAATGGATATTATATTATATTGTTCGGTGATTGATGTTGTGTGCAATACACGTCTCTCACAAAGTTCGGGAACTGATCATTCCAATTTGATACATGAGGTCACCCCTCATATTATCTAGTGACTTGAGAGGCATCCCCTCTAGATTGCTACAGGGTTACTATATTTGATTTGTTCGGGCTCGTGGAGGATTACTGACTCTTTTATTTCCTTTTCTTTTCATTTCTTTCTTACTTATAATCTTGCCTATGACTTATATATTCCAATGCACTAAACTATACATGTTCATTTTCTTTTGCTTTCGTTTTCGTTTCTATATATCTGTTCACTGGGCTTTTTAAGCTCAGCCGCGTTTCTTTTCCCGCGGCAGGTTTTAGTTGGAAGCTGGGTATGAGTGAAGAGACTTTTGGACTTAGAAGACCTTGATAGTTATGCTGAAGTAGAGACTCTTAGAAGGATTTGCACTCGCAGACTTAGTATTTAGCTTTTGCTTCCTTGTTAGCTTTGTATTTCAGTATTTCATTTGTAACCTTTGAGAACTCTTGTATTACTAATGAATGTATGTTTTGTTTTGATCTGATATGAAACCATTAATGTGATACTTCTACCCTTGCCGGGTTGGGGTGTTACAGTTGTACACGGGCCTGATTCATTTTTGGACTAAATTGGGCCGAAAAAAACTGCTATCAAGCTTTTTGGGCTCGTGTTGGTTGGATTGATTTTGGACTGGATCGGGTTTTTTTATCCTTTGAATTGAACGGGCTGAAATATTGTATCACTATATTGGACTGAGTTGGATTTGTTATTGGATCCAAAATGATTATATCACATAACATGGGCTGAAATTTGGTTATTCAAATGTATTTTCATACATTGAGTTAATTATTTGGTATAATTTTTTTGGCAAAGAAGAGTGGTATTTTGATTGTTACAAATTTTCACGGGGATACATTTTTGACAAGATCGGGAAAAAATCATTATCAAAGTTGTCATGGGCAGTGATAACAATGGAGGTAAGAGAGAGGCGCTATCAGATGGAAGTGTAGTTTAGGGTTAATGAAATGAATTAGTTAGGGTTTTTCTTTCATTCGTTTTTGGACTGAAACATTTAGTGGGCTTGTGGTTTTCTACTTCGATTGGGCTATTTGGCTTATGGATTGGATTTTTGTTGGATGATTTGGATGGGCTGCAATGTTACAGACGATTAAATGGACTACCAATGTGTTATCAAAAATTTGTTGATACTAAGTTTTGATAATTATTGGTATAATTGTTAAAAAAAATATGGTCGCATAACATCACATTGCCAGAAAATATAGTCACAGGGTACCCGTCGCCGCATCGCGCGGGTACCCTGCTAGTATTATTAAAGTGTCCACCGACACTTCGTTTTAGTATATAGTAGTAATGCATTTCACTTTTTATGTTATCAATACTTGTTGATCGAGTTATTGTAATTTTTTTAACGCAGACTACAGTTTTACTTTTTGCGTTTGATTAAGCTAGATATACAATTTTTTGATTGGAGATATAGACGGTGTTTTGGGTTGCGCGTTTATATGGATTATCTTGATTATCACGTGTTTAAAATGCAAATAATCAAATTAGAGTGTTTGGCAAAAACTTTTAAATAATTGATTATTGGCGTTTTGAGAAAACGAAAACGCAGTTTTGTAGAAGCAGGTTGCTAGCTGCTTTTCGAAAACGCGGTTTTGATATTAAATGTTTTGTGTTAAAAATTACCATTGAATCCTTTATATATGAAGAAGATGCGAGGCGAGTGGCCTAGAAAGGAAGAAAGAGTGGTGTGTTTTCAAAGTGTAAAACAACCCTATTTTAACTTTATAAAATTTTATAAAAAATTTATGAGTTAAGGCCCAACACTTATATTTTTTTACCTTTTACTTTTAAGCCCACCGGTTAGTTTTATGTCAAATTAAATTATTCAATGGCATCAAAACTTTCATAAGGCTGCTCGCAGTAGCATCGATCGGGGGATTGAGGATCGATTATGGCGATCGATTTCTTTAGTGTGGAGATTCGATCTCCCAATTCGATCACCACAACATGGTCAGCATCACGATCGAGTTGTAAAGCTTTGCAAAAGAATAAAAACAAAAATACAACCTTTTGGTTGTGAACGTTTCAAAGAAAAAAAAAAAAAAAAAAAAAAAAAAAATTCTTTTGTTTCATGTGTATAATCGACTTGTGTTTCTGTTTTTTGTTTCATGTGACATAGCACCAAAGGTGATGGTGAACTGCAAGAGCTTGGTTCTTATCACTTTCACCTTTTGTTTCATGTGTATAATCGATACGTACACGCTGAAGCTCACTTGTGTTTCTTTTTTTTTTTGGTTTACAAAGGTGATGGTGACCTGCAAAGGAGTATATATATTGCATGTTAATGGACACATGTAGTAGCATTGCATCTTATAGATAACACGTATGTAGTATTGCATCTTATATGTGAATTACACGTATGAAGTAGTATTGCATGCATGGATACATTCTTTTGTTTTTAAAAAGATTTGATTAAAATAATAATAATAATAAAAAAAATAAAAAAAAAAATAAAAACTGATCATGGTCGCCCTTACTGGGGCACCTAATCGCCTGTAGATCGCTGTAGAGAGAAAGCTGATGTGGCAGAGAAAAATGAGGGGATTGGGATCCTTACTGTGGGCAGCCTAAGTAATTTGTATGACAACGAGCATAAGTTTTATGTTAAAATTATTATTTATAATTGTCAGAGTTTGAAATAAAGATATTTTTGTAAGCCATAAAAAAATAACTATTTCTATGTTAATCTTTTTAAATTTCAATAATATCTATTTTTGTCATTTAACATATTAGTTTAGTAAATAATCTGATTTGCCAAACACTTAAAAAGCTGATTATCAAATTATTGCGTTATCATTCAGCATAATCAAACACTATGTTTAAAATTCACGTTTTATAACAACTGCTTATAATATTATGCGTTTTCAAAACGAATAATCTATTTTCGATAAGCAATTCCAGACACCCCTATAGTCACTCCGGGAATATCATTCGACTAAAGTCTTTTTTGATTGAACTGAAAAACAATAGCTCAAACGGAGGTGTCTGTTTGTATACCTGAGGTTGAATTAGCGTGTCACACTTATATACTATTTATGAATAATTTACTAAAATTATTATCAAAGTCAAAGTTTACACGGTTATTTTTACACGTCTTTAAAAAACGTGTACTTTTATATATACATTTACACACTATAAGATGTGTTAAAAATGAACACAATTACAAACATGTATAAATATAATTTTATACACGGTTATAGGCGTATGAAAAACTTACACAACTATTAATGTGTAGTAACAAATAATTACACTATCTAAAATGGGCCACGCTTCCAAGCGTGTAAAAAATGTTTATAAGAAAAAGGTAAAAGACAAATAAAGAGTGGACTGATCCATATGATTTCTACATGCTTGTAAGAGTACTCGGTACCCATGGCTGATGGCTCAAGCCATGGCCACCAGCCAACCTTGGCCGACGGCGCACGGCACCGCCGGTCGGGCCATGGTGGCTGGCGCCGTAGCCACCAGCCCACGCCATAGGGTTTTTTTTTTTTTTTTTTTTTTTTTTCTTCTTCTGCTTTATTCGAACGTTGGAGTATCATTGGGAAGGAAGCATTTGCAGTCCAACGGTTATATAACCGTTTAACACAAAAAAAATAAAATAAAAAAATAAAAAAATAATAAAAAAAAATTACCCCTTGTTTGGAAACTGAAATAGAAGATAGATGGCTCAAGAGGATTGTTTGGAAACTGAAATAGAAGATAGATGGCTCATGGCTGCGTGATGTCAAGATAAGAAAGAGACCATGTTTTTCTTTGGTGGCTGGGTATTTTCATTTTAGGGTTATGAATGAGAAATTAGGGATATTATTTAGGATGTATAATAGATAATGGGCTTAAGTGTATTTGAGGCTTTATCATTTGTTGAAATGGAAAATGGGTCAATTCGAATTTTGCATAAAATTAACCATTGGGCCATTATTGATTTAGTACTATCCGAAATTTAGAAAGTGTTTATGCTAAAATTGCGAATTTGAATCGGACCCAACCCCGAATCAGGTGACTATGCTTCCAATATATAATCCACAATTTATCTCAATTTTTTCATACACTCAAATGTTTTATTTTATGTTAAAAAAAAAAAAAAAAAAAAAAAAAAAAAAGTGGACGACGGCACCATATTTTCTGGTTTGCCGGGGGGGTCCCGCCCAGAATGTGGTGGTGGGTTTTTTGGTCCCATGAGTTTTTTTCCCTGTTTGTGGCGAGAATTTTGAGCCATGGCCCCAGGGTTTACCCACTGCTCTAAGTGTTAAGAGTATTTTAGGTGTTTTTATTTGGAAATTTATGATTCGTACACGTTTTTTGGGTTTGTGAATTATTTATATTTTCTTCCACACTATACATGTGTACTTAAATTTTTTTTGCCCAACACTTCATGTGAACATTTAACTTTTTTTGCCCATATCTGCAAATTTTGGGAAAAATTTTAAATTGACGCAACATTTGTTTACGGGGACTAGGAAAGCTTTGAACTGTATTTTTTAACTTGAAATGTGTAGAATTTGACTATGGTTGTAGCGAGAGAACTGACAAAAATTTTCTTTTGAATGATATCAAAATGATAATAGATAATTGGGCCCTTTTCGTTTATAAGAGTTTAGGGGGTTGGGGCCAAACCTTTTGGGTTTTAAATGTCTCATTCTTGTATTTAGGCAAGTGGCCTGTTGCGTATACAAAGGGCGGACTTCAACCCAAAATTTGCATGCGTTGTCTAAAATGTGTAAGCTTTAAAGGTGTATTTCATCTATGGACGGTGAAAATTTTTTTAAAATGGGGAAGATATATCTTGTAAATCAATCAATATGAAAATTTAAGACAAAATAAAAATTAAAAAAAAAAAAAGTGTTACTTTATAAAGATGTCGTTTAGGGAAATTTTTTTCTACTCTTAGCGGCGGGTGATAGCCCCACGAGTGAGGGGCCCCCTAAACAAACCCCATAGTCAAAGCGTGAGTGGGGAAAAAAAAAGACATGGGAAAGACTTAAAGATTTGAACGCTTTCATTTTTGATTTGCACACTTTAAAATGTGCTTTTTTAAACAGGGTTTTACATTTAAAATATGCAACTTTTAAAGATTGTACTTAGAGTGTGCGGATCAAAAGTAAGAGTGTGTCAAAACAACACTCGAGTGGAAATGTGTTGACCATGGCTACTCGGACCATGTGCATTTGTGGGGGCCCCATGGAATGTTTTATTATTATTAATTTTATTATTAATTATTTGATTTATAAGTGTGCGCGGGGTTTTTTTGTGAATATGTTTGTACAAAAATGAGTATTTTTAAGAAAAGTGAAAGGAATAATATCCATTGTGAAATGAAAAAATGAAAGAAAATGATGGGAAAAAGAACGATGATGTGAGACTTTGGTGAAAGGTGGGGGCCCATAGCCTTTAGCCCTAACTCAAAAAACAATTTATTTAAATGTTTAAGAAATTTAAAATATGCGGAAAATCTGGAAGGCCGGAACCAAAACAATGTTTAGTTTGGGGCTTTTAGATCAGTTTTTTTCGCAAAAATTTTACCTACAGGATCCAATAA